>JAOWBW010000039.1:1758532-2244767 GCA_026119855.1 Campanula takesimana | reverse complement strand
TGTACAAAACCAGAGATTCGGGAGAGAAGGGTTCGGGGGTTAGGTGACGGAGTGGGAAGTACTTAAACACCCACTCCGCCCCGCTTATGCGGGTCTTGCTACTTTGGTGTTCTAATGCTAAATGTCCTTCAATTTATTAACAGTGCTAACAATTATAATGTAAAGAAAAAGGGGAAGAAAAGAGAATTGTTTTATTTATAAATTTATGCTAAACAATTACATTAAGAAATGTATAGGAAATTAAAGTAGAGATTAAAATGTAGGGGATTAAAATGTAGGGAGATAACCTTAACCAAACTTTAATGTAGTAAAGTGGTCATTTGGTCATGTCCCAATTGATGGGGATTGCATACTAGTAAGACTAGAATAAAAGGGAAGAAGAATAAAAGTACCTTTAGAAAAGAGGACCTTAGACTTTGACTTGAAGATGGTGTTGTTTGTAGAGAAATGGTTGTGCAACACTTTGTGTAGTGTTTGTTTGTAGGGAAAATGTGTTGAGAGAACTTGTGTATAGTTCTTGTAGGGAAGATGAAATGGTCCTAAGAGTGTCATAAAGAGTCCCTTTCTAAGTAGAAGATGATGGTTTTATAGGTAAAAAAGGGAGGGAAAGGTTGGAGGGAAATTGGTCAATCCATGTGAGATGGAATTGACCAATAGAAAATAAGATAAATAAATAATAAATGAAAGAAATAAAAGAAGATCAAATAAAATAAAAATGAATTATTTTGTTTTAAAGAGATGGCTAGAATAATGGGATTGGAGGTTATAAAACTAGGGGGATGAATGTGGATGAGAAAAGAAGTCTTTTGTGATCAAGAAAGAGATGTTACAAATGAGAAAAGGGAGGGAAATAAGGTGCAAACCGTTTTGCCAAAATGGGAAGCGCGCGAGTCCCGCTTTTGGGGCGAGACGCGCGCGCAACCCGTTAACAGTTCCGGAAGCGCCCGCGGCAGAAAAGGACAGAATGACCCTAAAAGTTAACTCTGTTATGCAGTTTAGTCCAAAACTAACGGAATCAGTTAGGAACTTAACCGAAGTAACAGAAATCAACAAAAATAAGTTAAATAAAAATACTTTGTATGCAATCGGGGTGAGAGGTCCAAGGCAGGGTGTCTACACTGTCATAGACACATTGTCAAAACCGGCCTGTCACTTCTCACCCACTCCCATATGCCTCTTAAATACTGGCCCCTAGCCTTTGTCACTGCAGGATATCTCATCAACCGCATGCCAACTGTCACCCTCAACTCTCAATCTCCCTTTCAGAAACTTCTTGACCACCTCCCAACTACACCAAACTCCGCATCTTTGGCTGTCTATGCTATCCTTAGCTCAAACCCTATACCTCTCACAAACTCGACCCTAAGTCTTCCCCTTGTGTCTTTGTGGGTACTCTCCAACCCAAAGTGCCTACTACTTCCTCGAACCATCCTCTCTTAAAATATATGTATCCCGTCATGTGAAGTTCATTGAAACTGAATTTCCCTTTGTTACTCTCTCCTCCCCTCCTGAACCGTCTACTCCTCCTAATGCTTGGTTTACTTCCCACCTTCCTATCCTCCCCTTACCTCCAACAACCCCTCTGCCACAATACCCCACCCTCACAGCACTACTCCTACCCCACTCTTCACCCATACCACCCTCCCCACTCTCATCTCCTGAACCATCTTTCTCAGCTACAGACTCCGTCCCTACCACTACTCCTTCCCCTACTCCACCCACCCATCACTATAACACTCGCCTTCAAAACAACATTCACAAACCCATAGATAAATTAAATCTTCATGTCTATCTCCCTCCTGCTGCCTCACTCGAACCTACCACCTACACTCAAGCCTTAAAAATTCTTGTTTGGCATGAGGCTATGCAAAAGGAGTATGATGCTCTTCTCAGTAACCATACTTGGGATCTCGTTCCTCCTTCGTCTTCTCATAACCTCATTGGGTGTAAATGGATATTTCGTACTAAGTACAATCCTGATGGTTCTGTTGACCGACGTAAGGCACATCTTGTTGCCAAAGGGTGTTTCATCAACGTCCTGGTCTTGATTTTTCTGAGACTTTCAGCCCGGTAGTCAAACCTGCCACAATCCGCACTGTTCTCTCTTGCTCTTACTAATAAGTGGCCTCTCCGTCCGGTCGATATTAATAATACTTTTCTTCAAGGCTCTCTCACTGATGAAGTCTTTATGAGTCAACCTCCTGGCTTCACCACTTCTACTCATCCCTCTTATGTGTGTAAACTCTGTCAAGCTCTTTATGATCTCAAACAAGCCCCTCGTGCGTGGTAAAATGAACTAAAGTCCTATCTTCTCTCTCTTGGTTTTCTCAATTGTGTCTCTGACACATCTCTGTTCACTCTAAACTGTCCTCAAGGTCATTTTCTTCTCCTTGTATATGTCGATGATATAATCATCACGGGTTCTAACAGTTCTCTCCTTGACTCTTTTATCACTACCTTCGCTTCTTGGTTCTCTCTCAAAGATCTGGGCACCCTATCATACTTCCTGGGATTGAAGTGCTACCTCACCTTCTTGGTCACTTCCTAAGCCAACATAAATGTGTCCATGACCTTCTGACCCGTGCTGATATGCTCCATGAAAAGCCCGTACCCACACCCATGCACACTCATCCTCCTCTCACTGCCAGCTCCGGCTCCCCCATCCCCAATCCCTCAGATTACCGTGCACTTGTGGGTGCTCTTCAGTATCTGACATTAACTCGCTTCAATATTTCCTTTATTGTCAACAAGTTAGCACAATACATGCACTACCCAACGGATCTTCATTGGACAGCACTCAAGCGAGTGCTTCGTTACCTTGTTGGCACAAGCTCTCATGGTCTGCTTTTGCACAGTGACTCTCCCTCCTTACTTCATGCTTTTACAGATGCCGACTGGGCAGGTGACTCTGATGACTATATCTCCACTACTGGATATATTGTGTATCTTGGTCGTAATCCACTCTTTTGGAGTTTTTGCAAGCAACGCACCTTGGATCATTCGTCGACTGAGGCTGAATACAGGGCTGTTGCTACCACTACTGCTGAGCTTCTTTGGTTACAAAATCTACTGCGGGAAATTAACTTTACTTCCTCTGCTCTGCTTGTTATTTATTGTGATAATTTGGGAGCCACATATGTTGCTGCTAATCCCAAGTTTCACTCTAAAATGAAGCATTTGGGACTGGATTATCATTTTGTTCGTGAACAAGTACAAGACAACAAGCTCTGTGTCTCTCATATTGCCGGTTCAGATCAGCTTGCTGATCTCCTCACTAAACCTCTTTCCCGATCTCGGTTCCAAGGATTAACTCTCAAGATTGGTCTTGCCTCGCAGTCATCCATCTTGTGGGGGCGTGATAACAATAAAGAAGATTCTCCAAATCCTTCTCCTACTTAATCATATATTCTTGACTAATTATCTTTCCTATTTCTATTGTAAATCTAGTTATAGTTAGATTAGGATTGTTCATATCTAGTACAAAGTTAGGACTCTAATAATTTTGTATATATACTGTGTATACCTATCAATAAGAGTTTTATGTTTTTTCTTCTCTCAAATTATCTCTGTCAAAAGCACATGTGCCTAGCACGTGATGAACTAACTGTTGGAAATGGGTTTGACAGAATGTGGTTTGACCACATTTTGACTCAATTTTCAAAATAGTTTCATTTTTTGTAAATAAAAATAAGTTGCTAAATTGAAATCTGCATTTTGTGTAGATTAGGAAAATGCATTTATTTGCTCAAAACCATTTCCGGGTGAATGAGAAATTAATGCTCAAAGTGTGCAACTTGAATAGGTGTATGAAGAGTTAGAAATATGGAAAGCCATATATCCCACATTGGTTGGAAAATGAAAAGGACGAGAGTATTTAATATAGCTCATCTAAAGAGCTACCAATCAAGTGTGGGCTTCCTACCATACAAGCTAAGTGGGCATTTGGGCCAACCATGCAAGCTAGTGGTAAATTGGGTTAATTTTGGGCTAGCTCAAAGTTGACCCATGACCCGCGAAGGGCGGAATAGATGGTTTAGGGTGCACTTTGCACTTCGCCGTGGAGCCTTAAAGTTTTGACAAAATTCGGCTCGGTGGCGGTCCAGTGGTTCGGTCCATGCATGTGGGTTGGGTGCGGCTCGGTCCAGTCCGGGTGGGCTTGTGGTTGGGCCTGCTATGGTTAGATGGGCATGTAGGTGGGTTGAATATGGGCTTGGAGCGGCGGATCAGATGGCAATTGGAGCGGTAAGGGGTTACACCCGTTCACACTGGATCGGGGCCGGTTCGCTAAATCTGGTTCCTCGATCATGTGTGTAGACACCCCGCCTTGGACCTCTCATGTCCCGATTGCATACACATTCTTTGTCTTCCTCTTTTCTATTAAGTTTTGTTACTTTTCATTAACTTTCGTTACTTTCTGTTAAGTTCCTGACTTACTCCGTTAGTCTTGGATTTGACTAAGTGGCAAATTCAACCTTAAGTCTTTGTTTCATTTATTTTCGTTGACTTTCGTGATGTTCGTTATGTTTTTGGACTAATTCCGTTAGTTTTGGGGCTTAACTGCATAACGGGGTTAACATTTGGGCTAAAATATGAATTTTCTGAAGCTGGGATGCGCACGCCTTTGCCCTCCTTTGTGGGAGGCGTGTTCCTCCCATAGGGGGGGGGGTGGGAAGCGCGCGCTTCCCGCTTCCAGAATCTCAGATTTGACCAAATTTTCCTCATTTTCTGATTTGTAACCCCCAAGGCCATTATGCCTTGGCTTGATCCGGGGAAAGGCCATCTTTGTGACCAAAAACACTTCCGTAACACCTATAAATACCTCTTCATTCCACCATGGAAAGAGAGGAATAATTCTTGAATCAAAAACACTTTAAAAAAACATAAAATCCATTTTCAAAGAGTGGTCACTATAGACAATTTGGTTCTTCCCCATTCAAGCACAAGGTACAATGTTCATTCTCTTATAAACTTTTAATATTATCTTTATTTTCTCTCCTTGTTAAAATATTTTTATTACACTCTTCATCTTTAATGTGTATGCAATCTCCATAAAAGGGATACAACCAAAATGCCGCTTAACTATTGAAGTTTGGCCAAGGTTACATCCCATTATTCCAAATTCCACTTTAATTTTCATTTCATTTCTTCATGTAATTGTTTGGCATAATTGTTACGTGTAATCTTTTGGCATAAATTAATAAATAAAAAAAATTCTTTTTTATTTCCTTTTAATTTTCCCCTTTCTTTCCATTGTAATTGTTAGCACTTCTTACATTAATAATTGAAGGACTTTTCTTTTTAGTATTAGAACACCAAAAGTAGCAAGACCCGCGTAAGCGGGGCGGAGTGGGTGTTTAAGTACTTCCCACTCCGTCACCTAACCCCCGAACCCTTCTCTCCCGAATCTCTGTTTTTTGTACAAAAACTGGCTTTCTTTAGGTTTTCTCGCGTTCTTCTAAAAACGCGGGTGGCGACTCTTAAAATCAAGTAGACATCCTAGGATAATTCACCGCTCTAGCCAAGCCGTGGTTTTCCCGGGGTATCTACAGTGGCGACTCCGCTGGGGATATAGAGGGTTAAACTTGCGTTTTCGTTTTTGGGTGTTCTTATTTCTATTTTCTGGGCATTCTGGTAAAAAGGGTGGGAAGCGCGCGCCTCTGGCCTTCTTGGCCTAAAGTGCGCGCGTCCGACCCCAATTACCAGAATCGCCCGCCTTCCGTCTTGTCCTTCAATTCTATGTTTCTGTGCTAACAATGTCTGCAGGGGAAATAATTTTTTATTTAAGGTCAAGGCAGTCCCTTGAACCCCCCACTGATTTGCAGGTACTTCCCAGAAGCGGGCGCCTCCACCTCTCTCAGTCTAACGCGCGCGCCTCCCGAGTAGGCACTAAAACGCGCGCGCTTCTGGTCCATTTTCCAAAACAGAAACAGTGAACAGAATGGACAGTTTTGATAGTGTGGGCACCGAGCCTGCACATGAACAATTTTACTTTCTGTTTATTTTTATCGATCACACGGGTGATTCGAAACTTGTAATTATGTTCTTATTGCTTTTATTTTCTTTTGAAAAAAAAAGAAGAAAATATTTTGTCACTTGTTAGACCTCACACTACGCGCATAATTCCTATCAACTGCTCACAATCGAGTCGCACAAGTCCAACCCCAAACCCGTCGAGGCCCCTCCTAGAAAGTTTCAAGCTCCACCCGACCTTGACTCTTTCGAAGAGGTCAACCTCAGGACGTGGCGTAGTTCATGACTACATGCCGGGGGTGACCTTAAGCCTCTCTTTAGCCGAGCACCAATCACACAATTCTAGTCTAGGGTCTAACACTCTGTGACCAAGTTGGTTTTTATGTACCGAGATTTCCCTAAACTAATGTCATCAAATCATACATGCCGTTTCCAAGAGAAACAAACGGTTGTCATGGACGAAATAAAAATCCGTCCCCAAAGTGGTTATTATGGACGAAAATAAAAAATCCGTCCCCGCATGTATGCTTAATGACATTAATTTAGTTTAATCCCGTCACATGTAGAAATCACAAGCGTGGTGGAATCCGATGAGTATATGGGACCGTGAGATGGTCTATATACTAGTGTGACGATTCCACTATTTTTCTAGAAACCCCAAAAAGGACTATGGCCTTCCGACTTTGTAAATAAAAAAAAAGGAGTCATTTTCCTTATGTGGTTTGAGTCTTTTCTCATGTTCGTGGGTTAAATCATTGGATTCAAAAGGTATTTGTGGGACCACCCTAAGATCAACCATGTTCTCTCCATAGGTCCAATGGCTTCAAGCGGCAACAAGAACAAGGGTGAGAATACTTCCGTGTCCAACGAAAGGCTCTTCAACATAATAAGAGCCATGGGGGAACAAATGGATAGACTTGTCGAGGATGCCCGCCGCAAGGATTATTTGTGGCAAGACCGTCTTGATCTCGAGAGGAGAATTCATGAGGAAGAAATGTCTGAACTTAAGGCTCGTTTGCAAGAGTTCACCAACAACAAGGCAAAGGTCAACGATAAGGCATGTTCAAGTGGCTCGCCTCTCAAAAGTCACAAAGGCTCTACCAACGACCGTGTGTACAGTCCCCTCCAAGGCATGACTGTCACCAAGGCCTATGAAGATCTCAAAGCAAAGGGACAAATTTCTCCTCTCCAAGGGTACAAGCAACCACAACCATTGCGTCGCAACCATGCCCACTACAAGTAGTGTGACTATCACCTATGCAGCGGTCACCTCACCGAGGATTGCTTCTCCATCCGCAACATCGTCCAAGACTTGATTGACAATGGTGAATTTACCGTGGGTGAAGAGCAACCGTTAGAGAATGAGAACATGCAAGAGCTCATCAAGGAAGGGGCTCAGATTTGAAATAGGGTTTCAACAAGAGATCATGCCGCAAGGAAGGCTACAACGACAATGGGGACTACAACAGCAATCTCCTTTTCTCTTTCTCTACCTAGTAGTAGGAATAAAAAAAAAGAAAAAAAAAGAGAGTCAAAATTCCTCTTAAGTGTGCATTAATGTTTTCTCTCGTCCTATGTTAAATGTTTGAGTCCATTGAGTCATCAAATAAAGGTCGTTCTTGTCCTCATACACTCCTCCAAGTTGTTCAATTTAATTCTTGGCAAAATGATAAAAAATGTCTAAACAAGTTTTGGAATGAAGGCCATCACTTGAACGCCTAGGGGCTAAACATCGACGACGGCATCAACAACGAAGACATCAACAACGACGAAATCAAGACAAAGAAAGGTGGAGCAACAATCATGAAGCAAAGTTTTCAAAAGGGGATAAAAAAAAAAAAAAAAAAAGAGCTCGCTAGGTTGAAATCCTCAAATCAACCTAGGCAAAAGTTAGAGCACAAAAAAAAAATCCCCCTCAATCAAAGAAGCACAAGATCAACATCATTCCACCGATGAAGGACGAATCAACAACCATCTCGACGAATGGAGCATCCACAAGAACTACGGTGACCTGAGCCTCTTCACTGGAGGAACGTAGGCAACCTGCGGGTCCGGTTTCATGCAAGAAAGAAGATGTGTTTAGCCCTAGCGCGTTATGGTGATCGGACTTCCTCTCGAACTTGTCATGACATCTTTGTACGATTCATTTGCCAATGAATTAATCACCAAAAGATTGAACAACTTTCTTAGATTTGGAATCGCTATCCGTTCCTTGTCGAGTCTAGGGGTTTCTCTTCTTTTTGCAATACTCCCAGTTTCTTGCAATCAAACTGGGGCTTTCATTCTCTTCTCTCTTAATGACTTACTTGCCTTCGTGAGTCATTCAATAAATAAAAATACATGTCAATACTAGGGACCACTTTCCTAGTCGAGTCAATGTCACTCATCATTAGTGACAAAAGGTCTACACCGCAAAATCACATGTCTCTCATCCTCCGCTAGAGTCAATGCACACTTCCTCATTAACCGAGTAAAAAAAAAAAGACGCAAAAGAGATGCTCGTTAGATTGAAAACCCGAAAGTGCGGTCTAGGCAAAAAACAGGGTGTGTCATAAAAAAAATGAGAGAGTGAGAGAGAGAAGGGAAAGAGAAATGGAGATCCCCGGCTTCTAAAGAAGACAACTACACGAGCTCTACATTGGATCTCCTCAGCAAGTCAATTCCCCACCGAGTAAACTTTGGGATTGCAAAAGGCTCGACAAGATATGGCACCATCAAAGGTTGTCTTGGGTTATCGGTATCATTCTCCAGAAGTGTGCATTTTTGGGTTCATGAAAAGAAGGCCCGTGGTAACCAAGACCCATCTGAGAACGAGCCCATCATAAAAGGGCATGAGGTTGCACAAATAATCCTTAGCTAGTCAATTGGCTTAGGCAGCAAATAGCAACAACACGTGTCTCAGTTTTCAAAGCTTCTTCAAGTATGTGCTTCTAAAGTACGCCGAAAGGCTCCCAAGAAATGGAGTAGCTCTTTCCATGTCCTCTCATATTTGTTCCCTCGCACGAGGATGAGTCACTCTTACTTTGCTCAACAAATGGTGATGCCCTAGGGGCTATGTGACTCAAGAACAAGAGCTTCTTTTGCTTCGTTTGACAGTTAATGAGCTCTAGGGCTACGATCAAGAAATATGTGTGAGGCTATCCTTAAAGTCTCTCAAAAGGAATGTCGAGAAGCACCTTTTTGTCATGTATGCTCATACTTGTTCCCCCGATCAAGGATAGACCCTTCTCGTTCCACTCCTAATCAATGGTGTCACTCTAGGGGCTACGGTCAAGTCTTAAAGGCTCCCTCGGCAAGAAACAATTCACTTCAATGTCCCCAGCAACATTTGAAGCTTTATACCAAAAGGTCTCAAGGGGCTTCGCAATCTACAATCTTTTGGGCTACGGCATTACAGTGATACAAGCAAAGGGAAATATTGGGGCTTCACAATTAACAAGCTTTTGGGCAGTGGTACCCGAGCAATGCAATTTGGGAGTAGTCTTATGGCTCCATGAAAGGGATCAAACTTCAATGGTCCCTCAACACTTCCAGTCAAAAGGCCTCTTGGTTTTAAATGAAGGCTCCGATGATATGAATGAATTTGATGATTCTTGTTAGAACTTACAGCGAGATTCTGAAGGAAGTCTTAGAGAAAAGGAAAAAGATTCAATATGCTAGACTCACCCGACTGAGTTATAGCGGGCAATGCCAATTATAGATACCCCGGGGAACCACGGCTTGGCTAGAGCAGTGAATTAACCTAGGATGTCTACTTGATTTTAAGAGTCGCCACCTATGTTTTAGAGGAACCTAAGAAAACCTAAGAAAAGCCAATTTTTATGTACGAAAACCAGAGATTCGGGAAGAGAAGGGTTCGGGGGTTAGGTGACGGAGTGGGAAGTACTTAAACAGCCACTCCGCCCCGCTTACGCGGGTCTTGCTACTTTTGGTGTTCTAATGTTAAATGTCCTTCAATTTAATAATAAGAGAAATGTGCTATCAATTATAATGAAAAGAAAGGGGAAATTTATAGAGGAAAAATAAAGGAGAATTGTTTATTTATTGATTTATGCTAAATATTACATGTCGAATTATTGCTAGGTAATTACATCAAGAAATGAGAATGTAAATTAAAGTGGAATTAAAATGTTCGGATGTAACCTTGACCAAACTTCAATAGTGAAGTGGCCTTTTGGTTGTATCCCTTTTTATGGAGATTGCATACATTGACTAGACATGAATAAAATAAGAAGAAAAAAAAGGGAAGTTGTACCTTAAGAAGGACTTTAAACCTTGACTTGAAGATGGTGTTGTTGTAGAACAATTTGTGTAGAGTCTTGTTGTTAAGAACTCTTGTTGGGAGAATTTGTGTATAGTGTATGTGTAGAGAAAATTCAAGTCTAAAAATGAGGGTCCTTTTCCAAGGTAGGAGATGATGGTTTTTATAGGTAAAATTAGGAGGGAAATTGGTCAATCCATGTGAAATTGAATTGACCAATCAAGAAAAAGATAAATAAAAGAATTAATGAAAGAAATAAAAGAAAATCAAATAATAATAAAAAGAAATATTTTGTTTTTATGAAGAATGGCTAGAATAAAGGATTTGGGAGTTATGAAATAAGGGGGAATGAATGTGGATGTAAAAAGGAGGTGTTTGTGATCAAGAAGAGATTTTCTAAATAAGAAAAGGGAGGGAAAAATGGTGCTATCGCGCGGGTCCGGCCTATTGGACCAAACGCGCGCGCGCCCCATGACTATTATGGGAGGCGCCCGCGGGTGAGAATAACAGAATGACAGAATGACTCTAAAAGTTAACTATGTTATGCAGTTTAGTCCAAAACTAACGGAATCAGTTAGAAACTTAACAGAAGTAACAGAAATTAACAAAAACAAGTTAAATAAAAATACTATGTATGCAATCGGGGTGAGAGGTCCAAAGCGGGGTGTATACAGAGCCCCTCGGCGACGTGGATTGCGAAGAAAAATGCGTCGACGAAAGAAAGACAACCGCCGAGGACATCGACAAGAGAAAACAAAGACTCGATAAAGCGGGAATTTGAAATTACAAAGGATAGGAGTGCGTTCCCTGTGTGAGCGGCTTTCTCAGATGGAAAGGGTGTGGTGGCTTGAGGCGGCCCACCACGGCCACAAAATTTCGAAAAAGGTGTGGTGGCTTGAGGCGGCCCACCACGGCCACAAAAGTTTTAAAAAGGTGTGGTGGCTTGAGGCGGCCCACCACGGCCACAAAAATTTAAAAAGGTGTGGTGGTTTGAGGCGGCCCACCACGGCCACAAAATTTAAAAAGGTGTGGCGGCTTGAGGCGGCCCACCACGGCCACAAAAATTTAAAAAGGTGTGGTGGCCTGAGGCGGCCCACCACAGCCGCAATTTAAAGAAAGAGGGGAATTTTGAAATTGTGAAAGATGGGGGGTGCGCTCCCTGTGTGAGCGGCTTTATTGATATAAAAAAGATATGGTGGGATCCGTCTTGCTGAAGCGGGATCCGTTTGCCGATGCGGGGTCTGTTTGCTGATAGCGAGATCCGTTTGCTGATGCGGGATCCGTTTGCTGAAGCGGGATCCGTTTGCTGATGGCGGGATCCGTTTGCTGAGGCGGGATCCGTTTGCTGATGTGGGATCCATTTGCTGAAGCGGGTTCCGTTTGCTGATGGCGGGATCCATTGGTTGAAGCGAGATCCGTTTGCTGAATGCGGGATCTGTTTGCTCATGTGGGATCCGTTTGCTGAAGCGGGATCCGTTTGTTGAAGCGGGATCCGTTTGCTGATGCGGGATCCGTTTGCTGAGGCGGGATCCGTTTGCTGAGGCGGGATCCGTTTGCTGAATGCGGGATCCGTTTGCTGAAATGCGAGATCCGTTTGCTGGTGCGGGATCCGTTTGCTGAAGCGGGATCCGTTTACTGATTGCGGGATCCGTTTGTTGATTGCAGGATCCGTTTGCTGGTGCAGGATCCGTTTGCTGGTAGCAGGATCACCGTAGACCAAATTGCTGTCTAGAGCTGCAGTTGCTGTTGACTTTATCGTGGGGATGCGGGCATGGTTGATTGTGGATCATTTTCTGCTGGGGATGAAGTGCCTTGAGTAGCGGATGCTGTTGACTTTGTGGTGGTACCTGTTATATGTGTGCTTGGCAGGTATATGTGTTTGTGCAAGAAGATGCATGAAGTGTGAAATGAAGAGAGAAATTGTGCTCGTGGTGCAATGTGATTTGAAATCAGTTTTGCATGAGAGAGAAGTAAAGTGATTCTGTGTGTGAAGTGATTTTTGAAAGCGGAGATTGATTGAGATGAATGATGTTCATACCTTCACTTACCATTGCCGCTTGATTGGGGATGGATTCCTGAAGGATGTTGATGCTTTTGCTGAAGAATGTCCATGCTTCGGATGGAGAATGATGATGTTGATGGTGATGAATTGGCGGAGAGTGTCGCTGCTGCCTTTGATGATGAATTCGTTTTGATGGAGTGTCGGTGAGATGGTATTCTGGGTGATGGTTGGTCGTGCCAAAAGGCTACCTACGTATCCCTTTAAGAGAATCAGACCAGCATAGTTCAAGGATGATGGAGAACGCTGGGGAAGAATGCTAGGAGCAAAGCAAAGTAAAGCACATACTTTTGCACATAGAAGGAGAAAAAGAAAAAGATATTTTTTTTCTTTTTTTTTTTTTTTTTTTAGATTAGAAGGTAAAGAATATGCACACATGTGAGAAAAAGATTTTTTTTTTAGTTCGTGGGTGAACCATTTTAACCATTGTGTGTTTGTAAAGCCAACCCAAGATCAAGTCATGTTCGATCGAAGTCCGGATTGCCTCGTTTGAATGTTGTCTCTTTGCTGTGGTGTCCAACGAAATTGATGTCTAGCCCCAAGAGATTTGTCGTTTATGGGGCTTCAAAAGGATTATTGATGTCGAGATGCCAAGGGGTTGCTGACTGTAAAGCCCCTCGAATGCTGAACTTTGAGTGGCTTATGAAGCCCCAAGATGAATCAACTCTTAGCCCATTCAAATAAACTGTCTTTCATTGTCGACGTGGGCAAGCCCCAAGAGAATATCATTAATACCAAGTTTCGGGAGATTGCTAAGCCCCAAATGTCATGTGGGCTTCGAGATGGCGGGATGTGAAGAACTTTCGGTATGAAGCCCCAAATCGTCTTAGCTTTGTATTGAGAGCGGATGCCACATCGGGAAGGACTCATGAAAGTAACCTTCCTCTTTCTCTTGCTTGGACATGGATGGCCCTTTTTGTGGTTGATACCCAAATGGCGGAAGGCCCATGTTGGAAGTGAAGTACGGTCTTCGGGAGACGTCTCGTGGGAGATGGTGATGTTGTTGCAGATGATAAGGTCTTGGTGTGATAAAGTCTCGAACGGTATGTTTGCTTGAGTCTTCTTGAGTTGAGCCGACGGCGGATCTTCGGATGCAGCCTGTGCTTTTGATCTTGGAGAAGGGGGTGCAGTACTTGCAGAAACATTGGGATTGGCTGTAACTCTGTCTCTAGAGTTGACATATTGGCATTGCCCGCCATAACTCAGCCGGGTGAGTCTAGCATATTGAATCTTTTTCCTTTTCTCTAAGACTTCCTTCAAAATCTCGCTGTGAGTTCTAACAAGAATCATCAAATTCATTCATATCATCGGAGCCTTCATTTAAAACCAAGAGACCTTTTGACTGGAAGTGTTGAGGGACCATTGAAGTTTGATCCCTTTCATGGAGCCATAAGACTACTCCCAAATTGTATTGCTCGGGTACCACTGCCCAAAAGCTTGTTAATTACGAAGCCCCAATATTGCCCTTTGCTTGAATTACTGTAAAGCCGTGGCCCAAAAGATTGTAGATTCTGAAGCCCCTTGAGACCTTTCGGTATAGAGCTTCAAATGTTGCTTGGGACATTGAAGTGAATTGCTTCTTGCCGAGGGAGCCTTTAAGACTTGACCATAGCCCCTAGAGTACCATCATTGATTGAGAGAAAGGTCCATCCTTGATTGGGGGAACGAGTATGGGCACACATGACAAGAGGGATTTTTGACATCCCTTTTGAGAGACTTTGAGGATAGTCTCACACATATTTCTCGATCATAGCCCCTAGGGCTTATTGATTGTCAAATGAAGCAAAAGAAGCCCTTGTTCTTGAGTCACATAGCCCCTAGGGCATCACAATTTGTTGATCAAAGCAAGAGTGACCCATCCTCGTGCGAGGGGATAAACATAAGAGGACATGGCAAGAGCTGCTCCATTTCTCGGGAGCCTTTCGGCGTACTTTAGAAGCACATACTTGAAGAAGCTTTGAAAACTGAGACACATGTTGTTGGTATTTGCTGCCCAAGCCAATTGACTAGCTAAGGATTATTTGTGAAACCTCGTGCCCTTTTATGATGGGCTCGTTCTCAGATATGTCTTGGTTACCACGGGCCTTCTTTTCATGAACCCAAAAATGCACACTGCTGGAGAATGATACCGATAACCCAAGACAACCTTTGATGGTGCCATATCTTGTCGAGCAATCCCAAAGTTGACTCGGTGGGGAATTGATTTGTTGAGGAGATCCAATGAAGAGCTTGTGCAGTTGTCTTCCTTAGAGGCCGGAGATCTCCATTTCTCTTTCCCTTCTCTCTCTCACTCTCTCATTTTTTTATGACGCACCCTGTTTTTTGCCTAGACCGCCCTTTCGGGTTTTCAATCTAGCGGGCATCTCTTTTGCGTCTTTATTTTTTTTTGACTCGATTAATGAGGAAGTGTGCATTAACTCTGGCTGAGGAGATAAGACATATGATTTTACGGTGAAGACCTCTTGTCACTAAAGATGAGTGACATTGACTCGACTAGGGAAGTGGTCCCTAGTGTTGACTTCACATATTTATATATTTATTGAATGACTCACGATGGCAAGTAAGTAATTAATAGAGAAAAGAAGGAAAGCCCCAATTTGATTGCAAGAAATTGGGAGTAATAAAAAAAAGAATAGAAGCCCTAGACTCTACAAGGAACGGAAAGTGATTCCAATCTAAGAAAGTTGTTCAATCTTGAGGTGATTAATTCATTGGCAAATGAATTGTACAAAGATGTCATGACAAGTTCGAGATGAAGGCCGATCACCATAACGCGGTAGGGCTAAACATATCTTCTTTCTTGCATGAGACCGAACCCGAAGGTTGCCTACGTTCCTCCAGTGAAGAGGCTCAGGTCACCGTAGTTCTTGTGGATTCTCCATTCGCCGTGATGAATTGTTGCTTCGTCGTGATTGTTGTCGATGTTGCTTCGTTTGGTGGAATGATGTTGTTGTTGTGAACTTCTTTGAATGAAGGGGGATTTTTTTTATTTTTTTTTTGTGCTCTAACTTTTGCCTAGGTTGATTTGAGGATTTCAACCTAGCGAGGTTTTTTTTTTTTTTTTTTTTTTTTTTTTTATTATCCCCTTTTGAAAACTTTGCTCCATGATCATTGCTCCACCTTTCTTTGTCTTGATTTCGCCGTTGATGTTTTGATGTCTTCGTTGTTGATGCCGTCGTCGATGTTTAGCCCCTAGGCGTTCAAGCGAAGGCCTTCATTCCAAAACTTGTTTAGACACCTTTTCATCATTTTGCCAAGAATTAGATTGAGCAACTTGGAAGAGTGTATGAGGACAAGAACGACCTTTATTTAATGATTGACTGCAAAATTTAACATTGGACGAGAGAAAACATTAATGCACACATTAGAGGACTTTTGACTTTTTTTTTTAATCCTATTTCTAGGTAGAGAAAGAGAAACGGAGATTGTTGTCGTCATCCTCCATGTCGTTGTAGTCCTCATTGTCGTTGTAGTCTTCCATGTCACTACATTCTTCCATGTCATTTCTTGGGAACCCTTTGTCGTTGAAGCTTGTGTCATAGGAGGACTCGGCCACTTCTCGGAGCAAATTGTCAATTCTAACCCCCGCATCATACATGCTTGAAAAATCGGAGTGAAAAGCCCCACTAAGATGAGTGCGGTAGTCCATTTTCAAACACTTCAAGAAGATGTCCATTTGTTCCTTCTTGGAAGGCCTATCAACCATCTCGGCTAGCTTGTCATTCCAACGGCGATAGAAGTCCCCAAATGATTCATCACCCATTTGCACGGTGCTCTCCAATCTTGGTATATGGAGTTGCCTTGATATTGTGACTTGAAGGCAAGCATAGCGACATCCAAATTGAGGCGGGTGGAAACTAGAAGACCCATATACCAATCTTTTGCGACCCCCTCGAGAGTAAGCGGGAAGCATTGTGCCATTATTTGAGGAGACACTTTCTTTGGTAGCATGGCCCAAATGTAGGAGTCAACATGAGCGTCAGGGCAAGAGTTGCCGTTGAACTTGCCAATATCGGGCATCTTGAACTTTTCGGGAAGAGCCTCTATTGTGTTCATGAGGAGAGAAGCTTGATGAAGATCGGTGCTTGGGCCCTTGCGCAAATTTAGCCCACTAAGCCTTTGGTCAATGTAGGACATGAGAGTGTTGACCAAACCGGTATCAATGCTTTGGACTTTTCTTTCACTCGTGAGCCCTTTCAATTGGTCCTCGAGTTTGGATACTTCTCTTTTATGGGCCATGTCTACATGCTCGTAACGGGCTCGCCATAAATCATCCTTACGGCGGACATTCTCGTCTAGTGTATCAACTTGCCCTTTCAATGCTTCCACCATGCGGAATAACCCTTCGTTGGACACAGGAATTCCGTTGTTGTTGCCGTTTGAAGCCATTGGACCTATGGAGAGAACACGGTTGATCTTAGGATGGCCCCACAAACACCTTTTGAGTAAAATGATTTCACCCACAAACAAGAAAAGACTCAAGCACATAAAGAAAAATGACTCTTTTTTTATTATTTACAAAAGTCGGAAGGACGTGGTCTTTTTTGGGGTTTCTAGAAAAAATAGTGGAATCGTCACACTAGTATATAGACCTTCTCGCGGTCCCATATACTCATCGGATTCCACCACGCTTGTGAATCCTACATGTGTCGGGATTAAACTAAATTAATGTAGTAAATCATACATGCGGGGACGGATTTTTTATTTGCGTCCAAAATAACCACTTGGGGACGGAGTTTTATTTCGTCCAAAACAACGAGTGGCATGTATGATTTGAAGACATTAGTTTAGGGAAATCTCGGCACATGAAAACCGACTTGAGTCACGGAGTCTTAGACCCTAACTAGAATTGTGTTGTTTGTGCTCGGCTAAAGAGAGGCTTAAAGGTCACCCCGGCATGTAGTCGTGAACTACGCCACGGGCTGAGGTTTACCGCTTCGGAAGAGTCAAGGTCGAGTGGAGCTTGAAACTTCCTAGGACGGGCCTCGACGGGTTTGGGGTTGGACTTGTGCGACTCGATAGTGAGCAGTTGATAAGAATTGTGCGAGTAGTGTGAGGTCTAACAAGTGACAAAATATATATTTTTTTTCAAAGGAAAAAAAAACAAATAAGCACGTAATTTACAACTTTCGAATCACCCGTGTGACCGATAAAATAAAACAGAGAATAAAAAGATGGTTTTGTGCAGGCCCGGTGCCCACACTGTCAAAACTGTCCATTCTGTTCACTGTTTCTGTTTCTGGGAAATTCCCAGAAGCGCGCGCATTTAGATGCCTACTCGGGAGGCGCGCGCGTTCGACTGAGAGAAGTGGAGGCGTCCGCTTCTGGGAAGTACCTGCAAATTCATGGGTTCAAGGGACTGCCTTGACCCTAAATTATATAACTTTTTCCCCTGCAGTAAACGTTAGCACAGAAACATAGAATTGAAGGACAAGATGGGAGGTGGGAGATTCTAGTAATTAGGGTCGGACGCGCGCGCTTTGGGACAAGAAGGCCAGAGGCGCGCGCTTCCTACCCTTTTTACCAGAATGCCCAGAAAATAAAATAAAAGAACATCAAAAATAAAAAACGCAAGTTTAACCCTCTATGTCCCCACCGGAGTCGCCACTGTAGATACCCCAGGGAACCACGGCTTGGCTAGAGCGGTGACTTAACCTAGGATGTCTACTTGATTTTAAGAGTCGCCACCTATGTTTTAGAGGAACATAAGAAAACCTAAGAAAAGCCAATTTTTTATGTACAAAAACCAGATATTCGGGAAGAGAAGGGTTCGGGGGTTAGGTGACGGAGTGGGAAGTACTTAAACACCCACTCCGCCCCGCTTACGCGGGTCTTGCTACTTTAGGTGTTCTAATGTTAAATGTCCTTCAATTTAATAATAAGAGAAATGTGCTAACAATTATAATGAAAAGAAAGGGGAAATTTATAGAGGAAAAATAAAGGAGAATTGTTTATTTATTGATTTATGCTAAAGATTACATGTCGAATTATTGCTAGGTAATTACATCAAGAAATGAGAATGTAAATTAAAGTGGAATTAAAATGTTGGGATGTAACCTTGACCAAATTTCAATAGTGAAGTGGCCTTTTGGTTGTATCCCTTTTTATGGAGATTGCATACATTGACTAGACATGAATAAAATAAGAAGAAGAAAAAGGGAAGTTGTACCTTAAGAAGAAGGACTTTAAACCTTGACTTGAAGATGGTGTTTTTGTAGGGAAATTGTTGTAGAACAATTTGTGTAGAGTCTTGTTGTTAAGAACTCTTGTTGGGAGAATTTGTGTATAGTGTATGTGTAGAGAAAATTCAAGTCTAAAAATGAGGGTCCTTTTCCAAGGTAGGAGATGATGGTTTTTATAGGTAAAATTAGGAGGGAAAGGTTGAAGGGAAATTGGTCAATCCATGTGAAATGGAATTGACCAATCAAGAAAAAGATAAATGAAAGAATTAATGAAAGAAATAAAAGAAAATCAAATAATAATAAAAAGAAATATTTTATTTTTATGAAGAATGTCTAGAATAAAGGATTTGGGAGTTATGAAATAAGGGGGAATGAATATGGATGTAAAAAGGAGGTGTTTGTGATCAAGAAGAGATTTTCTAAATAAGAAAAGGGAGGGAAAAATGGTGCTATCCGTTACTGCCAAAGTGGGAAGCGCGCGGGTCTGGCCTATTGGACCAAACGCGCGCACGCCCCATGACTATTACGGGAGGCGCCCGCGGGTGAGAATAACAGAATGACAGAATGACTCTAAAAGTTAACTCTGTTATGCAGTTTAGTCCAAAACTAACGGAATCAGTTAGGAACTTAACGGAAGTAACAGAAATTAACAAAAACAAGTTAAATAAAAATACTATGTATGCAATCGGGGTGAGAGATCCAAAGCGGGGTGTCTACACCAATATGTTAACTCTATAAGCAGAGTTACGGCCAATCCCAATGTTTCTGTAATACAACACCCCCTTCTCCAAGATCAAAAGCACAGGCTGCATCTGAAGATCCGCCGTCGGTTCAACTCAAGAAGACTCGAGAAAACATACCGTTCGAGACTTTATCACACCAAGACCTTATCATCTGCAACAACATCACCATCTCCCACGAGACGTCTCCCAAAGACCGTACTAAATTTTCAACATGGACCTTCCGCCATTTGGGTATCAACCACAAAAAGGGCCATCCATCTCCAAGCAAGAGAAAGAAGGAGATCGCCTTCAAGAGTCCTAGCCGATGTGGCATCTGCTCTCAATACAAAGCTAAGCCGATTTGGGGCTTCACATCGAAAGGTCTTCACATCCCGCCATCTCGAAGACCACATGACATTTAGGGCTTAGCAATCTCTCAAAGCTTGGTATCAATGATCTTCTCTTGGGGCTTGCCCACGTCAACAACAAAAGACAGTTTATTTGAATGGGCTAAGAGTTGATTCATCTTGGGGCTTCATAAAGACACTCAAAGTTCAGCATTCGAGGGGCTTTACAGTCAGCAACCCCTTGGCATCTCGGCATCAATAGTCCTTTTGAAGCCCCATAAACGACAAATCTCTTGGGGCTAGACATCAATTTTCGTTGGACACCGCAGCGATAACATTCAAGCGAGGCAATCCGGACTTCGATCGAACATGACTTGATTTTGGGTTGGCTTTACAAACACACAATGGTCAAAATGGTTCACCCACGAACTAAGAAAAAAAAGTCTTTTTCTCACATTTGTGCATATTCTTTCCTTTCTAATATTAAAAAAAAAAATATTTTTCTTTTTCTATTTGCAAAAGTATGTGCTCTACTTTGCTTTGCTCCTAGCTTCTCCTCCAGCATTCTCCATCATCCTTGAACTATGTTGGTCTGATTCTCTTAAGGGATACGTAGGCAGCCTTTTGGCACGACCAACCCATCACCCAGAATACCATCTCGCCAACACTCCATCAAAGGCAAGAACAATTCATCATCACGAACATCATCATTCTCCATCCAAAGCATGGACATTCTTCATCAAAAGCATCAACATCCTTCAAGCGGAAATGGTAAGTGAATGTATGAATACATCCAAGGCTTTCCTCAAATCACACCGCACACAAAATCACTTTCTCCATTCTTACAAAAACTCTCTCTCATGCAAAACTGCTTTCAAATCACATTGCACCACGAGCACAATTTCTCTCTTCATTTCACACTTCATGCATCTTCTTGCACAAACACATATACCTGCCAAGCACACACTTAACAGGTACCACCACAAGGTCAACAGCATCTGCAACTCAAGGCACTTCATCCCCAGCAGAAAGTGATCCGCCGTCAACTACGCCTGCATCCCACAGAGTCAAACAATTACAGTTCAATGACAACAACTCGGTCCATGGTGAGCCGCAAAATCACCACCTTTCCATCAAGCAACACAACAATATCACATATAGGCAGATGGCGTCTCGGATCCCGCCATCAACAAACGGATCCCGCACCAGCAAAACGGATCCCACATCAGCAAACGGATCCCACCGTAGCAAACGGATCTCGCATCAGCAAACGGATCCCGCTTCAACAAACGGATCCCGCATCAGCAAACGGGTCCCACATCAGCAAACGAATCCCGCCTTAGCAAATGGATCCCGCATCAGCAAACGGATCCTGCCTTAGCAAACGGATCCCGCTTCAGCAAACGGATCCCACATCAGCAAACGGGTCCCATATCAGCAAACGGATCCCGCCTTAGCAAACGGATCCCGCCTTAGCAAGCGGATCCCGTATCAGCAAATAGATCCCACATTAGTAAACGGATCCAGCTCCAGCAAACGGATCCCGCATCAGCAAATGGATCCCGCTTCAGCAAACGGATCCCGCCATCAGCAAACGGATCCCGCTTCAGCAAACAGATCCCGCATCAGCAAACGGATCCCTCTTCAGCAAAACGGATACCGCCATATCCTTTTTATATCAATAAATCCGCTCACACAGGGAGCGCATGTAACGACCCCAAAACCACCCTAATTTTCTTAACTTAAAATGGAACTTTTATGTGCATTTTATGTGTTAAAAAATATTTTTATGACTTGCATATATTATTTGAGTATATGTGTTAGTTAATGTGTTAGTAATAATTTTGTTTAAAGGAATAAATGAGTTAGTTAAAACTTTAGGGTCCAAAGTGTAACTTTAAAGGTCAGGGGCTTAATTGTTCAACTTGGAAAGTAGAGGATCCTAAGTGAAACTTGAAAAATATCAATTGCCTTCTTATCCTCACCTCTTCTCCTCTCTGCGTTCACATACATTCCCAACTGATTTCTCTCTGGTTCACGAAGAAAAGGTAAGTTCAACCCATTTCGATTTAAATCTTTTTATTTACTACTCCATTTTAAAATCTAATTATATAAAATGATCAGGGCGTTGAGTAGGTCATTTCTACCCGAACAAAACATATTTCTGTGATACTTTTTCCGGAAATAGGTAAGTTACTAATTCCCCTTAAATAGTAAAATGGTCATATATTTGCTATATGTGTGATATGTGGTGAAATTATTGTGAAAAGAATTTATTTGTGATACTTGTTTATTTGGGACAAAGGGAGAATAATTATACTGGGTAAGTGACTTGGTTTGTATGCATGGATATATATGGAGTATGTTTATATACTTGAGAATGTTAGTATAAGTGTTTGAAAGTATACTCCTACTTGTGGGACGGTAAAATATTAACTTGAGTTAAATGTTAAATAAGTATATTATAAAATTATATTATTATTCTTGGGATGGGAAAATTAAATGAAAGTATCCCTAAATGAGTATATTAATATATTAGAAAAATTATATTTATAATTGATACTTGTAATTGTTATTTTGCGATTTGGGTAATATTTGTTATACTTGTAATTTTGGGACAAAGGGAGTATTTAGTATGTTGGTTTGGTTGGGCTCAAAGTAGTATTAAAGTTGTTTTGAGACTGATTTTGTAGTCTTAGTAAAGTTATAAACGTTAAGTGTTGCACTTTTGGGACGGTGGAACGAAAGGAGTATAATTTGTTCAAGTTTTGGTCTGGCGGGTGTGTTGGGTGGCCGCCCAAATCGGGCGTGCGGCCGCACACTTATCTGGAAGATTTTTGTCTTGGGACAGAGTGTTTTAGGTAGCTGCACAGTCTGGTGTGGGCGACCGCCCAGGGTTGCTGGAAAAGTTGAGTTGTTCAATTTCAAGTGATTTAAAGTTCAATCTTGGTTTAGGTCTTAGGTGATATCCTAGAGTACCTAGAGGGTTGTTGTGGAACACCCTAGTGTTTGAAATGGGTTCCTTTGTGAACATAAGAGTTGTGGAATTTGACTAAATGTTAATTGGATTTGGTTGAACATCTTTTGATGTGGTTTGGATTGGTTCATCTTTGTGATGTGTTTGGCTTGGTTCCCTACTTTGGAATCATTGTCCTTGGCTGTTGTTTAAGCAAGTATTCATTACTATGCTAGTGTTAAAGTCCAGCTGGTCTTGTGTTGTGGAGTTGGGACAGTGGTAGGGATTATAATGGCACACGAGCCAGGTTCATTGTAAGGCTTCTACCATTGGTTTCCTATTTTTAATCCCCAGTCCAGATTGGCCTTGGATGGGATGAACTAGCTCCCTCGAGTGAGCATTTGGGTTATGACTATGTGTCATATTTCCCTCTCTGGTTACTTTGGTTCTATTGGTTATGGTTTGATTTTCGGGATCCTGGCTTTAGCTCTTTGATGCTGCTCAGTTGATACCTCTCAGATGGTTATATGTTTGATTCGAGAACCTTGGCTCAGTATCCATGTATGAGTGTATAATTTAGCCTTATGTGATGCCTGATGAGTTGGTCGTTATTTCCAACCGGTATGGGACGGTTGGCGATAAGGAGCCTCTCATGTTATGTGCTATATGCTATATGATTATTTGTTGATATTGTTTCTTTACGATTATCATATCAGCATGTAACGTAGTTGCATTTTAGTAGCTTACTGAGATTCATTCTCACCCCTTATTTGTTTACTGTTTTAGATAAAGGCGAGTCTAGGGAATAGGATAATTGCACGGGAGGACGTCGTGGTGGTAAGAGTTTGGGATATGAGTTTTGTCAAGGTTACATTACTTAGATGTATAACCTTTTGGGTAGAGTTCCCTTGACTTCATCATCTTGTAACACCTATATTTTGGATAATGTCGGTGTATGTACATTTGTATAAAAGTTTGTAAGCCTTCGGGCTAAATACTTCCGTTTGTGAAAGTTGTTTGAAAGAGTTTGTTTGAAAGTTAAATGAAGTCTTTGAACTTCGAGTGTGGATTTTGTTAAACTTTATGAAAGTATATTTCGAAAAATTTTCCTAAAATGTTTTATGACGTCTTCCGATCGTGTCCCGAGCGTGGGGCCAAGTAGAACCACGGGTCTGGGGCGCGACAGTTGGTATCAGAGCTAGGTTGTAGATGGTCTAGAATGACTAAGTGACCTAGGAGGGTAGTTGGGAAGAGAGTGAGTACCGTTGAGTGTTTTATGCAGGTAATCACTGAAGATGGTTGGAACAGAGGGTGATCAGTCGGGGCCTTCAGGGCTGGGTAATGCTAGAGAAGAGGTTCGAACAATGTTCCAAGGTATGTTTGAAACTGTAATGAAAACAATTAACAATATAGTTGAGAATAAAAGAAAGGTTGAAGCCTCAGATGTGACAAAACGAGGAGGATAGTTAACACCACAACCCCAGCGTGGTGATAGTAAAGAATACCAAGGGACATCTTCGCAAGCTAAGGAATCTTTTCAAGGGCCACATAATAGAAGAACTCAAGGCAAACGAGTATGTAACTATTGTTGGAAGGAAGGGCATTTAGAAGAAAAATGTTGGAAGAAGCAAGGTAAATGTATGAGATGTGGTCAATTGGGTCACTTTCAGAGGAATTGCTCTAGATTTAAGAATCAGTTATCGGGAAGTGTAATTGGGTCTTCTCAGGGCTAGAAGAGGGATTCTTCAGGGAAGCTTAAGGTACAAGGTAGTGTTTCTGCCATCAATCAACAACAGATTTCAGATCCTTCTAATGTGATTGGAGGTATAATTTCTGCCACGACCCGAAATCTAGGCTCTATTTTATTAGTAATAAAGGATTATTATTTAATTATTTGCTTGTTTATTTATTTAAATTTTTATTTATTTAAATAATTATGTGTGCATTTTATGTGTTATAATAATTATGCCTAGCATTTTATTTGGGTCATTTGTGCTAGTGTAGAATAGTTGAGTCTTATTTGTTAGTGGGGAGTAATTGTGTTAGTAGATGGGGAGGGGGTCTAGTTGTAACTTTTTAAAATAATTTTCCCCTACTCCCCTCTCCTCCCTCACCTTCTCCCTCACTCTCACCATTCTCCCAGCCAACTCCCTCTCTCTCCTCCATTGTGGTAAGATTTTTTCTTCTCTTCCTTCTCTCTTAATTTTCTTCATCTTCTTCTAGTTATTTCTCATTTCTTAAAACATGAACCTTGTTTAGATCGTCGATAGGATCGCGTAGAACCAAAAGAATTGAAATCCGTCAACTTTGAGAAAATCCAAGTAAGTTGCTTTTCCCCCATTTTGATGCTAAAATGTTCATATCATGTTTAGATAATGTTTTATGTGTTATATTTGAAGTTTGGTTGGGTTTTGAATTTGTTTGGAATTTATTTGAGTTTTTGGTTAAAAATGGTGAATTGATGAATGTTGGATTTGATTCTTGGTTTTGGGTTGATAAATGTTGTATTTGGATTCCCATTCTAGTTATAAGTTGTTGTGGTTCATATTTATGCTTGGTGGAAGATTGATGGTGTTTGATTTTGAGTATTTGGTGTTTTGGGTCGAAATTTGGTAATGCCCAGCTCTGTTTCCCGACCTTGAACCCAGACCAGGAGCCCGCCTGCCCTTGACCAGGCGCCCGCCTACACCCCCTTTTCTGAAGGCCAGACCTTCTGTTGATTCAAGCGCCCGCCTGCCTATGCCCAGGCGCCCGCCCGCCCCCTGTTCCAGGATTGTGCCCTTTTGCTTGGTTTAAGACTTAAGGCTTAACTAGTTTAGGTTTATTCCTTCTAATTAACTTAAGATAACACCGTGGAACACTTATTTAAGTGGAATTGATTCTTTTGTGAATAAATGTGTTATGAAATTTATTTAAGTACCGTTTTGGGAATGTTGGGCATCCTTGATGTGCTGTTTATATTGGTTTACCTTTGTGGTGATTTAATTGGATTGGTTCCCTACTTTGGAACCTTAAGTTGTTTATCCATGCTAAATTATTATTACTTAGCATTTATTTGGAAGCCCAGCTGGCATATTTGTTGCATCGGGCGATGGGAAAGATTATAATGGCAAAGCCAAGTCCATTATAATGTTGACCATTGTTTTGGCCCCTTCTATACCCCTTTTCCAGATTGGCCTTGGAAAGGATAAGTTAGCTTCCTTTGTGAATGTATCTAGCTACCGGGCATGACTTTGTGTCATGATCCTTGTCCTTTGTGACACTTTTATGGTTATTGGTTCCGGTACCGGGGGTTTCTCTTCGGCTTTCATGCTATTATGAAGATGTTGATTGGTTGATCATTGAAGCTGCGCAGCGATCCTTTATTTGGATGTTCTGGTTTGGAAAACCTTGGCTATATCCTTTGTTATGTGTTTATTTCCGCTGCTATCTGTTAAGCGATAAATGCTATGTGCTATGTTATATTTATTATTGCTTATTGTATATTGCATCATAGCATGTCATGTAGTTGCATTAGTAACTTATTGAGATTTATCTCACCCCCTTTCTTTTTATCTTTGTTTTTCCTTAACCCCCCCCCCCAGGTGCTAAGGATTAGTCTCGCTGATCACGAGAAAGAGGACGTCGAGTGTGGATACATTCTTTTGGGGAAAGTTGTATAGGTTGGTTTACATTATATAAATGTGTAAACTTTTTGGGATAGTTGTACCAAACAATGACGTCATTAAGATTTGTATATTTGTATTTTGTTGGGCATAAACTTGTGGAAGTTTATGATAGTTGTAATTTGTTTTTATCAAACTTGGTTTTGTAAAACCTTGGATCATCACCTTTTGGTATCAAATGAAATTTTTAACTTCAGTATTTCATAGTTTTGGTTTTAAGTCGACGTCCAGATCGCGGTCTCGGGCCCGCGGGGTCCGGGGTCGCGACAATTTCTATGTCTAGTTTGAGGGCACATACACTTATAGACCCTGGATCTTTGCATTCTTATGTGTCTGTGCATTTTTCTTCTCGATTTCATGTGTCTCCTGAGTCTCTACCTTAGGTGTTAGAGGTGTCTATCCTAAGGGGGAGTGTTTGGTGATTGATAGAGTGTTGCGCACTTGTGATGTGCAAATTTGTGAGCATGTTTTACTTGTTGGTTTAGTTATTTTTCCATAGAAAGATTTTGATATTATTGTGGTGGAGTTTTATATGCTAGTGTGCTTTAATTAAGCATGGTAGATATATGTGTTTAGCATTCATGTTATTTATGCATTAAAGTCTGAAAATTGTTATCAGAAGGTTATGCCTGGTATTTGGTTTATGGGGTTGGTAGCAGAGTGTCTATAGCTAAACTAGAAAATGTACTTTTTCTTTGTGATATCTCAGATATGTTTTCTATTGAGTAGTACATGATTGATGAAAACCTTGGGTTATCTTGAGTTGTTCGGTATAATGCTATAGTATTGATATCTAGTGCAATATATCCATAACATTGGTTGAGTTAAAGGAGTAGAAGATTCAACTTGAGATATTTCTTGACAAGGGATTCATTATGTTTAGTATATCTACGTGGGATGTATCAGTATTGTTTATTATGAAAAGGTATGGTACTTTGCGATTGTATATTGAATACTAAGAGCTCAACCAGATGACTATAACGAATCATCACTTGTTATTTTATATGGGGGATATAGTTGATCAACTTCAGAGATCAGTGGTTTATTCAGTGGTTGACTTGAAGTGATTATCATCAGTTGAAAATTTGAGATGGCTATATTTCAAAGACGGTTTTTCATACCAGGTATGTGCATCATAAATTGTGGCCATAGTGTTTGAATTAACAACTACTTCAGTGGTATGGTTGGATATGCTGAGTTGTATCTGTAGCCGTAATTGGATTGCTTTGTGAGAGGCAACAGTTGTGAAATCAAGGCATTATGTATTCTTCTTAGAGGATATATTATTTTGAGGAAGTTTCAATTCAGGCATGGTTATTGATTCTTTAAATATGGAAGCAACAGTAACTGGAAAAATCCTACTTCAATAGCAGAGGTATGTAACTTGTTGAGATTGGCATATGGTTAGAGATTCATTGATGGATTTCTAAGGTAGCTACACAGTTAACTATATAACATAGGAAGATACACTTTCTCGATGGATTGGTAAGAGTAAAACGAGTTTTTAATTGTTGAAACGAGAGTTGATGACAACTTCACTATTGATATTGCTTAATGGATTTGACTAGTATTACAGTTATCTAGAGGATATGATCAGTTTTACTATTTTCTAGTGGATATGTCAAGTTTTACCATTATAGTGGATCTAATCAAATCATTGTTCATGGTGATGCCTCGAAGAGTGATTGAGATGTTTATCCATTCAGAATGGTATGGCAGTTATGTATGCTTCGAGAAGATTGATTCCTTATGAACAAAGTTATCCTCACCATAACTTGAGGTTGATTGCGATTATACATTCATTGCATTAGTAAATGACTTTTGTAGAGCCATATTTGAAGTGTCTACCGACCATGAGAGTTGAAGTAATCGTTTTCTTCAGGAGAGTTACACTTGAGATAATGCAGGTAGAGTACCATGTTATATCATCCGGGAAAGGTAATGTGTTAGAGGATACATTGACTTATAGTTTATGTTTGATAAAACTCAATGGGGAATGTTAGAGGAATTAACATTTTGGAGTTTTGTGAGTTGAGACATGGTGTGATTTTGCGATTGTGGAAGCTTTAAGTTTATATTCTATTGAATGATTTCAACTATAGAAAATTACTAGTGGAATGAATGATGATAGGCAACACGATTTTGTTCGTTGCTAGTGATGGAACCTTACTTTTATAGCAGAGTATGTAGTCGATACTTAGTGGAACCAACATGCATAACGGAATTCAACTACAGGTACTTGAAGAGATACACAAGACCAATTTAATTATGAATCCAAGTAAATGTAGAGTATTGAGATAATTTGAAGAGTTACATTTGATTTGTTTGACACGCGAAATTCTATGCATTCAACTAAGTCCTTGAGCTGCGAATAATCTGGAAGTAAAATATCAGTGATCAGTTGGTTTGTGACAAGCTTTTGAGATTTCTGAGTGGATATGAATCTATTGCGAAAGGTTTTATTGAAGGAGTTACACTGAATAGATGAGACCAATGATGTTGATTGATAGCGGATTGGTTACCAAGTTTTCTCACCTTATCTATTTTGAGGGTATCAATGTTAATTCCAGTTGTTACTTATTTTTTTAGAAGATAGTTCGATTTCATGGGATGCCTACGAGCATGGTATTGGATATGGGTTCCTTATTTACATCTTGATTTTAGCAAGCAATTCAGAAGGCTTTGAACTCAGAATTGGGATATAGAACGACTTTTCATCCTCAGACAGATGGTCAGTTAGGAAGAACCATTTAGATTCTTGAGGACATGTTGAGAACTTGTTCAGTTGATTCTTAGAATTCGTGGGATATACCTTTACTTCTCGTGGAGTTTTCTTAATATATCAGTTCTTTTGAGATTTTGGGAAGAGTTGGAGATTAGGCTTATCATCTTGTGTTACTTCCTTCTCTTGACAAGGTTTATAATGTGTTCCATGTGTCGATGCTACGCAAATCTGTTTATGATTCTTCTCATGTATGTCTAAAGTTTTAGAGGATATTGAACCAAGTATGTCCTATGAGGAGCATCCAGTTCAGGTGATTGATTCTAGAATTCGAGAATTGAGAACTAAAAGTATTCCTCTTGTTAGAGTTGTGTGGAGGAACCATAATGTGGAAGAATCAACTTGGGAGCTTCAGGATGAAATGGAGAGGAAATATCCTTGGTTGTTTGATTCGTTTGGTAAGTTATCCTAAAATTCGGGATGAATTTTCTTTAAGGGGGAGTGATTGTAACGACCCCAAAACCACCCTAATTTTCTTAACTTAAAATGGAACTTTTATGTGCATTTTATGTGTTAGAAAATATTTTTATGACTTGCATATATTATTTGAGTATATGTGTTAGTTAATGTGTTAGTAGTAATTTTTTTAAAAGGAATAAATGAGTTAGTTAAAACTTTAGGGTCCAAAGTGTAACTTTAAAGTTCATGGGCTTAATTATTCAACTTCGAAAGTAGAGGGTCCTAAGTGAAACTTGAAAAATATCAATTGCCTTCTTATCCTCACCTCTTCTCCTCTCTGCGTTCACATACATTCCCAACTGATTTCTCTCTGGTTCACGAAGAAAAGGTAAGTTCAACCCATTTCGATTTAATTCTTTTTATTTACTACTCCATTTTAAAATCTAATTATATAAAAATGATCAGGGCGTTGAGTAGGTCATTTCTACCCGAACAAAACATATTTTTGCGATACTTTTTCCGGAAATAGGTAAGTTACTAATTCCCCTTAAATAGTAAAATGGTCATATATTTGCTATATGTGTGATATGTGGTGAAATTATTGTGAAAAGAATTTATTTGTGATACTTGTTTATTTGGGACAAAGGGAGTATAATTATACTGGGTAAGTGACTTGGTTTGTATGCATGGATGTATATGGAGTATGTTTATATACTTGAGAATGTTAGTATAAGTGTTTGAAAGTATACTCCTACTTGTGGGACGGTAAAATATTAACTTGAGTTAAATGTTAAATAAGTATATTATAAAATTATACTATTATTCTTGGGACGGGAAAATTAAATGAAAGTATCCCTAAATGAGTATATTAATATATTAGAAAAATTATATTACAATTGATACTTGTAATTGTTATTTTGCGATTTGGGTAATATTTGTTATACTTGTAATTCTGGGACAAAGGGAGTATTTAGTATGTTGGTTTGGTTGGGCTCAAAGTAGTATTAAAGTTGTTTTGAGACTGATTTTGTAGTCTTAGTAAAGTTATAAACGTTAAGTGTTGTACTTTTGGAACGGTGGAACGAAAGGAGTATAATTTGTTCAAGTTTTGGTCTGGCGGGTGTGTTGGGCGGCCGCCCAAATCGGGCGTGCGGCCGCACACTTATCTGGAAGATTTTTGTCTTGGGACAGAGTGTTTTGGGCGGCCGCACAGTCTGGTGTGGGCGACCGCCCAGGGTTGCTGGAAAAGTTGAGTTGTTCCATTTCAAGTGATTTAAAGTTCAATCTTGGTTTAGGTCTTAGGTGATATCCTAGAGTACCTAGAGGGTTGTTGTGGAACACCCTAGTGTTTGAAATGGGTTCCTTTGTGAACATAAGAGTTGTGGAATTTGACTAAATGTTAATTGGATTTTGTTGAACATCTTTTGATGTGGTTTGGATTGGTTCATCTTTGTGATGTGTTTCGCTTGGTTCCCTACTTTGGAATCATTGTCCTTGGCTGTTGTTTAAGCAAGTATTCATTACTATGCTATTGTTAAAGTCCAGCTGGTCTTGTGTTTTGGAGTCGAGACAATGGTAGGGATTATAATGGCACACTAGCCAAGTTCATTGTAAGGCTTCTACCATTGGTTTCCCATTTTTAACCCCCAGTCCAGATTAGCCTTGGATGGGATGAACTAGCTCCCTCGAGTTCATTGTGGGGCCAAGTAGGACCACAGGTCTGGGGCGCGACAGCGCACCCCTATCCTTCGTAAAATTCAAATTCATGTTTTATTGAGTCTTTGTTTTCTCTTGTCGATGTCCTCGGTGGTTGTCTTTCTTTCGTTGACGCGTTTTTCTTCGCAATCCACGTCGCCGAGGGGCTCTGTAGACACCCCGCCTTGGACCTCTCATGTCCCGATTGCATACACATTTTTTGTCTTCCTCTTTTCTGTTAAGTTTTGTTACTTTTCATTAACTTTCATTACTTTCCGTTAAGTTCTTGACTTACTCCGTTAGTCTTAGATTTGACTAAGTGGCAAAGTCAACCTTGAGTCTTTGTTTCATTTATTTTCGTTGACTTTTGTGATGTTCGTTAAGTTTTTGGACTAATTCCGTTAGTTTTGGGGCTTAACTGCATAACGGGGTTAACATTTGGGCTAAAATACGAATTTTCTGAAGCTGGGATGCGCACGCCTTTGCCCTCCTTTGTGGGAGGCGTGCTCCTCCCATAGAGGGGGTGGGAAGCGCTCGCTTCCCGCTTCCAGAATCTCAGATTTGGCCAAATTTCCCTCATTTTCTGATTTGTAACCCCCAAGGCCATTCTGCCTTGGCTTGATCCGGGGAAGGGCCATCTTTGTGATAAAAAACACTTCCCTAACACCTATAAATACCTCTTCATTCCACCATGGAAAGAGAGGAATAATTCTTGAATCAAAAACACTTTAAAAAACATAAAATCCATTTTCAAAGAGTGGTCACTATAGACAATTTGGTTCTTCCCCATTCAAGCACAAGGTACAATGTTCATTCTCTTATAAACTTTTAATCTTATCTTTATTTTCGCTCCTTGTTAAAATCTCTTTATTACACTCTTCATCTTTAATGTGTATGCAATCTCCATAAAAGGGATACAACCAAAAGGCCACTTCCACTTTAATTTTCATTGCATTTCTTCATGTAATTGTTTGGCATATTTGTTACATGTAATCTTTTAGCATAAATTAATAAATAAAAATAATTCTCTTTTATTTCCTTTTAATTTTCCCCTTTCTTTCCATTGTAATTGTTACCACTTCTTACATTAATAATTGAAGGAGCTTTCTTTTTAGTATTAGAACACCAAAAGTAGCAAGACCCGCATAAGCGGGGCGGAGTGGGTGTTTAAGTACTTCCCACTCCGTCACCTAACCCCCGAACCCCTTCTCTCTCGAATCTCTGGTTTTCTTACAAAAAATGGCTTTCTTTAAGTTTTCTCGCGTTCCTCTAAAAACGCGGGTGGCGACTCTTAAAATCAAGTAGACATCCTAGGATAATTCACCGCTCTAGCCAAGCCATGGTTTCCCGGGGTATCTACAAGGTGTGATCCAACGGCCAGGATTGATCCGTTCCTAATTGTGGCTATTCCCCAACAGGTGCCTGTGACTCTTCAGAAACTATAAACAGCCCCTCCAGGATAGTCAATTCCTCATCCCTATCATTCAGTGATTAAGTCTTCCAATAGCAATAGAAAGAGCATCTTGAAGCATTAAAATTCCCTTTAAGTCCAAAAGTTCCAAACATTCAGATTTGTTTGCCGAGGTCGTTAATTTGGAGTGCTCCTATTAACAACATTTAAACTCATTGCATCTTCCGAGAAGATTGCCAGTAACCGTTAGCACCAGTGCAGGGCAATTACTTCTTACGGAGATTGTGTCCAACACAAGCCTCGACTAAAATCCGTCCCCATTTTGCATTTATTTTTTCTGTGATTTTCAAGAAAGCCGTTATTTTTACTAACAATCGTAAAAAGTAATTTATGTTTTCTTGAGAAATGGCAACAGAGAATACTACATCCCAGTCATTCAGGGCTAATCTCCGCCCAAGTTCAGAAGCAACGAATCAGACTGTTTCTCCTTCCCCTGCTCCGACTTACCCAACACATGGCCAGGGTATGGCGATATTCCCAGAGGTGGACTTCAAAATTTGGCAACAAAATATGTTGTATTTTTTGACCACCCTTAGTCTGCAAAAGTTCTTGATGGAGGACCCCCCTCGCTATCCAGAATGATCATCAAGCCAAAAAGGGATGGGATCATGGAAATTTTATAAGTAGAATGTACATATTGAGTGGGTTAAATGATGCCCCCTACAGAGAGTACTGTCTCGTAGAGACAGCCAAGGAGTTGTGGAACTGGTCTATAAGACCGGCTCCAGAAATCAAGACATTACTAAAAGGTTGAATGGGCTTTATTTAGCAGCTATGGTGTTTGTAGCCTACTTAGCGAAGTTGCATGTCAACCCAAGAGAATGGTGGATAGACACTGGAGCTACCCGCCATATATACTCAGACAAGGAGAGCTTTTCATCCTACACTCCCATCAATGGAAGGAAGGTGTATATGGGAAACTATGTAACTTCCGATGTCGTTGGACTTGGAAAGGTTGTTCTGAAGATGACTTCAGGCAAGGAGCTAACGCTCATTGATGTGCTGCATGTCCCAGACATCCGTAAAAACCTAGTATCCGAATCTTTATTAAGTAAGGCCAGTTTTAGACTAGTTTTGAATCCGAAAAGTTTGTAATGACCAAAAGTAGTCAGTTCATAGGGAATGGATATCTTGAGAAGAGTCTATTCAAAATGAATGTAATGAATGTTTACCGCCGGAGGTGAAAAATAACAGTGTTTCTTATGTTTACTTGTTGGATAGTCCTAATTTGTAGCATGATAGTTTAGGACACGTGAATTTCAACACAATTAAGAAGTTAGTGAATCAAGAGTCTATACCTATATCTAAATTCGATTCAACTGACAAATGTGAAATTTGCGTAGAAGCGAAAATGACTAAAGGATCATTTCAGTCAGTAATAAGAAACACAAAACCTCTTGAATTAGTTCACACAGATATTTGTGATCTAAAGTATGTGCAAACAAGAGGTGGGAAAAAGTATTTCATTACTTTTATTAACGATTGCACAAGATACTGTTATGTATATCTCATAAGAAGTAAGGATGAAGCTTTAGGGGCTTTCCAAACTTATAAGAATGAAGTTGAGAATTAACTTAATACAAAAATTAAGATTGATCCAGTTTCTGGTCCACATTCGACTTCATCTCCCCTGGCTTTGAATTAATAGTGAACCAGATCCACTTTTCCATTCATCTCGTTATTGAAAGAATAGGGCATCCATAGGCTTGTTACCTTTCCTGTTATTCTGAATATCACGAAGAATCAACTGAAATATCTACATTAGCAGCACTACGAACTTCAATAGTTTAGCCTTGGCTTGCATAATGGACTCTTTCCTCCAGTGTAAACCCCTCCCACTATTTGAAGGGGATATCTTTATCACCGGAAAGGATGGAGATGTTAAGATCCAGCTGCTCGTCAACTAATTGAGAAATTACGCCCTATTCTTGATTCAGACTTACTAAAGTGAATATACTATATTTTTTTACTTTTATTTTTTTAGATTAAAATGGCATGAAACTATTCGAATACACTTTAGATTCTGATTGCTTTCCTCCTTATGATAGGGATGATCAACCACCTAAGAAGAAAGAAGAAAAATGCGGAGGAACTTCAGATAGCTAAAGAAGAAGGAATTCCTGGGAAAGCATCAGCTAACTATACCAAGGTATGTAATTGCTTCCTCTGGATATGAGAGTTCACATGCGAGTCTTTTTCTTTCTTTTTAGGAGGAGATATCCAATAATCGTTGTTTCCAGATACGGTTGCCAGTTGACATCTCTTCTAATTCGTCGATACGAGAAGCAAATTGTTGTGTGGAGGAATCTTAGCCCCCATAGAGAGAGGTACTGCTCTAGACTAGGACGGTGATGCTTAGGCTATGAAATAGGCTTAGAAAATAGAGATTAGGCCTCGCATAAATTACATAGATAATATAAGTGATAGATGGAATGCTAATCTTGACAGTTTCCATTTTCGATTGAGAATAAAGCGTTTAATTACTATCCATACCGACTGTTAATACCTTTGCCTTAATTACAACACAGATTTACAGCTACGAGACCCGTCTTTTCTTAAGAAAAGTATGAGATCGCTGCTTCGGCCGATCTACTCTTACCTTTATCTCATCGGCAGGTGGATGAAGGGGGTGAATATGTTCCTCCGTTTGAACATATATACTGGGAATCCGGCATTATTCATCAAATCACAGCTCCTTATACACCCCAGTCTAATAGAATAGCTGAACGCAAGAATCGTACTCTGAAGGAGATGATTAATGCAATGCTAATAAGCTCTGGCTTACCCAACAATTTGTAGGGGGAAGCTATACTCTCCGCAAACTATATACTGAATAAGATACCTCAGAAAGGTAAAGATGAGACGCCTTATGAAGTATTTTATAATCGTAAGCCGTGTTATAAATACCTTAAAGTATGGGGGTGTCTGGCTAAGGTTGAAGTTCCTAAGCCAAAACAGGTCAAGATAGGACTTAAGACTATTGACTGCATTTTCATTGGATATGCTAGTAATAGTAGTGCCTATCAGTTCATGGTGCATAAATCGAACATTCCTGATATGAATGAAGGAATGACGATAGAATCAAGGAATGCATCATTCTTTGAGAATATCTTTCCTGCTAAGGAAAGAAAAGAAGCAAGTTCTAGTAAGAGAACTTATGAAGCTACAAACAATCCATCTTAAGAAGAAGATGAAGGACCTAGGCGTAGCAAAAGGGCAAGATCGGAAAGTCTTTTGGTCCTGATTTTCTATCATTTATGCTAGAAAACGAACCAACAACTGTTAAGGAAGCTTTAGCAACTCCAGATGCTTTGTTCTAGAAAAAAGCTATTAACAGTGAAATAGAGTCCATTATGCATAACAATACTTGGGAGTTGGTCGATCTCCTTCCAGTATGCAAACCGTTAGGTTGCAAGTGGATCCTCAAAAAGAAGTATAAGGCTGATGGATCTATCGATAAGTACAAAGCCCGACTAGTGCCAAAGAGTTTAGACAAAAGGAGGGATATGATTTCTTTGATACATATTCTCCTGTCACAAGGATCACGTCCATTCGTGTTCTCATCGCAATCACCGTAGTGCATAACCTTGAGATACATCAAATGGATGTAAAGACAGCTTTCTTTAATGGAGAGCTAGAAGAAGAGATTTACATGGAACAACCCGAGGGGTTCGTAGTTCCTGGTAAAGAGCAAAAGGTGTGTAAACTTGTAAAGTCATTGTATGGACTAAAACAAGCACCTAAGCAATGGCATGAAAAGTTTGACCGAACGATGTTGGCAAACGGTTTCAAAATTAATGAATGTGACAAGTGTGTCTACATTAAAGGAACATCCAATTCATTTGTGATTGTTTGTATGTGTGTAGACGATATGCTAATAATGGGAAGTACTCATGAGTTGATCATGAATACCAAAGGAAAACTGAAAAAACACTTTGACATGAAAGATATGGTAATAGCTGATGTCATCCTAGGAATAAAGATTTCTAGAACATCAGATGGAATTGTCTTGTCACAGTCCCATTATCTTGAGAATATTCTTCGGAAATTCAATGTCCTCGATAGCCCTCCGGCTAAGACCCCGATAGATTTGTCTCTACACCTCACCAACAATAGAGGGGAACCAGTTTATCAATTGAATATGCAAGGATAATTGGAAGTCTAATGTACTTAACGAACTGTACACGTCCAGACATCGCATATTCAGTGAGAAAACTAAGTAGGTTCACAAGTAATCCCAGTGGGGATCACTAGAAGGCCCTAATGAGGGTATTGAGATATTTAAAGTATACAATGAAACATGGGATACTTTATAATAGATATCCAGTAGTATTAGAAGGATACTGTGATGCAAATTGGATATCCGACACGAAAGACTCCAAGACCACAAAAGGATATGTATTCACACTAGGTGAAGGAGTGGTGTCATGGAAATCTTCCAAGCAAACGTGTATAGCACGGTCTACGATGGAATCAGATTTCATAGCCTTACACAAGGAATCCCAATCCCAAACGGAACTAGGTCAAACCCTCATATAAATATATGCAGCCGGGTTTGACAGGCTCTAATGGTGATTTAAGAACTCACAACACATTGTTTTAGAAACAATAAAATATAGAGAGGCAAGATTATTTATTTTAAGATTGAGAATCATCAAAATACAATTATCAATGAAGCAAAATAATTCCTACGAAGAAATCGTTTCTTCATCAAGCCTTGGATCTAGCAATCAATCAAGAAGGTATTCTTGAGTTTGTTCGACGTGTGGATATCGGTAGAGGGTGTTTTCTTTAGCACCTTAAAGTCCGTGTTCATGGATTCGATCTTCAAGGGTTAGTTTTTTTTCATTTAGTTTTTAATTTAATCAACACGCACAGATCCGGGCTCATGGGTGTTTAATATTATGTTATTATTCTGCTGCGCATGATGTATCAAAACCCAACAGTGGTATCAGAGCCTCGTTCATTTTTTATTATTTTAATACATCATGTTTAAATTATTATTTAATTCGATTATATGATTTTGCATGATGATAAGATATATATATATATATGTATATATATATATATGTATATATATATATGATTTGAGTTTTATATGAGATATAAAATTTATGAGCATGATTATATGGGGATTATGTGATTATTATGTTGATTTGATCTATATGAATAATTGCATGTTGGGGTTATCAATAAATAATTAGATTATCTGTATTGATAATATAGATCTAATTTGTGTATGCAATAAATTGTTTATTCATGATATTGATTAGGTCTATTTAAATTCGTAATCTGTAAATTCGTGTTGGTTTAATCTGATTAATGCATGAACACGATAATGGAATTGGTCGAATTTTAAAATTCTGGAAATCTGGAAAACTGGACCAAGGCACCGTACGACGCCTAGGGCGGCGTACTCCTCCTTGGCTACCGTACGGCTGCCCTAGGGTTTTCTTGCAGATTTGTTTTGAATTATGGTTTTCTGATTGTTCTGTAAATCGTTTACAGAATTCAGATCAGGAACTGAATCTTGTTTCAGATGGCTGGTTTTCGAAACCGTGTTTCCTGAAATATGACTTAATCCAGAAAATTGCAAAAATCAGAGTTTTGAAGAGTTCAGAATTGCTGTAGTCTATGAAATTGATGAGATAATAAATGATCTTGAAATAAGTTACTTTTCTATACAGAAATGTGGATGCCTCTTGGCTTCGTTTCGGCCGTATGGAATAATTACTTGGTTTCTTGAACTTAGTACGGAAATATGGATGCCTATTGGCTTAGTTTCGGCCGTACGTTTTATGCACTCAATTTATAGATGTTCTGCGGATTCAAAAGTTTCATAATTTATCCCTATGAACAAAGTGCAAATTGTTTGCAGAGAAGGAAACTAAATTTGGAGTGATTCATCGTAAGGGCCAATGGCAGGCTTACGCCTTGTTTCTTGACACACGGATGAAATATCCAATCTGTAAATTGTTTGCAGATAATTTAGAATCCTTCCCCATTATATTGCTTCATAATTAAACCCAAGATTTTGCTTCTGTTAATTAATTTGATTAATTAACACCCTTTATGCAAAGACTATATTATATTATGTTTGACATAACTAAATATATGATGCATGTCTCTATGTTAATTAACCTTCTCAAAACTTTAAGTTTTATGCCATCCACAATTTAAACACTTGTGAAGTACCTTGATCATTTTTTTGGGGTTTATCTGCCAAAGCAGGGCACATCATTCTATCATTAAGATGCAAGATAAGGCAAAGGTTGTCTATACGTTTAAAGTGATCAAACATAATTAGTCTATCATAACGGTTATGGGCCTAAGGCATAAGATGAGATTAAAACATGTAAGACATAAGATATCACAAATCCCATAAAGGATCTAAGAGTCACATGTGATGTGATTGATAAGGAGTTATCTACCTAAATAACTTGGTTTTGAGGTTCATGCCAAAGCAGACTCACAAATCAAGTGAAATATGGATCTTAGTCCATTTAAATTATATTATACAAGAGTTGTATTTGAAGGTGTATAATTTAGTGGGAGTATTTATGAAATACATTAAATATCTCTAAATGATAATGGTATGAAATATATTTGTATATTTATTTGCATATTATGTAGAATGTTTTAAACTTTAATCATGATTAATTAATGCGATAGACCCCACTTAAGAAGAAAAAGATTAACTTCCATGACCTAGTCAAGAGCTTAAGAATTGTTCTAAATCAAGAACGGAAGTTATGAATTCTTAATAAATCATAGTGTATGGCCATACCCAAATGAATTGATGTGTTCAATGTCATTTGCTCATATCAATCTACTCGGGATCGAGAAAGCATTGGACAACATAAGTTGACGTGGACCATGAATTATGTCCAATATGATATCGCGTGACAAAGGGATTGTGATATGTGATATAAGGTAACTTTGGACTTTCAAAATTATACTAATTGGGACGTCATAATGGATTCCTAGAGTCCGCTTATGACTTACAGGTTCTGAATGGTTCGGACTCGTTGCCAACTTAGTATAATCCTATTGGGTCATACACAATAGAACAGATTGAAAAGGCTAAAAAACTGGGATTTTTCAAACAGGCACCGTACGGCTATAAGGCTGGCGTACGGCTCCTGATGAGCCGTATGCCCCCCCTTCCCATTTCTGGTCAGTTTGTTAAGATTTATTGTGTGACAAGGAATCCCAATCCTAAACGGAATTAGGTCAAACCCTTATATAAATATATGCAGCCGGGTTTGACAACCTCTAATGGTGATTTGAGAAATCACAACACATTGTTTTAGAAACAATAAAATATATAGAGGCAAGATTATTTATTTTGAGATTGAGAATCATCAAAATACAATAATCAATGAAGCAAAATAATTCCTATGAATAAATCATTTTTTTTATCAAGCCTTGGATCTAGCAATCAATCAAGAAGGTGTTCTTGAGTCCGTTCGACGTGTGGATATCGGTAGAGGGTGTTTGCTTTAGCACCTTAAAGTCCGTATTCATGGATTCAATCTTCAAGGGTTATTTTCTTTCATCTTGTATTTAATTTAATCAATATGCACGGATCCGGGCTCATGGGTGTTTGATTTGATGTTATTATTCCGCTGCGCATGATGTATCAAAACCCAACAAACATGCAAAAGATATAATAATCGAGTTTGTTATCTCTATAACAACGAAGCTATGAAATAACGCGTAGGCCTTTCTCAAGGGCCTAGGGCATAATATCTAACAACGGATTGAAAAAGGCTGAAAAATGTGGAATTTTTGCAAAGCGACCGTACGGCCAGGAAGGTGGCGTATGGCTCCTATGGAGCCGTACGACCACCTCCCCGAATCTGGTTAGTTTGTTCATATTTCTTGTGTGACAAGGAATTCCGATCCCAAACAGAATTAGGTCAAACCCTCATATAAATATAAGCAGCCGGGATTGACAGCTTCTAATGGTGATTTGAAAAATCACAACACATTGTTTTAGAAACAATAAAATATAAAGAGGCAATATTATTTATTTTAAGATTGAGAATCATCAAAATACAATAATCAATGAAGCAAAATAATTCTTACGAAGAAATCGTTTCTTCATCAAGCCTTGGATCTAGAAATCAATCAAGAATGTGTTCTTGAGTCCGTTCGACGTGTGGATACCGGTAGAGGGTGTTTGCTTTAGCACCTTAAAGTCCTTGTTCATGGATTCGATCTTCAAGGGTTAGTTTCTTTCATCTTGTATTTATTTTAATCAACATGCACGGATATGGGCTCATGGGTGTTTGATCTTATGTTATTATTCCATTGCGCATGATGTATCAAAACTCAACAGTGGTATCAGAGCCCCGTTCATCGTTGATTATTTTAATACATCATGTTTAAATTATTTATTTGATTTTATGATTTTGCATGATGATGAAAATGAATATGTGATTAGGGTTTATGAGAATGAATATGGGGATCATGTAATTATTATGATGATGTGATCTATATGAATAATTGCATGTTGGGGTTATCAATGAATAATTGAATTATGTGTATTGATAATTTAGATCTAATTTGTATATGTAATAAATTGTTTATTCATGATATTGATTATATTTATTTAAATTCGTAATCTGTAAATTCGTGTTGGTTTAATCTGATTAATGCATGAACACGATAATGGAATTGATCGAATATAAAAATTCTAGAAATCAAAAAACTGGACCAAGGCACCGTACGGCGCATAGGGCGGCGTACGCTTCCTTGGCTGTCGTACGGCGGCCCTAGGGTTTTCTGGCTGTTTTGTTTTCTGGTTTTCTGATTGTTCTGTAAATCGTTTACAGAATTCGAATCAGGGACTGAATCTGGTTTCAGATGGCTGGTTTTCGAAACCGTGTTTCCTGAACTATGATTTAATCCAGAAAATTACAGAAATCAGAGTTCTGTAGTGTTCAGAATTGTTGTAGTCTATGAAATTGATGAGACAATAAATGATCTCTATACAAGTTACTTTTCTATACGGAAATATGGATGCCTCTTGGATTCGTTTCGGCCTTATGGAATAATTACTTGGTTTCTTGATCTTTGTACGTAAATATGGATGCCTATTGGCTTAGTTTCGGCCGTACGTTTTGTGCTCTCAATTTATAGATGTTTTGCAGATTAAAAAGTTTCAGAATTTATCCCTATGAACAAAGTGCAAATTGTTTGCAGAGAAGGAAACTAAATTTGGACTGATTCATCGTAAGGGCCAATGGTAGGCTTACGCCTTGTTTCTGGACACACGGATGAAATACCCAATCTGTAAATTGTTTGCAGAGAATTTAGAATCCATCCCCATTATATTGCTTCATAATTAAATCACAAGATTTTGTTTATGTTAATTAATTTGATTATTTAACATACATTATGCAAAGACTATATTATATTATGTTTGCCATAATTAAATATATGATGCATGTCTCTATGTAAATAAACCTTCATAAAACTTTAAGTTTTATGCCATCCATAATTTAAACACTTGTGAAGTACCTTGATCGTTTTGGTGTGGTTTATCTGCCAAAGCAGGACACATCATCCTATCATTGAGAAGCAAGATGAGGCAAAGGTTGTCTATACGTTTAAAGTGGTCAAACTTAATTAGGCTATCATAACGGTTATGGGCCTAAGGCATAAGATGGGATTAAAACATATAAGACATAAGTTGTTACAAATCCCATAAAGGATGTAAGAGTCACATGTGATGTGATTGATAAGGATTTATCTACCTAAATAGCTTGGTTTTGAGGTTCATGCCAAAGCAGACTCAAAAATCAAGTGAAATATGGATTTTAGCCCATTTTAAATTATATTATACAAGAGTTGTATTTGAAGGTGTATAATTTAGTGTGAGTATTTATGAAATACATTATATATATCTAAGTGATAATTGTATGAAATATAGGTGTATATTTATTTGCATATTGTGTAGAATGTTTTAAACTTTAATCATGATTAATTATGGAGATAGACCCCACTTAAGAAGAATAAGATTAACTTTCATGGCCTAGTCCTGAGCTTAGGAATTGTTCTAAAGCAAGAACGAAAGTTATGAATTCTTAATAAATCATGTTCCTAAGAAACCTAATGCCTTAAGGTCATACATAGACATATATTAGAATCATGTGGATGAATCTATGGATGTCGATTGTCCTACGACTTGATACCACATTTTCAGAACTTGAGAAGTATCTGAAACGTATGGATGCTTATGTGATAAGCACTCACGTAGGAAGCGTTCCTACAAGCAAGAAAGGCAAGAAAAGTTTGAGATTTAAAGAGCCTAACATTCATATGATGACTGAAAGGTATATTAATAAGTTCTCATATTTTGAACATGGAGAGACATATTAATTAACTTAGATGGCTTGGTTATCAAGTTAGTTTGGAACTAACAATCGGATTTGATATTAATTCATAAGAGACATTTGATGTTTAAAATGCTAGTATTAATATCAAATGGAAACCTTCTCAAACTCTAAAGGTTAATAAGGACAAGGATTTAAGATAAAGGCAAGACAAGAGTTGTCATGGCTAAAGGAAATATTTGTGGCTAAACCTAAAATCCAGAGAATTTAATTGCTACCATGGCAATGTGATTGACCATAGGAGAAATTACAATTTGAATTAAAAGATCAAAAGGAAGGGTAGTAGGACTACCACTTCAAGTATTTATGTTAAAATTCTACTTCTAAGTTCTTAGGTATTGGATACCGGATATGGATCTCATATTTGTATAAATGTGTAAGACTTGAGAAATAGAAAGACTACATAAAAAGGGTAAAGATTACCCTATGTGGTAATAATGATGCAAAGGCTGCAACATTAATTATAGGAACTTGCGAAGTGTCTTTACCTAGTAGGTTCATACTTATTTTGAACGAATGGTATTATGTTCCTACTTTAAGTAGAAATATTATTTTGGTTTTTTCATTTAAAGATTACGGATATTTCTTATTTTGAATAAGGAAGTGCTCCATTAAATATGATTTTCTTTATTGTATTGCTAATCATACAAATTGGACTTTATATCCTTATCTTGGAAGAATAAAATAATAAGTATAACATAAATAATGAAAATCTGAATCGAAGGATGTAAGCGCTACATTCTTAAAGCATTGAAGTCTCAATCAAATGATAAGAAACACATATCTAAAATTTCATGGGACGGATTTTTAAATTCACATGATTTCGAATCATGTGATATATGTGACTCTTGGAAATTGATTAAGACACCTCTTACTAATAGTAGTAAAAGGTAAATACTCTTTTGAACTAATACATATTGATGTATGTAGTGCATTAAAGTAACAATGCTAGAGAGGATTTCGATAACTCATGGCAAAAGTATTTATGTACTCTGATCTGATCAAAGTAATAAATGCACGAGCCATGGACTTGTTGAGAATTCCGCAGAAAGTTTGAAGAATAAGAAAAATAGAATCTGTAAACAATAACCGTATGGCTGCAAACTAGGCGTACACCTAGGGATGAGCTGTACGGCTCTTGTTACAGAAATATGTAGGTTGTCTGCAAACTGCTGTTTTTCACCTCATAATAAGTCAAACTGATCTTTAGTTATCCTTCCTTCTGGATTATGTGTTGGAAACAGCTGCGCTTACACTAAATTAAGTTTCATCTAAGGAGGTTCTAAATGTACCATATAAGATATGGAATGAAAGAAAACCTAGTTTGTCTTTCATAAAGATTTGTGATGTGACACTTTTGCGAAAAGTATTATCTTGGACAAAATCTCACCTAAATCTAGTTAATGTATTTTCATGGGATATCTTAATGATATTAATTTTACGCTCTTCAGAGTAAAAATCATTTGTTACTCAAAATAGTACTTTCTAGATAAATAGTTTATCTCTAAAGAACTAGTGGGAGTAAAGTGTATCTCGAAGAGTTCGAGACCCAGAAGATGACATAGAACCTAAGATGGAAGTTGAAGAAAGTTTCACAAGGAGTTGTAGAAATTCGTTCAAGTATACACAAGTTCTTGCATATATGATAGGATACTATCTATAATAAGAAATATTGATTTCTTGTAATAGAAAGTAATAAGGAAGATATCATTGAGAATGATTGACCCATCACCTATCAAGATGCAAAGTCCGCTCCGGATTTAGATCAATGACTTGGAGTCATAAAAATCTAAAAGTGCAATCCATGTATCAAAATCAAGTTTCGAACTTGATTTTTCTACCTTAAGGCTTGAAAACCATAGGATAGAAAAATGAGTTTTCTTGGAGAAAACGGACATGGGTCTCAAGGTGTATGATTATTAAGCAAGACTAATTGAGAAAATTTAATTCATAATATCGATTATGATGAAACTTTATCACCCGTAGTCATGCTTAATGTTATTAGAATTTTAATTGTCATGACCTCATATTTTGAATATGAAATATGACAGATGGATGTCAAAACTATATTCATTAACAGGAACTTACTTTAGGATGTGTTTGATACAACCTACAAGTTTTGATTGATACATAAAATTCTAATAAAATATGCAAGTTGCATAAATCCATGAGATGGATTGAAGCAAACTACTTGGAGTGAAATTTTCATTTTGATGTAGTATTCAAAGAGTTTGAATTCATCAAAGATGAGACTTGTGATTACAATAAATTTAGTGGGAGCGTAATAATAATTCCTAGTCTTATATATATGTGGTTGACATATAATTCATTTTGAAAGAGTTTCCAAATGAAAGACTTGGACAAAGCCGCCTATATCCTTGGACTGATTTATGGTGATAAATCTAAAAGGTTGATTGGTTGAAGTCAAAGTACTAATATAGACAAGATTAGGGATGGCCAAACGGAACCGGAAAACCGGACTGGAACCGGACTGGAAAAGCACGAAACCGGAGAAAACCGGCGAATAAACCGGAACCGGAGTAACCGGAACCGCCATTCATTCGGGCCGGTTACGGTTCACATAAATGGTGAACCGGACCGGAACCATACCGGAACCGGAACCTAACTGAAACCGGATTGTGCCAATCGGAACCGGAACCGGGGTAAGCACGGGCCGGTTCAGGGTCACATATATGCCGAACCAGAACCGGCGGTTCCGAACCAGAACCGGGCCCGGAACCGGTTTTGGCCATCCATAGACAAGATAGTGAAAAGTTCACTATGAAAGACTCTTGGAGAGGCTATTTGCAAAAGTCTAATGACATCACTCTTAACAAGATTTAATATTCTAATGGCATCACTCTTAACAAGATTTAGTCTTATTAGAAGACTAATAAGCAAGAGTACATGTAGGGCAGTAAACGAGCCGAGCCGAGTCGAGCTTTCGGGTGTCGAGCTCGATTAAAACTTATCGAGCTAAAGTTTTTATCGAGCTCGAGCCCACTTGCTTTTTCGAGTCGAATCGAGCTCGCGAGCTACTCGCGAACTACTCGAGTTGATATCGAACTTGAGTTTTAACGAGCCGAGCTCGAGCTTAGACATTTTTCTAAGAAAAATATGGTCTTAATGAGCTTATCGAGCCGAATTCAAGCTTATCGAGCCGAGTTCGAGCCGTTCGAAAACAAAAATTCAATTTTAATGACCTTATCGAGCCGAACTCGAGCTTTTAACGAGCTAAACGAGCCTAACACGGTCGGCTCGATAACAAAAACAAGCTTGACAATCGGTTCGAGCTCGACTCGAGCTACACCTAGAGCTCACTCGAGCTCGAGCTTTCACGAGCCAAGCCCGAGCCGAGCTCGAGCCAGCTCGGTTCGTATAATAGCCCTAAGTACATGATTAGGATTCCATATGCCTTGGCAAATAGATCTATCATGAAAGCCATGTTAATGTACTAAGACCGGATGTCTCATATACTTGGAGTATAATGAGATAATATCAATCGAATTCTAGTAAAAGTCACTAGTTAAGAAACATCCTTATGTACTTGAAAAGGAACTAAAGGATGCATTCTTGATCTTTGATGGAATGAAAGATGATTTTGTAATAGTTACATAGATGCATTCTTACAAACCAATAAAGATAAATATTGCAGTATAAATACATGTTTATATTTAATAATCGTGTTAGAAGAGTTCTAAATACACTATTACTATTCTACAAAAGGTTGAGTATCTAGTAGCATGAGATACAACTAAAAAGTTGTTTGGATTAAAAGACTAATTAGTAAACTAGAAATTGTTTCTAATGTCACTAATTTTATGGACCTCCATTGTGTCAATAATTGTTATTACACAATCTAAGGGGCTAATGTCTTATTTTCAAAGGACTTTAAAGAGAGTTTCTTGGAAAATGCCTTGCAAGTATATTTTGTGTAGAGTTTTCTTAATGATCAAAAAATCCTCCCCTTCAATGGTGAATTAGAGGGGTTTATATAGGTGTAAAAATGATGTTTTTGGTGCCAAAACAGAGTCACCAAGAAATCTTTCCCGGGAAAAATCCTGTAAAATGAGCAAGGGAGGGATTCTTGGACAGAAATCTGTAACTGACGCCCAGAGGGGCGCGCTTCCTACCTCGGGGGTAGAAAGGCGCGCGCTTCTGGCTCCTACGGTCGGAGGCGCGCAACTCAGAGATGGCCTTTTTGGCATAATGGACTAGAAAGTCAGCCCTGTTATTCAATTTAGTCCCTGGTCTTAACGAAGTCAGTCAAGAACTTAACAGAAGTAACAGAAACTAACGAGAAACACTTAAAATAGGGGGAAACACAAGATCAACCGTGCAATCGGGGTGAGTGGTCCAAGGCGGGGTGTCTACAGCGCCAGCTTCAGCTTCATCAGATTCAGTGGCCTCATCCACTAATGTCTCACCATGAACTCTAGGCGCGCGCTTAGCAATGCGCTTCCTGCGCCTCTTCAGAGTCAAGTTTGCCTTCCCAAAGATTGGTACTTCATCCAGTTGGTGATCAGCATTTTCATTCAGAAATTTAGCTAACTCAGGATAAGTTAGAAAAATTTTGGTCAGGATACGGCAATGAGTTTTGAACTTAGTTTTTCCTTCGTTCTTACTTTTGTTGTATTTCTCAATCTGCTCCATAAGTTTCTTCATCAGCACTTGAGGCCATTTGACTTTAGTTCGACCCATTATTGCTGCCGTATACTCCCATTGTTCTACTGTGAATCTGTTCACATTCCCAGTCTTGAAAACTATTGAGGAGTCCACCAAATGCGCGTGTGAGTTAAGATATCTCCACCATCTCTTATTTCAACAGATTTAATGTTGTTTTACAGAGTAGGAATATTCAAGAAGGTCCGCAACATAAAATTTTGTGCTGCCTGCGCGTAAACCATCGTGCGCCCTGCAACACTCAGAGGTCCGGTTGTGGGAAATTCAAGTACGTTCCGGATCGCGGTATAAGAGACTGTCACTTGAATATCGTGAACAATATCACGAATTCTGTATCTGGCATGTCCTTCTGTATCTGTAGGGATCTCAAGAATTTTGGCCAAAGAAAAGAACTCATCTACTAGCAGAGGCGCGTAGTAGGGTTGATCCATCGTGTACAGTGGCAGAAGACCAGATGTCCTGATGTAATCCATAATGTCGATGCCCATTGGCTCAGCAGCTAACTCAGAAACATTGAAGGTTTCACCTGGTTTGAAACTAGCTGGATCCAGCATGAACAAAAAATTGTTGATGTTAGGAGTGAATATGGTGCAAAGAAACATAACAATGAACAAAGTAAAAATAGAGGCGCATAGATTGATTAGGCACATAACAATTGTATGCATATACAAGTGTTAGGCGCATAAGCATTATAGGCGCATAGATTTACGAGGCGCATAGATATGGTTCTATGTAAATACTAAGGAAAAAGTAAACATAGAGAAAAATGACTAAGTATGAATTTAGGCGCATAGATTACTTAGGCGCAAAATGGCATTTTGAGGCGCAGAATGACATGCGGCGCATAATCAATGTAGGCGCATAAGTTTATACTTAGGCGCATTTCTACACATTTAATTTTCACTTAACATAAAAAAATGCAATAATAACACAAACACATGCAAAACATAAACATAGAAGAAATATGGATCAAACATGAAAGTTTTCGAAAAACAAGTTTTGAAAATCAAGGAACCCAAGTCATGCAAGAAAAACGAAGAAGACGAAGAACATGTCTTGAATGCTCGAAGAACACCAAGAACACCAAGAACACAAAAAACATGAAGCTTCACCAAAATAAACAAATAATATGTCAAAATGACCGCATGAAAATAAGGATTCCAAATATGTAAACCAAAACGAGAACAAATCAACAACGAACCCAGAAAATGGATTCAAAGGTCAGAAAATTCGAAAACCCAAAAAGCAAACTATTCTCAGATTCGCAACAAATAAGACATTGATCGTTGAAAAGTTAGGTTATAAAGATTTGAAATTACGATACGAACAGAACCTAACAAATGATTTCACAAATGGATAGCTGAAACAAGAGGAATCAAAAAGGGAGTATTTTCGGTTTTTAAGAAACACGAAAACTCAGAAAAAAAACTAAAGAAAATTGCGAAAATTAAAGAGTTAAGTTCAAGAAATCATACCATTTCATCTTGTGGGCCTTTAGATTTTGAAGTACTAGCACGTTTTGGACCCATTTATATATAAATATGCAGAGAAATGGAGAAGAAAAGAAGGAAATAGAGTAGAGAGAGAGAGAGAGAGAATAGAGAGAGAAGGTAGAGTGCAGAGAGAGTATATAGGTAAGGGTTAGGAGAAGGTAGGGAAATGGGAAAGTGGGAAAGGACAGTTATGGATTGATGGGAAGTTGAAAGGATAATAATTAAATGAGAGTGTCATAAAAAGTACGCTGATGTGCACCAAATGTGCAGAAAACTGCTCCACTTTCCTCATAAGTGTATGAACAATTTTGACTAATTTTTGCACAAACACCAAAAACATCTGTTTTGGTATAAGATTTGGGGTGCAAGAAATGAATCCCCAGAAAATAAATATTTTTGAAAATCGGAAAACGAGTGAAAATTAATTGCACAAGTACCCTTGAACAATCATGGAATGGCGTGAAACGACATAGATTCTGAATGCAATTAATAATAACAAACATACCTGGTACTTGTGAAAATTGAATACATTCAATCATTTGAATAATAAATGTGAAGCATTGATTGAGTCGTATCATTGATGTTGCGCGCTAGGGAGGCGCGTAGGGCATATAGGCGTGCATAGTGGTTTAGGCGCGTGAAGCATTTTGTGCGCTATATGAGGCGCATAAAGTTTCTTTGAAACTTTGAAATTTATCTTAACTTTTAAAGCCTAGGATTTTCACAACTCAAAGGAAAAAGAAATCATTAGTAATAACAAAACTATATGGACTAGTTAAGTTCAAGCATACCCATTTCTCCTCTCAAAAATATGAACCGCTTTGCATCTAATGCCTTCGTAAGAATGTCGGCGATTTGAAAGTCGGTTTCCACGTGTTCCAAATGAATGTTGCCTTTTTCCACGTGGTCTTTGAGGAAGTGATATTTGATGTCTATGTGCTTTGTCTTGGAGTGCATGACAGGATTTTCTGAAACTACAATTGTTGATGTGTTGTCGCAATAAATGGGACAATTTTCTTCAATGTGTCATAATCTACCAATTGCTGCTTCATCCATAGAATCTGACAGCAACAACTTCCAGCAGCGATATATTCTGCTTTCGTAGTTGAGACAGACACTAAAGCTTGTTTCTTACTCGCCCATGACACAAGTCTATATCAGAGGAAATGACAAGTGCCACTGGTACTTTTCCTGTCAATCGTGCACGCTACATAATCCACATCTGAGTAACCTACAAGTTTAAAATTTGAATCTTTGGTGTACCAACGTCCAAGGTTAACAGTGCTGGATAGATATCTTATAATACGTTTCACAGCAATCAAGTGTTCTTCTCTAGCGTCAGATTGATAACGAGCGCAAACACATACACTAAACATAATATCAGGCCTACTAGCAGTAAGATAAAGGAGTGAGCCAATCATACCTCAGTAGAGAGTTTGATCAACCTTTTTACCTTTTAAATCTTTGTCAAGTTTGTTGCCGGTAGCCATTGGAGTGTCGTATGCTTTAGCATTTTCAAGTCCAAACTTTTGAACAAGTAATTTATGCCTTCATTCATTTGCTAAATGAATATGCCTTCATTCATTTGCTTGATTTAAAGCCCGAGGAAGAATGTAAGTTCTCCCATCATGCTCATTTCGAAGTTGCTCTTCATTAGTTTCTCAAAGAGCTTGCACAACAATTCATTAGTAGAACCAAATATAATATCATCAACATAAATTTGAACAAGTAATTTATGACCATTATGTTTGGCAATGAAAAGAGTAGTATCGATTTTACCGCGTGTGAAGCCTTTCTCAATGAGAAACTTGGATAGTGTATCATACCATGCTCTTGGTGCTTGTTTGAGACCATACAAAGCTTTCTGGAGTTTGTAGACGGGATTTAGAAATTGTGAATCTTCAAACCCAGGTGGTTGAGCTATGAAGACTTGTTCTTAGAGTTCACCATTTAGAAATGCGATCTTCATATCCATTTGATATAACTTGAAGTTCTTGTGAGCGGCGTAAGCTAGAAAGATTCTGATAGCTATAAGTCTTGCTACGGGCGCAAAAGTTTCATCGTAATCAATTCCTTCCTCTTGCCTATAGCCTTGTGCAACCAACATTGCTTTGTTTCTTGTGATGGTTCCATTCTCATCCATCTTGTTTCTGAACACCCATTTCGTACCAATCACTCCTTGATCATGAGGTCTTGGAACTAGAGTCCAAACCTTACAACGTACAAATTGATTGAGTTCTTCTTGCATTGCAACAACCCAATTCGGATCTTGGAGCGCTTCATTAGCCTTCTTTGGTTCAATTTGAGAGATAAATGCAGAGTAAGCATCAAAGTTTGTAGCTCTCATTGTACGAACACCAACATGTAGATCACCAATGATATTATTGATTGGGTGACCTCTAACTTCACGAATTTCACGAAGTAAGTTAGGTTGGGTTGTAGTAACTTGAAGGTCTTCAATTGGCACATCTTCACCAGCTTCAAAATCATCAAAGATAGGGGGTTGAACTGGTTTAGAATTAAAATTGGGAATGACACTAGGTGCATCATTAGAATGGGGCGCATGAGTGGAATCATCAGGCGCATTGTACGGTGCAACTGAATCTTTGCTCGGTGTGCTATTTTCAAAATTTTGCGCAACGGATGTAGATAGATTTCCTTGAGTTAATGCATTCTGATCTTGTGTAGGCGCAACTTGAATAGGAGCACCTGTCTCAATAGACTCAACAGAATCATCAAAAACATTTGGAGCCAAATGTGGCTCAAGGAGAGAATGTTCATCAAATGTAACATATATAGATTCAACTATCACTAATGTTGATCTATTAAAAACGCGAAAATATTTAGAATGTTTGGCATACCCAACAAAAATACCTTCGTCGGCTTTGGCATCGAATTTACCTCTATGTTCGTTTCCGTTCTAGAGGATATAACATTTGCAACCAAAGATCTTGAAGAATGCAATTTTGGGAGTTCTACCACGCCAAAGTTCATACGGAGTCTTGTTGTGAAGTTTATTGATGAGGGAACGATTTTGAGTAAAACATGCAGTATTGACAGCTTATTCCCAAAAGTACTTAGGCAATTTAGCTTCAGTTATCATCGTCTTTCCTGCTTCAATCAACATCCTATTCTTCTTTCCACAATGCCATTTTGTTGAGGAACTCCAGCAGTTGAGAAGTTATGATCTATCCCATGATCTTCACAGTATCAAGCATTACCGTTGTTCTTGAATTCTATTCCATTGTCGGATCGAAGTCTAACGATGTCATTTTCTTTTTGGGTTTAGAGCAGTCTGAATAAGGTGGTTAGAATGTCATAACAATTGTCTTTAGTAATCATTATTTCTACCCACATGTATCTTGAGTAATCATCCACCACAACTAGAGTATACTTGTTTCCTCTAATACTTGCAGTGGTAACTGGTCAAAAAAGATCAATGTGCAGCAGTTGCAAACATCTAGTAGTTGAGGGATTTGTCTTGCTGGAGAAAGACTGCTTCGGTTGTTTGCCAAGTTGACACGCGGCGCACTTCTTGTCATGATGATCAGCAACCTTGGGAAGTCCTTTAACAAGATTATTCCTACTGAGTTTAAATGGATACTTGAAGTTCAAGTGACTTAAGAGCTTGTGCCACAGCCAACTATTTTCGCTCACACTTTTAGCTACAAAACAAAGATTAGTACTAGAGTTCATATTTTGGAAATCAATAATATAAATATTTGTCTTACGATATACAGTGATTAATGTAGCTCCAGATTTGCCATCCTTGATAAGACATTTCTTTGAAGTAAAATGGCATTCTAATCCTTTGTCGCAGAATTGAGATATAGATAATAAATTGTGCTTGAGTCCTTCAACAAGAGAGACTCTCTCAATGCACACTTTGTCCTTCTTGAGCTTACCATATGCTACAACTTGTCCTTTGTTATTATCACCAAAATTTACTGAGGGACCTCTTTCTTCATGAACATATTCAAGTAAAGATTCATCTCCAGTCATGTGTCTAGAACATCCACTGTCGAGAATCCATTCATACGTTTTACTTTTGAAGATCCAGCCGTGAAGCAAAGAACCTGAAATATAAACAGTAAAGCAGGTCCCCTTTATTCATTTTTGGGTCCTAGAGTTAGCAACTCTTGACAACCCACTCTTGCTTGACCTTAGGATTTTTACGTCCTTTGGCATTGGGAGTGAATTGCAAAAGGCATTCCACAGCCTTATAACCTAAACAATCACAAATTGAACAATGATGAAAGCCACCAATCACGTGAGTTTTCACAAACTCCTTACATTTCTTTGGGATAGCATTCTTCTTTGGGTTAAATGAACTAGCCTTAACAAAATCTTTCTTTTAAAATTTTGGAGCGCTTTTTCTAGGAGTGTGTATAGGACTAGGAGGCGCACGGCGATGAGGCGCGTGGCTCCTAGGCGCATGATGTTCGCTCGTAGATGGAGCGCGCCTTGTTTCAAGAATGATTTTGCTAGAGGATTATCCATCTGTAGCTATTTCCTTCCCTTTAGCTTTCCTAAATTGATTCGTTGGGTAGACATAATGGAATGTTTGTATTTTGACTTGTTCCTGTCCTTTACCCATTGAATTAGAATGTTTCTCCTTGGGAATTTCACGAGTTTGCTGAGGTGTAAATTTACTGTCTCTTTCAGCACAGACATCATACTTAAAGTTGTCACTAGTTGATGTGAATCCCAAGCCTCCTTTATCACCACTGGCTTTTTGGGACTCAAAGATACTGTCCATAGTAACACGAGAATTGGACCACTCATTTGTAATCTTTTTAAGATCAATGATTTGAGTAACCAATTCATCATTTTGAACTTTAAGCAGTGAGTTATATTCTGTTAGATAAGTGTTTTTATCAATAAGAAGAGTCATGCTCTTTTTATGCTCCTTAAGAAGGGTGAGTTCATATTTTAATAGAGATTTCTCGGTCTTAAGCTGGGAAATTTCATCACATGATAGTGCTAAAGCTTCCTTCATATCACTAAATCGACTGATTACCTTTTCAGCCTCTTTGAATAACTTTTCTTGCTTTACAATGTCTTCATCATGATTGATTTTAGGAATAGGTAGTGTAACTTGTGGTTTAATGTAATCTCCTTTTTTGAGCTTGCTTCTTGCACTCAGATCACATCTGGAGAATAGCAATCCGACATCGCTTTGAACCGGAGTAAGACATCCTTGTTAAACTAGCTCACTAATGGTTGGTCCTTTCTTCTTTTTGACCTCTTGATAACCTGCAGATTTTTTTAACTGGTTTATTCAAGATCTTCATATTAGGAAGATCTTTTGAGTAGTCATCATTAGAATCATAATCATCTTCATCTTTTGCCACCAAGCACACGAGTCCATCATCTAAATCTTCATCGCTCTCTTCCGAGTCTGTTTCAATCCACGTATTACGATCATTTGATGGAGATTCTTCCTCAACAACCATTCCTTTGTGACGATTGAATTTAGGAGTGTGGCTGCTCTTTTTCTGCATGTACTCGAACTTGGGAATTGGGCAGCTTGATGCAAAATGTCCTGGTTTCCTGCAATTAAAACAAATAAGGTCTTCTTTCCTTTTTGAATCACTGTTCCTTATGAATTTTGAAGGAGCTCTGCTAGTAGATCCTTGAGCATTACTGGTTGATCCGGGTTTTGAGAATTTTCTGAACTTCTGGAATCTCTTCACAAATAAAGCGACGTCTTCATCATCCATATCCAATAACTCAGAAGTAGAAATTTTGGGGTCAGAACTTTTCTCCACGGGCGCTTCCTCTCTTTGCGCCACCATTGCTATGGACTTTAACTTTCCTTCAGTTTCACTGCGCTAAAGTTTGAGCTCATAAACCTTGAGATTTGCATAAAGGTTTCTTAAAGTCCAATCATCCAAAGTTCCAGCGTCTTCAAGGGCGCTAGATTTATGGAGGTATCTAGATCCAAAAGCAGCAAGGAAATTAACATTTAATTCGTTATTAGAAAACTTCTTTCCAAGTGAAATACGTAGATTGATAATTTCACAATAGCGTTCATAAGTCTATCTTTATGTTTCACCGGGGAGTTGAGAGAAATTGTTGAATCTCTTTTGTACTTCGTATCTCTTGTTCTCTTTGCAAACAGTGTCTCCTTCAATATGCTCTTCAATAGCATCCCATAATTCATTGGCGGTAGCACAATGCATGACTTGTTGTTTCATAGCCGTGCTTAGAGTGCCTAGGAGAATGTTTCTTGCTTTCCCATCATTTGAAACTCTTATTATTTCTTCTTCAGTCCATTCTTCCTTTGGTTTCTGAACTATTGGTTAAGCAGCGTTGGTGAGCGGATTTGGATTCGCTTTCATTGGGATGTAAGGTCCATAAACCACGGTGTCATGAAGCCTTTCATTGATTGAGCTGAGATGGGTCAAGATGCTGAATTTCCATACGTCAAAATGATCTTCATCAAAGACTGGAATATGAGTGTAGTTTGCAGTTGCCATAGGTTTTGAGTTTGCCATTTCCGAGGGAATTTTCAATCAATCCTATTCACTTCAAAAGATCATAAAATGATCACAATGTGGACATCAAACGAAATGAGTGGGAATGAATCAAAATTGCCAAAGACTCTCATATAGAGCGCAAAGAGAATGGTGGATCCCTGAAAGGTTATGGGCCCTTTGCTAGGGGCTTATGATGGCCATAGGTACAGGTGAAAAACGTTGGTCTCATACTCGGGAGAAGGGATCCACTGTTCCAGGGATTAATCAAGACAATGTGTCAAAATAAAATAATGTACTTATCCGGCTTCTTAGGATGATTCCTTTTGTGTGTGCTCTTGAATCAAGCTTAGTTTTTCAAAAGTCCAACCCTATATAATAAATGATCTTCATCCCCTACCCTTTCAGATTCAGTTCTGGCTTGTTGGAAAAGGGCAGTACGAAAGAGAAAGGGAAGGTTAATCAAATCAGAACCAACAGTTGAAATGGCCGAAGAACAGGGTAATCAAGGTTTTGTGCCACCGACAGGACTGCAAGCATGGTTGGATCAGAACATGAGAGCTCACTCCGAGGGGTTAATGGAACAAATAAGAACTCAGCATGTTGGTCCCAAAGGGGCAACAAGGGTATAAAAATAGCTAGAGGGGGGGGGGGTGAATAGCTGTTTTGAAATTCTTTTCATACCCTTGAAAAACCCAATTGCAAATGCGCACTTTATCAAATAAGCGTTATGAAATGCGCCTAAGTGAGTGAGTGAGATGCACAGCGGAATTTAGTAATGGAAATAGGCGCAAATTATGATAAAGGGGGCGCACACACACTCAGTATTTTGGCTCAAAGTGAGTGAAAGATGAAACTAAGGAAAATGAGAAACAAACACAACACAATACAATCCAATCAATCTACAATGATTAAACAAGCAAATAGTGAGTTAAGATATAAACTTGAAAGTAAATGACAATAAGTAAGTACGCGCTATTTGGAGAGGTTCGATCGGGAAATGATCTACGTCCTCTACCAAGATGGTTAGTCTTGGATTTATAATAGAGATCTTATAATATGAGTGAGTATTACAAATTACAACTTTTGAGCTCAATACTAACTCATGATCTATTATCTATGAAAGAAAAAATCCTAGACAAAACCGGTGTATCTCTTAAAGAAAGATCTAAATGATCAAACTTAAAGAGGTGCGTGTGTGTTCTTAGTATCAAGGCTCTTTAGATCTATGAGATTGAGAGCACAAGAAAACTAAAGTGTTTTTGCTTGAGGATCTGGGCTAAGTATGAAGGTATGAAGGTGTTCTTGAGAATTCTGGGAAATCTATGAGCAATCTTCAAATCTGCAACAAATACTTGAGAGAGAAATTCAGAGCAACTTAGCAACTTCAAACGTTTGAAGTTATGGGGTATTTATAGGTGAGCCCCAAAAACTAGCCGTTGGAAATCCCTTGTGGATATGATAAAGGACGGATGTGCTGGAGCTCGATGAGTGGAGCACGTGTCCTTTTATAGACGTTAGACACATAACATAAATATAACCGTTGTGGACAGGTGTCCTCAAATCTAGGTGCATACGTGTTATTTAACCACCGTTGGATCTTCGGCATAGTTTGAATTTTTTCAAGTCTTCATGTCTTCAATAAATCACCAAGTGTTGAATTACATCACTGAGGCGCAATGAGCCATTGGGGCGCATAACTTATGCGCGCGCCAGTAAGCGCAGAAGTGCAATGATGGAGGCGCATAGGTGCGTAGCTTCTTTCAACATTGTGATTTTCTTGAATGTTGATATCCTTTCCCTATTACTAACCCTATTCTATTCAAAAGGACTACCTAAAAATTAAATATAAATACTTCTTACATATGGGTCTAAAGTCCATGGAATAAACATAGGTGATGGATCAATTAAATCTATTGAATCCTATACATTAAAAACTGAGATATAAGTGGGCATACCCAACACAGCAAGATGCGTTGTTGGCTACTCTGGTTCAGATGCATAGGGGAGGTGATACGCAAAATAATCAAGGGCAGACTAGGAATGGTCCTAACCCTGAACAGAATCAGAATACCGGTCCTAACCAGAATGACAATGGGAACAGTCCTCAACCCAATCAAAATGGAAACAGGAATGGTCTACATCCCAATCAAAATGGCAATGGGAATGGTCCGCTGTAGATACCCCGGGAGAACCCACTACTTGGCTAGAGCGGTGGAAGGATCCTAGGATGTCTATTTGGTTTTAATTGTAGAGTCGCCACCTATGATATTAAGGGAACATAAGAAAAACCTAAAGAAATAGCCTATTTTAATATTACGAAACCAAAGATTCGGGAGAGAAGGGTTCGGGGGTTAGGTGATGGAGTGGGAAGTACTTAAACACCCACTCCGCCCCGTTTACGTGAGTCTTGCTACTAAAGGTGTTCTAATGCTAAAAGTTCTAATAATATGATAAAAGTGCTAACAATTACAATGGAAAGAAAAGGGGAAAATTCTTTATAAATTGATTTGTGCTTAAAGATTACATGTAACAACTATGCTAGCAATTACATTAATATGAAATGGGGAAATTAAAGTAGAAATGGAATGTTGGAAGATAACATTGACCAAACTTCAATAGTGAAGTGGCCTTTAAGGTCATGTTCCCTTTTATGGGGATTGCATACATTAACTAGACATGAATAAAAGAAGAAGAAGAAGAAGAAAAAGTAAAGTTCTACCTTAAGAAAGAGGACCTTAGACTTGGTGGGAAAATGGTGTTTGTTGTAGAGGAATTGTTATAAAACAATTTGTGTAGAGTTTTGTTGCTAGAAATCTTGTAGGAATAATTCTTGAGAGAATTGTGTATAGTGTATGTGTAGAGAAAATTTGAGGTCTAAGAAGTGGTGTCCAAAGTCCAAGAACTTGTGTATAGTTTTTGTAGAGAAGAGAAGTTGGGTCCAAAAAGCCCCTTTTGAAATGAACCTAGGAGGTCCTTTTTATAGGTAAAAGGTTGGAGGGAAAAGATGATCAATCCATGTGAAATGGAATTAACCAATCAAAAATAAGATAATAATAAAAGAAAATAATTTATTTTAGAGAAAGGGCTAGAATGGGGGGGGGGGATTGGGAGTTACAAAATAAAGCTAGTAAATGTTTATGATCAAGAAAGATGTTTTTGTATTAAAAGATGGGTTTTAAATTAGAAAAAGGAGGGAAACTTGGTGCAATCCATAACAGCCAAAATGGGAAGCGCGCGAGACGCGCGCGGGGCCCACAAGCAGATCCGGAGGCGCCGGCGGGTAAAAATGACAGAATGAGCCTAAAAGTTAACTCTGTTATGCATTTTAGTCCAAAACTAACGGAATCAGTTAGGAACTTAACTGAAGTAACAGAAATTAATGAAAATAAGTTAAATAAAAATACTATGTATGCAATCGGGGCATGAGAGGTCCAAGACGGGGTGTCTACAGAGCCCTCGGCGACGCGGATTGCAAAGCAAAACGCGTCGACGAAAGAAACACAACCGCCGAGGACATCGACAAAGAAAAAGAAAGAAAAGAAAGCAAAGACTCAATGAAAGCAGGAATTTGAAATTGCGAGAGATAGAGGTGCGCTCCCTGTGTGAGCGACTTTTTTTTACAGAAGAGGTATGCCGAATCTGTTTGTGAATCCGTTTGCTGAATCCGTTTGTGAATCCATTTGTTGAACCCGTTTGTGAGTCCCTTTGTTGAATCCATTGGGAATCCGTTTTGTTGAATCCATTTGTTAATCCAATTATGAGTCCATTTGTCGAATCCGTTTGAGAATCCGTTGGTTTAATCTGTTTGTGAATCCATGGGTCGAATCAGTTTGTGAATCCGTTGGCTGAGTCTGTTTGTGAATCCATTTGCTGAACCCGTTTGTGAGTCCATTTATCGAATCCGTTTGTGAATCCGATGGCTAAGTCCGTTTGTGAACCCGTTGCTGAATCCGTTTGTGAATCCATTGGTCAAATCCGTTTGTGAATCCGATGGTTGAGTCCGTTTGTGAACCCGTTGCTGAATCCATTTGTGAATCCATTGGTCGAATCCGTTTGTGAATCCGATGGTTGAGTCTATTTGTGAACCCGTTGCTAAATCCGTTTGTGAATCCATTGGTCGAATCCATTTGTGAATCCGATAGTTGAGTCTGTTTGTGAACCCGTTGCTGAATCCGTTTGTGAATCCATTGGTTGAATCCTCTTGTGAATCTGATGGCTGAGTCCGTTTGTAAACCCGTTGCTGAATCCGTTTCTAAATACATTGGTCGAATCCATTTGTGAATCCGATGGTTGAGCCCATTTGTGAACCCGTTGCTTAATTCGTTTGTGAATCTATTGGTCGAATCCGTTTGTGAATCCGATAGCTGAGTCCGTTTGTGAACCCGTTGCTGAATCCGTTTGTGAATCCATTGGTCGAATCCATTTCTGAATCTGATGGTTGAGTCCGTTTGTGAACCCGTTGATGAATCCATTTGTGAATCCATTGGTCGAATCCATTTGTTAATCTGATGGCTGAGTCCGTTTGTGAACCCATTGGTGAATCCGTTTGTGAATCCATTTGCTGAACCCGTTTTTGAGTCCATTTGTCGAATCCATTTGTTAATCCAATAGCTGGGTCCGTTTGTGAACCCGTTGCTGAATCCGTTTATGAATCCATTGGCTGAACCCGTTTGTGAGTCCATTTGTCGAATTCGTTTGTGAATCCATTTGTTGAGTCCGTTTGTGAACCCATTGCTGAATCCGTTTATGAATCCATTTGCTGAACCCATTTATGAGTCCATTTGTTGAATCCATTTGTGAATCTGATGGCTGAGTCCGTTTGTGAACCCATTCCTGAATCCGTTTGTGAATCCATTTGCTGAACCCGTTTATGAGTCCATTTGTCGAATCCGTTTGTAAATCCGATGGCTGAGTCCGTTTGTGAACCCGTTACTGAATCCTTTTGTGAATCCATTGGTCGAATCTGTTTCTGAATCCGATGGCTGAGTCCGTTTGTGAACCCGTTGCTGAATCCGTTTGTGAATTCATTTTCCGAATGCTTGTACCTGTTATATGTATGCTTTTGCAGATATATGTGCTTGTGTGAGATGTGAAATAGAAATTGCGAGAAAAAATTGTGATTGTGTGATGTGATTTGGAAAGCAGAGATTTCTTGAGAGAGAGATTTCGCAAGGATGGAGAAATTGCCTTTTGTGTGTGTTGTGATTTGAATGGAGCTTTGAGGGAGGATGTTCATACCTTCACTTACCATGGCCGCTTGACTTGGGATGGATTTCTAATGTTGTGGCTTTTATGAAGAATGTCCATGCTTTGGATGTTGATGAGTTGCTTTCACTTTCGTTGGAGGCATGATCACTTTTGATGTTGGGTTGGTCGTGCCAAAAGGATGCCTACGTATCTCTTGAAGAGAATCAGACTAGCGTAGTTCAAGGATGATGGAGAACACTGGGGAAGAAGCTAGGAGCAAAGAAAAATGAAGCACATACTTTTACGCAAGTAAAGAGACAAAAAAAAAAAAAGAAAAAGAAAAATAAAAAACTTTTTTTTTAGTTCGTGGGTGAACCATTTTAATCATTGTGTGTTTGTAAAGCCAACCCAAGATCAAATCATGTTCGGGCGAAGTCCGGATTGCCTCGCTTGAATTCTGTTGTCACTGTTGTGCCCAACGAAGATTGATGTCTAGCCCCAAGTGATTTGTCGATTATGGGGCTCCAAAAGACTTTCGATGCCGAGATACCAGGGGTTGTTGATCATAAAGCCCCTAGAGCGCCTTTGATGCCAAACTTTGAGTGACTTGCATAGCCCCAAGATAAATCAGCTCTTGGCCCATTCAAATGAATCGCCTTTTGTTGTTGACATGAGTAAGCCCCAAGAGAATATTATTGATACCAAGCTTCGAGAGATTGCCAAGCCCCAAATGTCACGTACTTGTTGTTTGCGAGCTTCAAGATGGTGGAATGTGAAGACCGTTCTATGTAAAGCCCCAAATTATCTTATGCCAATAACCCAAAACGACCATTGATTGTTCCATATCTTGTCGAGCCTTTTGCAATTCCAAAGTTGACTAGGTGGGGAATTGACTTGCTGACGAGATTCAATGTAGAACTTCTGTAGTTGTCTTCTTTAGAGGCCGGGATGTCCATTTCTTTTTCCCTTCTCACTCTCTCTCTCTCATTTTTTTTATGTCGCACCCTGTTTTTTTCCTAGACCGCCCTTTCGGGTTTTCAATCTAGCGGGCATCTCTTTTGCGTCTTCATTTTGACTCGATTAATGAGGAAGTGTGCATTGACTCTAGCTGAGGAGATAAGACATGTGATTTTGTGGTGGAGACCCTTTGTCACTAATGATGAGTGACATTGAATTGACTAGGGAAGTGGTCCTTAGTATTGACTCTGTTTATTTATATATTTTTGAATGACTCACGAAGGCAAGTAAGTCATTAAGAGAGAAGAGAAGGAAAGCCCCAATTTGATTGCAAGAAACTGGGAGCGTTTCTGAAAGATAAGAAGCCCCTAGACTCGATAAGGAACGCAAAGCGATTCCAATTCTAAGAAAGTTGTTTAATCTTGAGGTGATTAATTCATTGGCAAATGACTCGTACAAAGATGTCTTGACAAGTTCGAGATGAAGGCCGATCACCATAACGCGCTAGGTCTAAACATATCTTCTTTCTTGCATGAGACCGGACCCGAAGGTTGCCTACGTTCCTCCAGTGTAGAGGCTCAGGTCACCGTAGTTCCTGTGGATGCTCCATTCTTCGTGATGGTTGATGTTGTTTTGTCCTTCGTTGGAATGATTGAATAATGATGTTGTTGTGAACTTCTTTGAGGGATTTTTTTTTTGTGCTCTAACTTTTGCCTAAGTTGTTTTGAATAGTCAACCTAGCGAGCTCTTTTTTTTTTTTTTAATCCCCTTTTGAAAACTTCGCTTGATGTTGCTCCATGGTTGTAGTTCCACCTTGCTTGATGTCTTGGATTTGTCGTTGATGTTGTCGCCTTCGTCACAATGTTTAGCCCCTAGGCGTTCAAGTGATGGCCTTCGTTCCAAAACTCGTTTAGACATCTTTTCATCATTTTGCCAAGAATTAAATTGAACAACTTGAAAGAGTGTATGAGGACAAGAACGAATTTTATTTGATAAGACCGACTCAAACTTTGACATTAATGAGAAGGAAGAAAACTTAATGCACACATTAGAGGATTCTTGACTTTTTTTTTTTTTTTTTTTAATTCCTATTACTAGGTAGAGAAAGAGAAACGGAGATTGTTGTCTCCATCCTTGTCGTTGTAGTTCTCCTTATGGCATGATCTCTTATTGAAGTCCCATTTCAAAATCAAGCCTCTTCTTTGATGAGTTCCTGCATGTATTCACTCTCTAACGGTTGCTCTTCACCCACAGTAAATTCACCATTGTCGATCAAATCTTGGATGATGTTTTGGAGAATGAAGCATCTTTCGGTAGTGTGACCGCTATGCTTGTGGTAGTTGCACCATTCACCAAATGCATGATTTCTTGCTATCTTCTTGGGCGTGTATCCTTCTAAAGGCCGGACCTTCCCACTTTCTACCAAATCTTCAAGTGCTTCGGCTCAGGTTATTCCTAGGAGAGGAGTGAAAACTCGGTTTTTGGTGATACTTTTGTGGCTTTCGAGGGACGGGCCACTTGAGCATGTTTTACCGTTGACCTTTTGCCTTGTTGCCGGTTAACTCTTGCAGACGGGCCTTGTGTTCGGAAACCTCTTCCTCGTGAATTCTCCTCTCGAGATCAAAACGGGCTTGCCACAAATCATCCTTGCGGTGGGCATCCTCGGCAAGTCTATCCATTTGTTCCCCCATGGCTCTTATTATGTTGAATAGCTTTTCGTTGGACACGGAAAAATACCCACCATTGTTGTTGTTGCCGTTAGAAGCCATTGGACCTATTGGAAGAACACGGTTGATCTTAGATTGGCCCACAAACACCTTTTGAGTAAAATAATTTCACCCACAAACAAGAGAAATGACTCATCCACATAAAGATTTTATTTATTTATTTTTATTTAAAAAAGTCAGAAGGACGGAGTCCCTTTTGGGGTTTCTAGAAAAATAGTGGAATCGTCACACTAGTATATAGACCTTCTCGCGGTCCCATATACTTATCAGATTCCACCACGCTTGTGATACCTATATGCGACGGGATTAAACTAAATTAATGTCATAAAGCATATATGCGGGGATGGAGTTTTATTTCGTCCATAATAACCACTTGGGGACGGAGTTTTATTTCGTCTATAATAACCACTTGTTTCTCTTGGAAACGGCATGTATGATTTGATGACATTAGTTTAGGGAAATCTCGACACACAAAAACCGACTTGGTCACGGAGTGTTAGAACCTAACTAGAATTGTGTTAGCTTGTGCTCGGCTAAAGAGAGGCTTAAAGGTCACCCATGGCATGTAGTCGTGAACTATGCCACGGGTTGAAGTTTATCGCTTTGAGAGAGTCAAGGTCAGGTGGAGCTTGAAAAACTCTAGGACGGGTCTCGACGGGTTTGGGGTTATGAACTTTGTGCGACTCGATTGTGATCAATTCATAGGAATATGTGTATGTAGTGTGAGGTCGAACCAAGTGACAAAATATTTTTTATTTTATTTATTTTTTTTAAAGAAAAGAAAAGCAAATAAGCACGTAATTTACAACTTTCGAATCACCCGTGTGACCGATAAAATAAACAGAAAATAAAATATGTTCATGTGCAGGCCCGGTGCGCACACACTGTCAAAACTGTTCTGTTCTGTGCACTGTTCTGTTTCTGGAAAATACGCCCATAAGCGCGCGCATTGGGATGCTCATTCGGAAGGCGCACGCGTTAGGAGGAGGCGGGCAGAGGCGCCCGCTTCTAGGTAAAAACCTGCAAACTTATGGGTTCAAGGGATTGCCTTGACCCTAAATAAAAACTTTTTCCCCTGCAGCAATTGTTAGCACAGAAACATGGAATTGAAGGACGAGATGAGAGGCGGGCGGTTCTGGTGGTGAAGGTCGGAGGCGTGCGCCTTAGGCAAAGAAGGCCAGAGGCACACGCTTCCCACCTTTTCCCACCAGAATTCCCAGAAAACAGAATAAAAGAACACCAAAAGCAGAAACGCAAGTTTAACCCTCTATGCTATCTCCAGCGGAGTGGCCACTGTAGATACCCCGGGAGAGCCCACTACTTGGCTAGAGCGGTGGAAGGATCCTAGGATGTCTATTTGGTTTTAATTGTAGAGTCCCCACCTATGTTATTAAGGGAACATAAGAAAAACCTAAAGAAATAGCCTATTTTAATATTACGAAACCAAAGATTCGGGAGAGGAGGGTTCGGGGGTTAGGTGACGGAGTGGGAAGTACTTAAAAACCCACTCCGCCCCGTTTACGCGAGTCTTGCTACTAAAGGTGTTCTAATGCTAAAAGTCCTAATAATAATATGAGAAAAGTGCTAACAATTACAATGGAAAAAAAAAAAAAGGAAAATTCTTTATATATTGATTTGTGCTTAAAGATTACATGTAACAACTATGCTAGCAATTACATTAATATGAAATGGGAAATTAAAGTAGAGATGGAATGTTGGAAGATAACCTTGACCAAACTTCAAGAGTGAAGTGGCTTTTTAGGTCATGTTCCCTTTTATGGGGATTTCATACATTGACTAGATATGAATTAAATAAGAAGAAGAAGAAGAAGAAGAAGAAGAAGAAGAAGAAGAAGAAGAAGAAGAAAAGGTAAAGTTGTACCTTAAGAAAGAGGACCTTAGACTTGGTGGGAAAATGGTGTTTGTTGTAGAGGAATTGTTATAGAACAATTTGTGTAGAGTTTTGTTGCTAGAAATCTTGTAGGAAAAATTCTTGAGAGAATTGTGTATAGTGTAGGTGTAGATAGAATTTGAGGTCAAAGAAGTGGTGTCCAAGGTCCAAGAACTTGTGTATAGTTTTTGTAGAGAAGAGAAGTTGGGTCCAAAAAGTCCCTTTTGAAATGAACCTAGGAGGTCCTTTTTATAGGTAAAAGGTTGGAGGGAAAAGATGATCAATCCATGTGAAATGGAATTGACCAATCAAAAATAAGATAAAAATAAAAGAAAATAATTTATTTTAGAGAAAGGGCTAGAATGGGGGGATTGGGAGTTACAAAATAAAGCTAGTAAATGTTTATGATCAAGAAAGATGTTTTTGTATTAAAAGATGGGGTTTAAATCAGAAAAAGGAGGGAAACCTGGTGCAATCTGTAACAGCCAAAATGGGAAGCGCGCGAGTCCCACTTTAGGGGCAAGACTCGCGCGCGGCCCACAAGCAGTTCCGGAGGCGCCCGCGGGTAAAAATGACAGAATGACAGAATGACCCTAAAAGTTAACTCTGTTATGCAGTTTAGTCCAAAACTAACGGAATCAGTTAGGAACTTAACTAAAGTAACAGAAATTAACAAAAATTAGTTAAATAAAAATACTATGTATGCAATCGGGGCATGAGAGGTCCAAGGCGGGGTGTCTACATCCATAGCTCAATCAGAATCAGAATCAAGGTCACACTACCCAAAACGATCCCCATGTCACTGTCCAGAATGTCATTCCAACATACCCGAACATCCCGTTTGATCCATCCCAATTCCCTCACTGTCCAGAATGTCATTCCAACATACCCGAACATCCCGTTTGATCCATCCCAATTCCCTCCTAACCATAACACCTACCTCCAGTATATGCAAACTCTCCATCATAATGTTGTGTACCCTACTGGAGCTTTTCCCGAACAAGGGGCTTCCCAAGCCCAAGGTTTAACTTTGTCCCTCAAGCAGATGACCTGCATTATGGCATTCCGCATGTCTCTCCCACTAAATAGGATCTCAAGATTAAACAGATAAAGGAGATGCTCAAGAAAGTTATGAGTAGGGGGAACTTTCGGCCGATTCCCTAAAGCTAGCTCCATCTGCAACTCTCCTGTATAATTTCAAAATGCCAGATGTGGAAAAAATTGACGGTACCAGTTGTCCCATGGCTCCTCTGAAGTCATACGCCCACACAATGCAATCACGTGGGGCAAACATTGATGTAATGGCTTCAAACTTCCATTTAACCTTTGTTGGACCAGCCAAACAATGGTTTATGACTGTTACGGATTTGCACCAATTTCCCTCCATTTTCTTATTTTCAAAAACCTCTTTTTACCTCAATGTTCATCCCCCTTTATTTTGTAACCTCAATCCCACATTTCTAGTCTTTTCCCTAAACAAAATATTTAATCTTTATTATTATTTTATTTTCTCTTTATATTTTATTTTCCTTTATTTTGATTGGTCTAATGACCATCGTTTCCTCCTTTCTCCACCTATATAAACCCCCTCATTCCACCATAGAAAAGGACCTCAATTGTCACGACCCGAAAACTAGGCTCTATTTTATTATTAATAAATAATTATTATTTAATTATTTGCTTATTTATTCATTTAAATTATTATTTATTTAAATATTTATGTGTGCATTTTATGTTTCATAATAATTTATGCCTAGCATTTTATTTGAGTCATTTGGGTTAGTGTAGTATTGTTGGGTCTTATTTGTTAGTAGGGAGTGTAAGTATTTGTGTTAGTAGATGGGGAGGGGCCTAGATGTAACTTTTTAAATAATTTCCCCTACTCCCTCCCTACTCCTTCTCTTCTCCCTCACCTTCTCCCTCACTCTCAGCATACTCCTTCCTCTCTCTCCATTGTCAAGAAAAAGGGTAAGTTTTCTCTCTACCTTCTCTCTACATTTCCATCCCCTTCCTCTCATCTTTTCTCATTTCTTTCTATACGAAATGTGTTTAGATCGCCGATAGGATCGCGTAGAACCAAAAAGAATTGAATTCCGTCATCTTTGAGAATTTTCAAGTAAGTTGCTTTTCCCCATTTTTATGCTAAAATGTTCATATCATGTTTATATAATGCTTGATGTGTTATATTTGAAGTTTGATTGAGTTCGCAATTTATTTGGAATTTATTTGGGAATTATTTGGGTTTTTGGATAAAAATGGCGATTGATAGGAATGTTGGGTTTGATTCTTGGTTTTGGTTTATAAATGGTGTTGTTAAGGTTCCCTTGTTGGTTAGTTATGGTTTGGGTACCTTGGGGATCTTGTTGGTTGTGTTTGATTTTTAGAGTTGTGAAAATGGTAAGGAATTTTGATGAACCCAGCTGGGAATTCCTCCCAGCCCGTAGACCAGGCGCCCGCCCGGGTTGGACCAGGCGCCCGCCTACATGCCCTTTTCTGATGGCCAGACCTTCTGGTCATTCAAGCGCGCGCTCGCCCCCTACCAGGCGCCCGCCCGCCCCCTGTTCCAGAATTCTTCCTTTTTTTGCTTGGTTTAGGACTTAGGGCTTAACTAGTTTAGGTTTTATTCTTCTAATTTACCTAAAGTAACATCGTGGAACACTTTATTAATTGGAATTGATTCTTTTGTGAATAATTATGTTACGAAATTTGATTAAGTATCATTTTGGGAATGTGGTCCACCCTTGATGTGTTGTTTGGATTGGTTTACCTTTGTGGTAATTTAATTGGAATGGTTCCCTACTTTGGAATCAATAGTTGTGTATCGTGCTAGTATTTTATTACGTAGCTCTTATTTGAAAGTCCAGCTGGTATTTTGTGTGTGTATGGGCGATGCGAAACATTATGATGGCACAGCCAAGTCCATTGTGATGTTGACCATTGTTTTGCCCCATTATTTCCCTTCTCCAGATTGGCCTTGGATGTGAGATGAGCTAGCCCCTTTGTGAGAACTTAGCTATTGGTTTTCGGGCTTTGACTGTGTGTCACTGTCCCCTTGTTATTGGTTCCGGTACCGGGGATTTCTCTTCAGCTTTCATGCTATTATGAAGATGATGAATTGTTGATTATTGAAGCTGCGCAGCGACCTTTATTTGGTTATATCAGTTTGGGAAAACGTTGGCTATATCCTTTATTATGTGTTTATTTCCGCTGCTATCTGTTATGTGGCAACTGCTATGTGCTATCTATGATTTATTATTGTATATTGCATCATAGCATGTCATGTAGTTGCATTAGTGACTTATTGAGATTTATCTCACCCCCTTTCTTTTTATTTTGTTTTTCCTTAACCCCCCCCCCCCAGGTGGAAAGGATTAGACTCGCTGATCACGAGACAGGACGTCGCGAGGGTTGAGCTTTTGGGGCAAGTGTATATTGGTGGGTTTACATTATATAAATGTGTAACTCTTTTGGGGATAGTTGTACCACATTTTGACGTCACTAAGATTTGTATATTTTATTATTTTGTAGTGTGAGCTTATGGGGCTTACACTAGTACATTGTCGTTGTTAAATTGTTTTCTAAAACCTGGTGTTACCATCTTTTGTTATGAAATGAAATTTTTATCTCCGATATTTTGGTGTTTTGATTAGTAAGTCGACGTCCAGCTCGCGAGCTCGGGCCCGCGGGGTTCGGGGTCGCGACATCAATATTTTCTCTCTACACAATTCAATCCAAGCATTCTTGGCACAAGAACTCTCCAAAAACTCAAAGTTCATCTTCAAGGTCCTATAGGCAACTTGGTTCTTCGTCTTTCAAACATAGGTATGATGTCCATTATACTATTCTAAACTCTTATTCTTGTTTTATTAATTCTCTTTATCTCTTTCTAAAAAAATCCTTTTATTTACATTCTTTATCTTTTACTCCTTCTAAAGTGTATCCAATCCCCATAAAAGGGAACATGACCTAAAACTATTGAAGTTTGGTCAATGTTATCTTCCAACATTTCAAACTCTACTATAATTCTCATTTTTCTCTTAATGTAATAGTTAGCGTAAATCGATATGCAATTGTTAGCATAAATTGATAAATAGAAGCACTTACATTTTATTTCCCTTTGTAATTCTCCTTTCCCTTTTAATGTAATTGTTAGCACAATTCATATAAATAAAAGAATGACTTTTTACATTAGAACACCTAAAGTAGCAAGACCGGCTTTAGTCGGGCGGAGTGGGTGTTTAACTACTTCCCACTATGTAACCTAACCCCCGAACACGTCTTCTCGAATCTTTGGTTTTTGTAAGCAAAATAGGCTATTTCTTAGGTTTTCTTATCTTCCTTTAAAAACATAAGTGGCGACTCTAATAAGCAATAAAATCAAATAGACATCCTAGGATAATCCAGCGCTCTAGCCAAGTTAATGGGTTTTTTCGGGGTATCTACAATGATGTTCTGTTATCATTTATTCATAATATAAAAAGAGATGTTTTAGATTATTATTTGTTGTTACAAGTTTTGTTATAATATTCTTCGTCCCTAGTACTTATGAAGAACTAGTATAAGTTTGATTAGATAATCATGTGATGATTATGTGTCTATGATAGAAGTTAAACTTATGGGAATGTGTTGGTGAACATATACTAGAAATGACCCACCTATGAGGTTTATGTCATGGTCAAATGTCAGAATTAAACCTCTCAAAATTTATATCATTAGAATCCTTAGACCTGAGATTATTATGATCTTCCACATAATGGAGATCATGTTTGACATATTCAAACATTACTCTTAACTAAGTAATTAAAAAGGATATGATTGGCATGATCGAAGTTATGTAGGGAAGTGTAATAAGTTAAGATGGAATTTATCCTTTTCGTGAGAGATGTCAAGCTTGGGCCCCTCGATGAATAGTATTGATGAAATGCATGGCTGTGCTCAAATGGATTGATACGATCAATGTCATTTGTATTATCAATATATTTGGAATCGAGAAAAGTATTGGGCATTGTAAGTTGACCATAGACCATGGCTTGCGCTCAATGACTGTTGGGTTTTGATACATCATGAGAAGTGGAATAATAACATAAGATCAAACACCCATGATTCCGGATTCGTGCATGTTGATTAAAATAAATACAATATGAAAGAAACTAACCCTTGAAGATCGAATCCATGAACACGGACTTTAAGGTGCTAAAGCAAACACCCTCTACCGATATCCACATGTCGAACGGACTCAAGAACACCTTTTGATTGATTGCTAGACCCAAGGCTCAATGAAGAAAAGATTTCTTCGTAGGAATTATTTTGCTTCATTGATTATTGTATTTTGATGATTCTCAATCTCAAAATAAATAATCTTGCCTCTGTATATTTTATTGTTTCTAAAACAATGTGTTGTGATTTCTCAAATCACCATTAGAAGCTGTCAATCTCGGCTGCATATATTTATATGAGGGTTTGACCTAATTCCGTTTGGGATCGGGATTCCTTGTCATACAAGAAATCTGAACAAACTGACCAGATTCGGGGAGGCGGCCGTACGGCTACGCCACCTTCCTGGCCGTACGGTCGCTTTGCAAAAATCCTAGATTTTTCATCCTTTTCAATCCGTTCTAATTTGTGTGACCCAATAGGATTATTCTAAGTTGGCAACGAGTCCGAACCATTCAGAATCCATAAGTCATAAGCGGACTTTAGCAAGCCATTATGACTACCCAATTAGTATACCTTTGAAAGTCCAAAGTTACCTTATAGAACATATCACAATCCCTTTGTCACGCGATATCATATTGCACATAAGTCATGGTCCACGTCAACTTTTGTTGTCCAATGCTTTCTCGATCCCGAGTAGATTGATATGAGAAAATGACATTGATTGCATCAATTCATTTGGGTACGACCGTACACTATCATCAATCTCACTCATCGAGAGGCAAAGCAGATATCTCTATTGAGAGAGGGACAAATCTCATCTTGCCTTATCATTCTTCCCTACAAGAATCCGATTATGCCAATCGCAGCCATTATAACCATCTGGTTAAGGGTAGCGTTTGAGTATGTCAAACATAATGTTCATCATGTGGAAGACCATGATAATCTAAGGTCTAAGGATATCAAATGATATAAATATTATGAGATATAATTATGACATTTGACCATGACATAAATCTCATAACGGGTCTATCCAGTACATTGTTCTCCAACAAGTACCCACAAGTTTAATCCGCATCCTATGCACCATAATCATCATATGATTATCCATTAAACTCATGCAACAATCTCCCACTTGCACTAGGCCCAATCAACGTGTATCCAATACCCATTGAGCTAGTCATGATCTCCATCATTATTGCAAGCGAGCTTATGTAAGATGATTATCCTTGTTATCATCATATGGTATTTTGCATATTTTGACATCTTCAATCTTTGACCATTTCTCGAATATGATAGAAATGTCCGAGTATGTGTGATAATCGTGTCTACACTCCTCTCCATGGCATGACTATCACCGAGGCCTTCGAAGCTCTCAAGGCCAAAGGGCAAGTTACTCCTCTTCAAGGGTAAAAACCCCAAGACAATACATCCCAACCATGCCTACCACAAGAATTCTGACTACCACCAACATAGTGGCCACACCACCGAGGAATGCTTTGTCCTCCGCAATGTCATCTAAGATCTCATAGACAAGAAAGAGTTCATAGTGCCTAATGGAGAGGATGTCAATGTAATATAGGTAGGAGAATTTGAGGAGACCACTCATTAAATCCCAATTGTGAATGAGGGCTCCAATATGATGAATAAATTTGACAATTCTTGTTACGTTGTGACTTATGATGAGGTAATGAGGGAAGTACTATAGAATAGGAAAAAGAAGCAAGATGGGAACGTCAACATGCTAACTCGATCCGGACGAGTCATAGCAAGCAACCCCGCTACTTCTGCACCAAGCACCTCTTCTCAAAAACCGCAAGCTCGCGACACTCCCGAAGACCCTTTATTGGTTCAACTCAAGAAAACTCAAGCCAACATCTCCATTTGGGACCTCATTGCATCCTCAAAGAAGCACCGAGATCTTGTCATCAGTAATCTCGACGACACGTCGATCTCTCCCGATACAACTCCTGAGGACCTTACGGCAATGATAGGTCACATTTATTTTGGCAATGTCATCACTTTTGCTGATATGGACCTTCCGCCATTCGGGCCCGATCACAATGAAGCCATCTACCTCAAAGTAAGAGCAAGGGGGAGACCTATTTTAAGTATCTTGGTTGACGGTGGTTCCGCACTCAATTTGATGCCCGGCCGAATCATAGGCATACTAGGGCTTAAGAATTCAGACTTAAAGCCTTCTACTCAAGTGATCCGAGGTTACGATAGCACTGCCCACACAGTTATGGGTATGGTGGAAATAGACATTGATTTTGGGAGCATGATCATGTCCGTCCCGTTCCAAGTGCTCGACGTCCCTTCCTCATTCAATTTGCTCTTGGGCCGACCGTGGATACACAGTTCTAATGCCGCCCCTTCGACTCTCCATCAATGTGTGAAGTTCAGAAATGGGGATGAAATAGTAACCATAATGGCATAAAACGTCACTATCCACAGAAAGGCGGAACCCATTCACCAAATTCAGCATGGTTTAGCATATTCTATCCTCTCCAGCATCTCAATCAACGCCATTAACAAAGAAGGGGGAAACGGATCATGGACCCTTGGTAATCACAAAGTCCTCCGCATGATGAGGAATATGAATTACTTCCCTGGTTTAGGCCTAGGGAAATATCAACAAGGAAGGATGCAACCTATTGAGGTTCCTTTTGTTAAGAACACGTTTGGTTTGGGATATGAGCCTTCCAGAAATGACTTGAAACATGAACAAGCCATCAAGAATGAAAAGGCCTAAGCCCGAAGGGAAGGCCTTCATCATGAGATTCCCAATTTAAGGCCTTACTGCAAGACACTGAATGGCTACTTTCTCCGTCAAGGATAAGAGGTTCCGTACGTAATCTTTCCCGAGCCATAGGTTAACAGCAAGGGCATCAGAAAACCCAGTCTTGAAATCTTCTCCGACTGCGAGATTCAGAAATCCGAAGGGGAACCAACTCCCATGTCACCCCGAGAATGGTGGGGGAAGAAAGTGACCATAGAGTCCGAGACAGAGATTACCGCAGGGGAAGAATTGATAGATTTGGCCTCCATGTTCGAAGAATTGGCCATCATGTACGAGCGCCAAGTGAATGCCATCTACGACACCGACACGAGAAAGGAAATTATCAGCGAGATCCAGCCAAGCTCCAAGCTTATCAACAACTTGTATTCTACGAAGGGACCCATGGTATCCGAGGAATTCTTGGTCGAGAAGATGGGTTACATTCCGCGCAAGGTCACAAAGGAAGACTTGTTCACATTCACTTTCGAGTCCGAGAGTGTTGACAATACCCCACCCAAAAGGATATGGAAGTCATAGCCAAGCGTGTGTTCCCTTTCTTTGTTAATGAAAAATTTGATCTTTCTGAGTACCCTAAGATTGCAAACATCATGAATGATGAATTAACTAATAACGAATCTAATGAACTAGTTAATAACGATTCAAATAATGATGAAATAGACCACGAAAACATAACATACTAAAATGAACTTGCTCAATAGGTCTGTAGTCCTGGTGAAAATGGTCCAGGGGCTGACGAAGAATTGCATGTTGTTAATATGGGTACCGACGAAGAGCCGAAAGAAACCAAGATCGGAAGCTTCTTCAAGGGGGAAGAGAAAGACAGATTGACTGCACTGCTCAGAGATTTCGTGGACGTATTTGCATGGTCATACAAAGACATGCCGGGTTTAGACAGAAAGGTCGCGGAACACAGAATTCCGATCAGAGACGATGCTAAGCCGAAAAAGCAGAAACTCAGAAAGATCAAGCCAGAATGGTCTCTACAAGTCAAAGAAGAGATAGAGAAGCTTCTCAGTGTAGGCTTCATCAAAGTTATTGAGTATCCGACATGGTTAGCCAATGTGGTGACAGTCAGAAAAGCTAATTGCAAGGTTCGTGTTTGTGTGGACTTCCGAGATTTGAACAAAGCTTCTCCAAAGGATGAATTTCCACTACCCAACATCGACATGCTAGTCGACTCCACTGCTGCCTACGAGGTCCGCTCATTTATGGATGGTTTTGCTGGGTACAATCAGATTCTCATGGGTGAAGAGAATCAACACAAGACTGCTTTCACAACACTGTGGGGTACCTTTTGCTACACATTTATGCCATTCGGGTTAAGGAACGCTGGGGTACTTATCAAAGGGCTGTTACAGACTTGTTCCATGACATGATTCACAAAGATATCGAGGTCTACGTGGACGACATGATCATCTACTCCAAAGGGACCGACGGTTAACATTTGATCGATCTCCGCAAGTTCTTTGAAAGGCTTCGTGAAACACAAGATGAGGCTCAATCCCGCAAAGTGCACGTTTGGGGTTATCCGAGGCAAAGTTCTTGGCTACATGGTCACAGAAAGGGGTATTGAAGCAGATCCCCAAAAATCAAGGCAATCATTGACATGCCTCCTCCCAAGACACAGAAAGAGATCAAAGGTTTCATAGGCAGACTTCAGTACATCATTCGGTTTGTGCACCAGCTTACTTTCATGTGTGAACCAATCTTCAAGCTACTCAAGAAGAATGTGGCTCTAGAATGGACCGACGCTTGCCAAGAAGCTTTCGACCAAGTGAAGCATTACTTGACATGTCCTACAGTTTTGGTTCCCCCTCATAAAGAGAAGCCTCTCCTGCTCTACCTCACAGTGAATGATGAAGCCCTTGGGGCTATGCTAGCACAAGAGCAACGGGACTCCACAAAGGAGAATGCCATTTATTTTGTCAGTCGCCGATTTCAAGGAGGTGAAAAGAACTACACTGTCTTAGAGAAGTCATGTGCAGCATTAGTTTGGGTTACTCAAAAGCTCAAACATTACATGGAAGCCTTTCTAATCAATCTAGTAGCAAAAGTGGACCTGCTCTGCTACATCTTTGAGAAGCCTTTCATGTCAACAAGGATAGGCAAATGGTACTTCATGCTCGCCGGCTATGATATCACTTACGTCACACTCAAATCCATCAGGGGGAAAGTGTTCAGTGATCAGCTTACTGAATTTCCGTGTGATAAAGTAAAGGGGGAGGACTTACAGTTTCCCGACGAGCACTTGGTTTGCACTACAACCGAGGAAAATAAGTGGCAACTCTTTTTCGATGGCGCCGCCAGTAAGCATGGTTATGGGATAGGAATGTTTCTTGTCGATCCAAAGGACATCTATACTCCAATTGAAATCCGTCTTGAATTCGAAGCTACCAACAACATTGCCGAGTATGAGGCATGCATAGCGGGGCTAGAAGCAGCGATACAAAGAAATGTCACGGATCTAGAAGTATTCGGTGACTCCCTTCTCCTTATCAATAAAACATCGGGTAAATGGAGAATACAAGACCCGACCCTCCAACAGTACTGTCAACATCTCGAGGAATTAGTCAAACAGTTCCAAGATATCACGTTCAATTATTTGCCGAGGGAGAAGAACCGCTTTGCCGATGCTTTTGCCACCATAGCCTCATTGGTTGAAATGCCCAAAGGAAAAATGGTGAAACCCTTCAAAATTTCAAGAAGGACTAGTCTGGCATACTGCATGAGTATTGAGATCAATGAAGTCCAAGATAACCCTCCGTGGTACACAGAAATCATGAACTTTCTCAACAATGGCACCTTTCCCGAAAACAGCAATGGAAAAACTCGAATAGCACTACAAAAGCTAGCCGCCAGATATGTATTGATTGGGAACCGAGTCTACAAAAGACATTATCAAGGGATCAATATTTTATGTGCAAATGAGACCGAAGCTCAAGAAATCATGCACGAAGTCCACGAAGGCGAGTGTGGGCCCCACATGAATGGGATTATGTTAGCCAAAAAGATACTCCGTATTGGTTACTATTGGACCACAATGGAGAGAGACTGCATCGAGAAAGTCAACAAATGTGCCAAGTGCCAATTCCACGCTAATCTACAACATGCTCCGCCATCACAACTGTACAACATGACCACACCATGGCCATTCTCTTGTTGGGGTATAGATATCATCAGCAAAGTCCATCCTACGGGAAGCAACGGAGAGTCATTCATTCTAGTGGCCGTGGATTACTTCACAAAGTGGGTCGAAGCACAAGCTTACCGAGTTCTCAACGCCAAGAAAGTGGCCGAATTCGTGAAGAACAACATCATGTGTTGATATGGTATTCCTCATGAGATCATCTCTGACAATGGCTCTCACTTTGAGAAGGAAATGGATGCACTTCTAGTTAACTACAAGATTACCAAGCACAAGTCATCACCATACCATCCCCAAGCCAATGGAGCGGTCGAAGCAGCAAATAAGACAATCGAGGTCATCATACGGAAAATGGATTCAACGGGAAGGGATTGGCCCGAGAACTTACCACTAGCATTGTGGGGCTACCGCACATCAATACGGTCAGCAACGGGAGAAACTCTGTACTCATTAGTTTATGGTTCTGAAGCCGTACTCCCGGTCGAACTCGAGGTTCCTTCTCTACGGGTCTTACTCGAGAACCAAGTCAATGAGGTTGACTGGATGCAAAGTCGATATGAGCAACTAGCCCTACTCGATGAAAAGAGGTTAAGAGCGTTTGAACGCACAAGGGCTTATCAACAAAGAATGGCAAGGGATTTCAACAAGAAGGTTAAGCCTCAAAACATCAAAGTGGGATATTTGGTCCTAAGACAACATCCCCCCAATTCCATGAATCCCCTTGGGAAATGGGGACCTCGATGGATCGGTCCTTATGTGGTCAAAAAGATACTAAGCGGCGGTGCAGTCTGACTCATAGACTTGGATGGTGATCAATTGCCAAAGGAGGTCAACCTCGGCAAGCTCAAGAAGTTCTACGCTTAATAAATAAAGACCATTAAAAAAAAAAAAAAAAAAAAAAAACAAAATTCTCGCTTGGTTGAAAACCCGCAAGGGCGGTGTGAGAGCCCGCGCTCGAAACCGAACCTCGAAATGATCGCTCGCGAAAGCGATTCGGGTTCGCCTCGTGCTGATGCGCTTTTGGAAATGCGCTCGGTTCCCGCACAATGGTTTCCTCTTGATGCTGTGATTTAATTGCAAGAGTCGCCACCTCATTTTAATTTTAGGAAAAACGAAGAAAAAACCTTTTTTAGAGAAAGTGGGTTCGGGGGCTAAGTTACGAAGAGAGAAGGGGTTAGGCATTCTCTTCGCCCATGATGGTATCTATATGCGTGCCACGTAGATTCATTTTATGCCTTTTGAATTGCTATTTTGTGCCCTAACAAAAAATGGTGGTTTAATATATGGAGGTCTTCCTATTCTAGGAAGGTTCATTTTTATTCACAAATGGGAGTCGATTTGGGTGGACTCACACTTGGTTTTAGAAAATGGTTTTATCATTTATATACAGTGAATAAAACACATAAAGGGATGGGGAATTAATATTTACATTTGCATAAAAAGGGAAACAATTCCCAAAACAAATAAATGTCCGAAACTCCGTCCCTAAACATTTTCAGGGACTGCTGTGCACCTTTCTTTGTGTACCTATTCTTGTACTCATCCAATCTGGAAATTAAAGGTCAAGAAAACTTCCTAACACATTAAAAATCTACCATGATTTTTCCTTTGATTTTAGGAGCATGTTATGGTGTTCAAACAAAGCATGCAAGGCAATTCTTTTCACAGCCCAGTCTGACAGAATTTCATACATCCCTAACGTATCCACTTTTTTCATCATCAAAACGTGGGAATCATGGGGGAAACAAAACATGAAAGTTTCTCCTAACATGTCAAAGTTACTATATGGATAGGTTCAAGTCCAGCAAACAAGTTTAAGTCATTCAAAACACTTCTGACTTTTTGATGTCAGAAATGGACAAGCACAAATTTGAGAACAGAGAGCTCAAACGAAAAATGGAAAGAGCCTCTTACACTGAGGCTAAAAATATTATATTTACATAATCATGTTCCTTGTTCTGTGTAGAACAAGTTATATATTGTGGTCTAACACCATAACCCAAGTTTTCTATGCCTAAACAAAGCAACAAGGAAGTAAGGTACCATATGGACAGATTATTGGCATCTCACTTATGTCATGAAAACACCTATCAAAACTAACTCAAATGAAAAGCTATGAACATGAAACTTTGAACATGCATATATATACATATTAACAACACAAAAAAACATTTATCCATGCTTCTATGTCAGATTACATGAGTTCTCACAAGGTGATATTACAAGCTATGGACAGATTCAAGGTGTTTTGAGGGGAAACAAGTTGGTTCTTTGAAAATCCCTTGAATCAAACACACACAAGGATTTGATACTCATTCATGCATGATATATATACACAAGATCAATAGCATAGCATGCTCAAGAGCTCAAAACATCATTATAATATCATTTGAAGAGAAAAAACAACAAGAGTATCAATATTGTATCTTTGAATATAAAATGGAGGTTTAGCCTAACAAGTGGCTAAACCTCTCAAGAAATTTCATAAGAACACTACATATTACCCTTTGAGGTGGTTATAAGGTGAGAATAAGGTCTAGGTTGTGCTCCCTTTGCTTCCAAGGGAAGTCTTTTTTTTGGTTTGTTTTCTAAGGCTTTTGCTTAGTGTTTGAAAGGGTTTGAGTTTAGTGTTTGTGTGGTGGTGGTGCTATGGTGGTATGGTGGTGGTGTGGTGGTGGTTGAGGGTGTTTTAGGGTTACTTGAGAGAGAGCAACTAAGGGTGGTGGTGAATATGGAGAGTGGTGTGTGTGTGATGTGTGAATGAATTCCTCTTTAAATATTGGAAGAGGGAGATGGTAATATGGAGAAAGGAGGTGATTTTTTTATATCATTATCTATCCTTCTTACACTAAGGATTCAAGTCATCTTCCTTATCTCTGTTCCGGCATTAACTCCGCAACTGCTCCATTGTGCGCGTCTCCGGTGTCCCGGTTGTCCGCGGGTCCAACATGAAAGTTGCTCGGAATATTTTTCGGGTCAGGCCGGTATATCTGAAATATTTTTATGAGAAAGGAACGACAATAATATATTTTTTCCTCTTCTTGACCACTTGCTTAGATATTTTGAGATATTTTGCAATGTGGATAACCATCTTTTCAGCTCCGGCTTTCCGCTCCGCAACTGCTCCGTTGTGCGCGCTCCGGTGTCCCGGTTGTCCGCGGGCCCAACATGAAAGTTGCTTGGAATAATTTTGTGGTCACGCCGGTATATCTGAAATATGTCAATTAGCAAGGAAAGGTAATAATATATTTTTAATGCACAGAATGGATAACAGCGAGCAGTTCGGGGGGTTGCGGGCCCCGTTTCCGGTCCCGCACCTCAAAAAACGAAATTTTTGCCTGTTTGCTCGTTTTTTCGCTCTGATCATGAATTTGAAGTCCGTTTCTCCATTCGATGCACCGATAAGGATCACGGCAGTCCCGCACAGCCAAATCGAGGGTTCTAGGTCAGTTTCAGGGTTTAGACCGATTCGGGGTTTGAAAAGGGGTGCGAGATCGGGGTATCTACAGAGACCCTCGTCGAATCTCCTTGTTAAAGGGGATTCTACGATTCACTAAGAGACACTCGATCTCGTCTAGGGTGTAACGGCTAGGTCCAAAGTAGGACTTCCTACGTATCTCTTTCGAGAATCAAGCCTCCGTAGTTCTAACTCAAACAATCAATCAAACACCGGAAATGGTCGGTTCCGGTTTCCCGGTTTACCTACGTATCTCTATCGAGAATCAGACTAAACGTAGTTCAGGTTTATTAAAATTTAAAGTAGGGGGTTGCATTGAGATTCCATCTCTCTTTGCTGGGGGTAGCATTGAGATTCCATCTCTCTTTGTTGGGGGTAGCATTGAGAAGCTATCTCTCTTTGCTGGGGATTGCATTGAGATTCCATCTCTCTTTGCTGGGGGGAGCATTGAGATTCCATCTCTCTTTGCTGGGGGGTTGGTATTTGACCAACAAATTGCTTTGAGATTCTATATCTCTTTTCTGGGGGGAGCATTGAGATTCCATCTCTCTTTGCTGGGGGGAGCATTGAGATTCCATCTCTCTTTTCTGGGGGGTTGGTATTTGACCAACAAATTGCGAGAATGGGCGACTGAGTCCAACGTTATGAACTGCCTACGTATCCCTCCATGGGAATCAAGTCGAGTCGTAGTTCTGATTAGAACCGACTCACACAATTTAAGAGAAGGCTTAAGACCAATCACGACTCAAGGATTGACGCAAGGTACAATCCGAGTAAAAGGGGTGCATTGAGATTCGATCTCTCTTTGCAAGGGGATGGGAATCATAAATGGAGAACGTACGACGTTGCGCAGTTCGGGGAAGTAATCTCGGGTGCCTGAGAAGACCAAGCTGGAACAACATATCTTTTCAAAAGGGGGGACTACGACGTTGCGCAGTTTCAAGGGAGGTAATCTCGCTTTTTCGAGAAGACCAAGGTGGAATAACATATCTTTTCAAAAAAGGGGGACCTACGACGTTGCGCAGTTTCATGGGAGGTAATCTCGCTTTTTTGAGAAGACCAAGGTGGAATAACATCATTTCAAAGGGGGAACATACGTCGTTGCGTAGTTCAAGGGAGGTAATCTCGCTCTTTCGAGAAGACCAAGGTGGAATAACATCATTTCAAAAGGGGAACATACGATGTTGCGCAGTTCAAGGGAGGTAATCTCGCTCTTTCGAGAAGACCAAGGTGGAATAACATCATTTCAAAAGGGGAACATACGACGTTGCGCAGTTCAAGGGAGGTAATCTCACTCTTTCGAGAAGACCAAGGGCAATAAACAACTGAAGCTATTTATATGCACAAAATAAAATCAAGGATACGCTGCATTCTGCGCTGTTCAGATTCCTCTGCCTTTGAATTGCTGTGTGATGAGAATTTTGTGCTTTATCAAGCAATGAACCATTGCTTCGCGTGACCCATCGGTACTGTTTTGAGTGCTGCAACCTCATTTTGGATCCCTGATTCTCCTAATAGGGGTTTTTGATTATTTCACAGTTTAAGCTTCTTCGCTTTTGGAGCTCCTGCAACTCTTGTGGGATTTTGATCGCTTGCAATGAGCAACCTCTTTGTGAAACCAAGATGTGATTCATTGTGTGGTTCCAACTTCGTACCTGCATAAGATTTTTTGCAAGTATGTGGTCGTGCCTGAAAATTCAGGCTGCCTACGTATCTCTTTCGAGAATCAGACCAACGTAGTTCAACGTTATCAAGTCGAACATTTTATTTTTCAAAAGGTCACTGGGAAATTTCGCTCCCTACGCAGAAATATGAGCGTCGATATTGTCGAGGATCCTTCTTGTGAAGATCACGATGTGGCAGAATGGATGATGTGTACCTGCATAAGATTTTTTGCAAGTATGTGGTCGTGCCTGAAAATTCAAGCTGCCTACGTATCTCTTTCGAGAATCAGACCAACGTAGTTCGAAGTTATCAAGTCGAACATTTTATTTTTCAAAAGGTCACTGGGAAATTTCGCTCCCTACGCAGAAATATGAGCGTCGATATTGTCGAGGATCCTTCTTGTGAAGATCACGATGTGGCAGAATGGATGATGTGTACCTGCATAAGATTTTTTGCAAGCATGTGGTCGTGCCTGAAAATTCAAGCTGCCTACGTATCTCTTTCGAGAATCAGACCAACGTAGTTCGAAGTTGGCAAGTCAAACTGATTTTGCAGAAAGGGCATAGGGAAATCTCATTCCCTTAGCATTGATGTTGATGAGGAAACTTCTTTTGAGGACCACGATGTGGCAGGGTGTGCGATTTGTACCTGCAAGAGATTTCCAAGAGCAAGCGAAATATATCTTTGACATTAATGTGCTCGAGAGTGTCATTCATGTGCAACAAAAGTTTTAGAACACATACACGGATTGGAATCCTTAAAATTGAGAGATTCAGAGAAAGATTGGGACAAGAATACATTCCCTTTTCATTTTGCAACCGCTTTTCATTTGGAGGGTGAAACTCAAATTTCTCCTTTTGCACGATGATTCCTTTTGCATTTGATTTTTCTTTTATTTATTTTTTTATTTGACTCATGTGCATCGCTCGCATCTCAAACTTTGCTTGTTATCAATTAATGACTAAAATCTCATGAATGAATCAGAGGGAGAATCATGAATGGAATGGATTGCACTTTATTATGAATTTTGCATTTTTGCGAAAATGAGGAGTATGGATATGTGTATGGTGAGGCGAAGCCGAAAGCCTAGCGCGCGCACTCAAAAGGTCAATTTCGAACACCCATTTGATCAAGATTACTCAACGGTATCTCCGGATGCTATAGTTGGGTCAGCCCCAGTTGCTGGCTGAAGAAACCCCATTTGTTCTTTCTGATATCGACCCCCAACATTCTTGCTGCTGAAGCCCCAGTGTCTCGCAAAGATCAACCTTAGATGTTGGCTACGGAAGCCCCAGTCATGCTATAGGACAACCCCTGAATCAGGCATATGAACCTCTTGTAGCATTTGTCGTTTGGACACAACTTCATGTTTTGGCATTTCAACCTTTGGGGGCTTAACTGTCATTGAGAGTTATTCAAGTGTTCGATGTCTCGCTGTTGGAGGCAATTCACAATTTCTGATACACAATACCCAATCATTCGGGTTAACTGTTTTTGAGAGTTGCTCGGCGGGACGCAATCCCGATGTTGCTGAAGAAAAGAGCTTTGAGCTTCGCAGGCCATACTGATAATCCGAGATGGCACTTTGTTTCTATTGATTCCCACATTAAGGGACCGACTGTCTATGAGAGTCATCCCACATTCGAGGCTTTGCTGTTGATCATGATTCACATGTTCTGACATTCAATACTCCTTCTTTGAGGAATCAACTGTCATTGAGAGTTGTCTTATACCCTGGCATTCTGCCATCTGAATTTCCGTGTTACCCGGAACAAACCATTCTCAACAAATCGTACTGTCATGAAGCCACATCATTGCTCTTGAAACAAAACCCAAACTTTGACATGCAGCCCCAGTTCGTGCTCATTCATTCGAGATCACTTGCCGACAATGAGAGTTTGAAATCTAAGGAATAGCATTCCTTTGTCTCTTTTGCTGTGACAACTTGCAGGAGTTGGCAGGGGAAGGAACGAGGCCAGTGTTTTGAGAAGCAAAGGGAAATCCCAGTGGGATCTCCGACATTGTGTTTGCGCAGAAATTAGATGACGGAAGGACGAGGGTAGGGGGAAGCCCCTATACTCGGGAAAAGTATGCTTACACATTGAAATCAAAGACTCAAGACTTAAACAAGCGTTAATGGTCAAGTGCCTCAAAATCAGATGGACCCTTATAGCGTCAGATTAGTATTTTAGTTTTCATTTAGATAAGCTTCACAAGTCATTTAAACTAAATTAAACCGTGACAAATCAAGATGAGAACATCGTTGGGCATGACTTATGATTCGCGCCGCCGTTTGACCTCGTTTGATGAGAGGCCTTCGCTGTTGTCTCGCTTTCCAAGATTGATTACGTCGTTTTGGGCTCCCTCAGTGTAAGGGGTTGGTAGAGCACGTTGGTCTCCAACTGAAGTCACCAGTTGTCGTCGTCGGTGGTACTTTGCCCAAAGTTGAAATATCGAGATCTTCTTTAATTCAGATTGGCTTCGCAGCGCGGTGCTCCTTGAAATTGATAATGTCACATGAGATTGTCGGACCCTCGGTCCACATCTCGTTCTTACTGTAACGAGCGATGAAGTCTTCGTTATGAATTGCCAGATGCCGTCGTTGAAGGCATACACATAAACTTGAAGTGTCGCGATATCCTTTCTAAAACAATTGAATTAAACAATAAAGCGAATGATATGTACCAAAGTAAATGAATAATGTTCCCTCTTTTTTTTTTTTTTTTTTTTTTTTAACCTCTCCTTTTTTGCTCTCTTTCATCTTTTTTTTTTTCACTCAAGAAGAAACATATAGCTTCTGAAACATAAATTTACAAAATGCGAGAATTTACAACACATTATACATTAAAGGAAAATCGCCGACACTTGCGTTGGCATCACTGTGATAGTCTTCGGCCTTTTTTGTTTGATTGGCCCTTCTGAACATGTCTTTGATTGCACCCTGAAATCTTCGTTTGTCGGGTGACTTTGTCGATCGCCTTTGTGAACTTCGTCGGTTGCCTTCGGCCCTAGTTCCCATCTCAATTAATCACAGTCTAATTTTTTGTTCAAATTTCATTGATTGCTTTTATATAAGTGAGATTAATTGTTTGCGGGTCCAGATCTACAAGATACGCGATTTACAAGGCACTTGGTTATAAGGCAAGTTCATTGACTGAAACATTTACATGACACGCAATAAAATAAAAGCACGAAGACAACAACACACTCTTAGACTTAGAAGACAAAGAAGATGTGTGAGCATATTACTAAGTATTACGCAAAAAGAATAGGATTAGGAGTTGGGGCGGTGAGCCTAGTCACACGCAAAAAGAGATCCATGCACTAGAGGCACGACCTTACGAGTCAACACACTTCTGTTACCAGCAAAATAGGGATAACCTTCCTCGGGGTTGATGAGATCCAATCATATTTAAGGGGAAACACCTTCCTCGGGGGTTGATGAGTCCCTGGGATAACTACTCGAACATGAGGCCCTTAGAGGTGGCCTTGGGATAACTCTGTGATCTATGAGGTCTTGGATAACATGCTTGAGAGACAAACAAGAGTTTGTATCGTGACCCACGGATTGATGATACACGCAGAGCTCTGCAGGGTTAAAGTGCTTGGGCAATCGTCTGGGTAGCTTGTATCCTTCAATAGGTTTCATAATCCCTAGAACAACCAACCCATAGAAGATATTGGATAGCGGGCTCTCGAATTCATCAAAGTGCCTATCCCCATTTCGTACCAAACCTTTTTCCTTAGCTTTGACAATTGGTGCAAAAATCCGATGGGGTTTTACATAGCATGGAGTCACAGGCCTTTGGGCAGTGAGATTGTTACACAGACGGCTTGTCTCTGGCACGGGCACTTCAATGACTTCTTCATCAAAAAGGTCTTGGACTGCTTTCCTGAGTGCCCAACATGAATCAGTGTCGTGGCCGCGGGCTTGGTGATATTGGCATAACTTGCTTCGATCTCCATAGGTGGGATTTTCGGGACGATAGTTTTCCACTGGTGATATGGGGCATTCAAATTGTTGAAGTATCTACCATTATGAGAAAACCTCTTCTGCGAACTGCATGATGAATAGATCTCTGTGGGTTTCACTGAAGTTTCACGTGTCTCTAGAGAGGCAGTAGGGTTCAAATTATTTGTTGTCACCATTTCGCTAGCTCCCACATAGATATCATTACAAGTCTTGAGTCCCATATCTCGGGTGGAGTGAAAGTTCGCGTTGGAATTGACATCTTGGAAATGGAGTGCTTGGAGATATTTGAGCTCCAATTTATTCAAAAGGGTAGCCACAAGGTATAACATTTCTTCTTGATGTCCTTGGAATATGCTGATCATACGATTGGTGTGATCATGCAAGCTCCTTTCCAACCACTGTTCCAGTGCATACCCTGGCTCGAAGTCCGGGAAACCCTTAGCCGAGTTTGATGATGCCTGTCATTTGTTGGCCATAATCGATGATGAAAACCGGAGTAGAACTTTGATCAAAGCGGTGCCTGGAACGGACCTTGAATGTCGCGCTAGAGAACAAGAAGAAATTCTCCCTCTACAAGATGGATGAAAAAGGAAACCTATTTTAGATTTCCGGGGAATGAATCTTTATGAATTAAAGAAGCCAACTTTTTGTTTTTCTTTTTGTTCGAAATTTGAAGCGCAAGCAATGCACAAACCTATGGATGCCGGACAAGCACTTTGCTTTGTTTTGACATGTTTTCGCATGGAATCCTGGAATAGTGGATACCTTCTCCAAAGTATAGGACCAACGTTTTTCACCTGTACTATTGGCCGTCCGAGCCCCTAACGAAGGGCCTATACTCTTTCTGGGATCCACCATTCGGTTACGGTCTATGTGAGGGTCTTGATAATTTCAAGTCAATCCAAGAATTTCAACATGATATCCACAATTGAGGTCGATTATAACCTTTTGGGAATTCATAGGATTGAAGTAAAATTGTTTAGACAAAAACCGACATGAAGTCTGTGACGTGTTATTTTCGAAAGAATATGGACATCGCATTTCGGCTTTTGAAGCTTGGCTTACACCCATCACAGTGACCGTAGGCGCTGCTAAGGGGGAAACAGTATACCGTTGACCCTATGGGGAAGTCAAGTGAGCTCCCTTATGCCCCAGGTTTACCGTCTCGGGTTTGAGATTCTAAGACGCTTTTCAAAAAACGTGCATGTGTGTGAGGTATCTATGAGTTCGAAAAATCATTTTGAAAGAACGTAAAGAAAACAAGAAAATCATTTTTTCCCTTTTTTACTTGTTTTACCCCTTTTTTGGGGAATCACTCACCACGCAATGCATATATACAAATAAGATAAGCGAAAAAACGCCCCTGCAAAACAGAGGTTAGGGCACAGATATATACACCCCAAGTAAGGCACATAAAACATGGCACACACAAAGATTTAGAGTCTAGCCCACTTTAAAACAAACTCCCCAGCAGAGTCGCCACTGTGAGAGCCCGCGCGAAACCGAACCTCGAAATGATCGCTCGCGAAAGAGATTCGGGTTCGCCTCGTGCTGATGCGCTTTTGAAAATGCGCTCGGTTCCCGCACAATGGTTTCCTCTTGATGCTGTGATTTAATTGCAAGAGTCGCCACCTCATTTTAATTTTAGGAAAAACGAAGAAAAAACCTTTTTTAGAGAAAGTGGGTTCGGGGGCTAAGTTACGAAGAGAGAAGGGGTTAGGCATTCTCTTCGCCCATGGTGGTCTCTATATGCGTGCCACGTAGATTCATTTTATGCCTTTTGAATTGCAATTTTGTGCCCTAACAAAAAATGGTGGTTTAATATATGGAGGTCTTCCTATTCTAGGAAGGTTCATTTTTATTCACAAATGGGAGTCGATTTGGGTGGACTCACACTTGGTTTTAGAAAATGGTTTTATCATTTATATACAGTGAATAAAACACATAAAGGGATGGGGGATTAATATTTACATTTGCACAAAAAGGGAAACAATTCCCAAAACAAATAAATGTCCGAAACTCCGTCCCTAAACATTTTCAGGGACTGCTGTGCACCTTTCTTTGGGTACCTGTTCTTGTACTCATCCAAAATAGAAAGCAAAGGTCAATAAAACTTCCTAACACATTAAACATCTTCCATGATTTTTCCTTTGATTTTAGGGGAATGTTATGGTGTTCAAACAAAGCATGCAAGGCAATTCTTTTCACAGCCCAGTCTGACAGAATTTCATACATCCCTAACGTATCCACTTTTTTCATCATCAAAACGGGGATATCATGGGGGACACAAAACATGAAAGTTTCTACTAACATGTCAAAGTTAAGATATGGAGAGTTTCAAGTCCAAAAAACAAGTTTAAGTCATTCAAAACACTTCTGACTTTTTGATGTCAGAAATGAACAAGCACAAATCTGAGAACAGAGAGCTCAAACGAAAAATGGAAAGAGCCTCTTACACTGAGGCTAAAAATAGTATATTTACATAATCATGTTCCTTGTTCTGTGTAGAACAAGTTATATATTGTGGTCTAACACCATAACCCAAGTTTTCTATGCCTAAACAAAGCAACAAGGCAGTAAGGTACCATATGGACAGATTATTGGCATCTCACTTATGTCATGAAAACACCTATCAAAACTAACTCAAATGAAAAGCTATGAACATGAAACTTTGAACATGCATATATATACATATTAACAACACAAAAAAACATTTATCCATGCTTCTATGTCAGATTACATGAGTTCTCACAAGGTGATATTACAAGCTATGGACAGATTCAAGGTTTTTTTAGGGGAAACAAGTTGGTTCTTTGAAAATCCCTTGAATCAAACACACACAAGGATTTGATACTCATTCATGCATGATATATATATACAAGATCAATAGCATAGCATGCTCAAAAGCTCAAAACATCATTATAATATTATTTGAAGAGAAAAAACAACAAGAGTATCAATATTGTATCTTTGAATATAAAATGGAGGTTTAGCCTAACAAGTGGCTAAACCTCTCAAGAAATTTCATAAGAACACTACATCTTACCCTTTGAGGTGGTTATAAGGTGAGAATAAGGTCTAGGTTGTGCTCCCTTTGCTTCCAAGGGAAGTCTTTTTTTTTGTTTGTTTTCTAAGGCTTTTGCTTAGTGTTTGAAAGGGTTTGAGTTTAGTGTTTGTGTGGTGGTGGTGCTATGGTGGTATGGTGGTGGTGTGGTGGTGGTTGAGGGTGTTTTAGGGTTACTTGAGAGAGAGCAAGTAAGAGTGGTGGTGAATATGGAGAGTGGTGTGTGTGTGATGTGTGAATGAATTCCTCTTTAAATAATGGATAAGGGAGATGGTAATATGGAGAAAGGAGGTGATTTTTTTATATCATTATCTATCCTTCTTACACTAAGGATTCAAGTCATCTTCCTTATCTCTGTTCCGGCATTAACTACGCAACTGCTCCATTGTGCGCGTCTCCGGTGTCCCGGTTGTCCGCGGGTCCAACATGAAAGTTGCTCGGAATATTTTTCTGGTCAGGCCGGTATATCTGAAATATTTTTATGAGCAAGGAACGATAATAATATATTTTTTCCTCTTCTTGACCACTTGCTTAGATATTTTGATATATTTTGCAATGTGGATAACCATATTTTCATCTCCGGCTTTTCGCTCCGCAACTGCTCCGTTGTGCGCGCCCCGGTGTCCCGGTTGTCCGCGGGTCCAACATGAAAGTTGCTCGGAATATTTTTCTGGTCAGGCCGGTATATATGAAATATTTTCATAAGCAAGGAACGACAATAATATATTTTTGCTCTTCTTGACCACTTGCTTAGATATTTTGAGATATTTTGCAATGTGGATAACCATCTTTTCAGCTCCGGCTTTCCGCTCCGCAACTGCTCCGTTGTGCGCGCTCCGGTGTCCCGGTTGTCCGCGGGCCCAACATGAAAGTTGCTTGAAATAATTTTGTGGTCACGCCGGTATATCTGAAATATGTCAATTAGCAAGGAAAGGTAATAATATATTTTTAATGCACAGAATGGATAACAGCGAGCAGTTCGGGGGGTTGCGGGCCCCGTTTCCGGTCCCGCACCTCGAAAAACGAAATTTTTGCCTGTGTGCTCGTTTTTTCGCTCTGATCATGAATTTGAAGTCCGTTCGTCCATTCGATGCACCGATAAGGATCACGGCAGTCCCGCACAGCCAAATCGAGGGTTCTAGGTCAGTTTCAGGGTTTAGACCGATTCGGGGTTTGAAAAGGGGTGCGAGATCGGGGTATCTACAGGCGGCCTAGGCAAAATTAGAGCACGTGCAAAAAAGAAGCCCGCTAGATTGAAAACCCGAAAGGGCGGTCTAGGTAAAAAACAGGGTGCACAAAAAAAAAAATATATAAATGGTCTTCATTTGTTTGAACTACGGAGACCTGAGCCTCTCTACGAGAGGAACGTAGGCAACCTTCGGGTGCGGTCTAAAACAATAATTTTTACCCAATCCTGTTGTAACAAGATGCAATTTTTATTCAATCATTGAACTATTTTAACCATTACAATGGACGATGTTGAGCAATAAAAGACATAAAAACATTAAATCCTAACAAGTGGTCTACTTGATTGCAATCTTGGGGTACTAGGAAAAATTTAATTTTCTCTTAGCCTTTGAAGGGCCACCCGAACGGCTCTTAATCCTATTCTTCTTGGGAGGCCTAAGAACACTGAGGCGAACCGAAACCTTCTAAGCAGCAACATGCCTCCGAGCATAAAAGTCATCCAAATGACTACCGAAAGGGTCAGCCAGGATGTTGCAGGAATCAGCAGCAGCCTCCCTATATCTCAAAGCACTACTAGGCTCGAAGTCCTTTCCTAGCAACTCGGCGCGAAATACGTCTACCCAAGTGATACCAAGGTAAAGAGTACCAAACAGATAGTCCAAATAGCTCTCGGGGAGAAAGATAATACCCCGATGAATGGGGGCGGAAGCCCACCGATGATAGTCATCTCCCCAAGCCGATTGGAGCTCTCTCGAAAAGTCAAGAACCATATACGAGATAGGACGAAGCACCCCACTCCTAGGGAAGGGAATGATCTGCTGACGACCGAACTGCCTCAGAACCCGCTCCGACTGATAAAACGAAGAATCCCTGAGGCCAGGAAGGACCACATGCCCAAAACCCAAAGTCCACTCCAGAAAATGACGAAGACCCCAAGAGGGAGGGCACCACTAGATGTCGGCCGATCCTCGAGAAGCAAAGAACTTCTTCCAACTATCCTCGGTTAAGTCTCGAATCAGCAATTTTCTCCTGTGAACAGCAAAGGAAGACAGATCACCTTCCGAAGAATAAATTCTTAAGTGTTCCCGAAGCCATATGGTTAGAAACAAGGGGCTTCCCCAACACATCTCACCCGTTTGATGCAACTCATCAAGGCCGTGCAGGGTCTCCCCTACTATAAGAGGGATTATACTGAATTGTTGCTCCTTGTCCTGCAAGATAATCTCAGCCAATTGCGCGTCCGCTATCCCGAATGATGTAACGAAAAGAAATTCACTGAAAAAGCAAGCCGCCATGGCACACCTCATCAAAGATTGAACCACCGGATCCTCCGAATGCAAACTGAAGAACATTGGCAACTCGGTTATATCTACCACGGTACCATGCAACATATTTCTCATATCTCCACTAGGAAGGTTCAACAAGTCGGACCAAGAATCTATCACTCCACGATGATATTTGGGGACGGCAATTTGACCCGCCAGCGGCATACCAAGAATGGCATCAAAGTCATCAACGATCGGCACCATTTCATTTGCCAAAAAATTAAAGGTGTGACTGTCACAATCCCAAAAAGCTGCAGCGGCCTTCAACAAATCCCAGTCTGGCTTCAACGTCCGTAACGTGAAGAGAATGCGGAATCCAAAGTCTTTGACAAAAGCCTTCTTGGGGTGGGTCTTGAAAGAGTACACAAAAGTTGACAAATCCTTCTCATATTCACCAATAACCTTGGTATCAAGGGTGAAAGAATTGGAGGCCATGGAAAAAGTGGATTAGAAGCTAAATTGAGCAAAGAAAAGATGTTCAAGAATGGCAGAAAAGAGCTGTTGGAAGAATGTGTTCGAACAGAGGCTGATATTATAGCTGTTGGGGATCTTTTGGCCAGCAAACGTCAAGCCCCAAAATACCCTCCCCAGAAGCGCGCGCCTCCCGACACCCAATTGGGAAGCGCCCGCGTCCCACATGCACTATCTGAGGCGCCCGCCTCCCACTTCAGAAGTGCCTCAGCCGGCCCTTGTCAAAAGAAGAAATCATGCAGAAACAGAGTCCAGATGCTCCTGAAATAAGTAGGATCTACATTCTTCATCAATGTCACGGAAACTCCGCCCTTGGAGACACATTTGGGCATACATTAATTCGGTCCACCCCTAAGGCATGTCTAAACCGAAGTAAGAGAGAAACTCCCACTAAAATTAAAAGTAGGGTGCTTCTTTTAAGTCAAAGTCAATCTCGATGTTTCCCGCGGTCCACGGTCAACTGTGCTTGCACCCCGCAAAAGTCAACTGCAAACGCTACTCCAGACAGCGCACATCAAAATACAGCTTCAAAATAGCAAAACTTGGTCCGCGGTGAACCACTGAAATCACCTCCTCATCAGCAAAATCCACTCAACAAATTCACATTCATCTCTAGTCCCCTATACGGACTCTACATCGGCAGGCGGACTCTTCATTCCCTCCAAATCAGCAGGCAGACTTTCCAGTCCCTCCAAATCAGCAGGCAGACTTTCCAGTCCCTCTACATCGGCAGGCAGACTCTACAGTCCTTCCAAATCAGCAGGCAGACTCTCCAGTCCCTCCAAATCACTAGGCAGACTTTCGATTCCCTCTACATCGACAGGCAGACTCTCCAGTCCCTCCAAATCAGCAGGCAGACTTTCGATTACCTTTACATAGGCAGACAGACTCTGTAGTCCCTCCAAATTAGCAGGCAGACTTTCGAGTCCCTCTACATTAGCAGGCAGACTTTCGAGTCCCTCTACATCGGCAGGCAGACTCTCCAGTCCCTCCAAATTAGCAGGCAGACTCTCGAGTCCCTCTACATCGGCAAGCAGACTCTCCAGTCCCTCCAAGTCCTCTATACGGACTCTAAATTTTGGCCACGGTGGGATGATTTCTATCACCGTACCCTTACAATCAGCAAAAGCCGCTCACACATGGAGCGCATATATCTCTTGTAATTTCAAGATTCTTGTTTTTATCGAGTCTTTGTTTTTTTCCTGGTGATGTCCTCGGCGGATGTTTTGTTCTTTCGTCGACGCATTTTGCTTTGCAATCCACGTCGCCGAGGGGCTCTGTAGACACCTCGCCTTGGACCGCTCACCCCGATTGCACATTTGATTTTGTGTTTCTCCCTATTTTAAGTGCTTCTCGTTAGTTTATGTTACTTCTGTTAAGTTCCTGACTGAATTCGTTAAGTCCAGGGACCAAACTGAATAACAGTGCTGACTTTCTAGTCCATTCTGTCATATTTTCCATCTCGAAGGCGCTCGCTTTCACCCTTTGGGGCCAGAGGCACGCGCATCCCGCCACCAAGGTAGGAGGCGAGCGCACCTGGGCGTCAGTTACATATTTTTGTCCAAGAATCCCTCCCTTGCTCCTTTTAACAGGATTTGCCCAGGAAACTGACCTTTGTGACTTGGTTTTGGCACCAAAAACACACCTTCTTTACCTATAAAAACCCCTCTAATTTACCATTGAAAAGGAGGAAGATTTGAATCATTAACAAAAACTATACACAAATACTTACAAGGCATTTTCCTAAGAACAGGTAAAAGACTACTCTTTTCCCTCATTATCTACTTCATCTCTTCTCTCTTTCTTTTGCTTTAAATCAAAAGTGTAATCACCCAAACATTTTGGGACATGACATCAAAGACTACTTCACTTCATTGAAGCTAGTCACGGAGTCATCTCCCTACATTCCAAGCACCCCTTTTTTTACCCCCCCCTTTTATCATCAAGAATAATAAGAACATTTCATCATTTATGTAGATTTGATCAAGCAAGACCAACTTTAGTTGGGCGAGATGGGTGTTTAAGTATTTCCCATCTCGTAACCTAACCCCCGAACCTCATAACAAATAATCTCTGTTTTCGTAATCAAACTTATAAACATTTGGTTTTTCTTATGTTCCTCTAAAACATAGGTGGCGACTCTAAAACATAAATAGACATCCTAGGGTAACTCACCGCTCTAGCCAAGCCGTGGCCCCCCGGGGTATCTACAGGAGTATTTTTGGAAAAATACATTGTTTATTTCTTTAATGAAATTGGTACTTATTAAATTTTGGAAATTTTGCATAATTGTAGATAAGGACAACCAACACTCAATCAATTTCGTTGCGATCGATCCTTGAGAAGGATAAGATTCAACATAGTGGTACAAACTTTATGGATTGGATCCATAGCCTAAGAATAGTTCTAAGGCAAGAAGATAAGTTGTACATTTTCGATGGGCCTATTCCTAATGAACCCGAAGCCAATGCCCGTAGGGTAGAAAGAGACAATCACAAAAAACATCGTAATGATTCTAGAGATGTGAGTTGTCTCATGCTCGTGACTATATGCTCAAAACTCCAACAAAGTTTGGAACATTTGGAAGCCTATGAGATAGGCGTGGAGTTAAGATACATGTTTCAAGAGAAAGCTAGGCAAGAGAGGTATAAAACCATTGTTGCATTCACTTCTTGCAGAATGAGTGAAGGGAAACAAGTGGGTCCTCACATGCTTAAGATGAAGGGCTATATGGAACATCTTGAGAAACTTGGCTATCCAATTCCCTTGGAGCTAGCCACGGATCTCATTATTAATTCATTGCCTAAGAGTTATAATCACTTTGTGATGAACTATAACATGCATAGAATGGATAAGAATCTCTCCGAGCTGCATAACATGCTGAAAACTGCGGAGATGAAGATTGTGGAGAAAGGTTCTCCTGTGCTCATGGTTCTCACATTTGTTTAAATGTGAAGGGACTAAATAATAGGAGACTACTTAAAGAAGGTGAAGTAGATCTACGCGTGGGGAATGGATCAAGAGTCACTGCATTAGCCGTAAGGACTTATGAAGTCACTTTACCTTCCGGTTTAATACTTGTTTTGAACAATTGCTATTATGTACCGGATTTAAGTAGAAATATTATTTCAATTTCTTATTTGGATAATGAAGGTTTTAAATTTCTAATTAAAAATAAGACATTTTCTATTTATTTAAATGATGTGTTTTATGGTATTGCTAATTCATTTAATGGCCTTTATGTCCTTGATGTCAAGAGTGAAAATAATGAAAATGTCTATCATATAAGTAAGAAATCTAAACCTAATGATGTAAATCATACTTATTTGTGGCATTGCCGTCTTGGTCATATTAATGAGAAGCATATCTCAAAACTTCATGGGGACGGCCTTTTGGGTTCATGTGACCTTGAGTCATATGATATTTGCGAGTCGTGTCTTCTTGGAAAAATGACTAAGACACCTTTTACCAATTTAGGTGAAAGGGCGAGCAACTTATTGGGGTTGATACATTCCGATGTATGCAGACCACTAAGTAGCAATGCTAGAGGAGGATTTCAATACTTCATAACCTTCACTGATGATTATAGTAGATTTGTGTATGTTTACCTACTGAAACATAAAAGTGAAGCATTTGAGATATTTAGAATATTTCAAAATGAAGTAGAAAAACACCTTGGAAAAAGTATTAAAGCACTTCGATCAGATCGAGGTGGAGAATACTTACATCAAGAATTTGATGATCATCTAAAGAATTGGGGAATAGTTTCACAATTGACTCCACCCGGAACACCACAATGGAATGGTGTGTCCGGGAGGGGGAATCGGACTTTGTTGGACATGGTTCGATCAATGAAGAGTCAAGTTGATATTCTGATATCCTTTTGGGGTTATGCTCTAGAAACGCTGCTTTCACACTAAATCAAATTCCAAGTAAATCGGTTCAAAAGACTCCATATGAGATGTGGAGCGGAAAGAAACCTAGTTTGTCTTTCATGAGGATTTGGGGTTGCGATGTTTTTGTCAAAAGACTTGTCTCAGACAAACTTGCACACAAATCTGATAAATGTATTTTCATGGGATATCCTAAGGAAACTAAAGGATATTACTTTTACAACCGAACGGACAACAAAGTGTTTGTTGCCCGGACTGGTGTCTTTCTAGAGAAAGAGTTTCTCTCCAAAAAAATCAGTGGGAGTAAAGTAAATCTCAAAGAGGTTCGATACTCAGAAAATGACATTGAACCGATAGTGGAATAAGAACAAGTCCCAAAAGGAGTTGTGGAAGCTGTTCAAGATACACAAGTAACTCGAAGATCTGGTACGTTACGATCCTAGCCCGAGAGATATGGGTTTCTCGTAACAGATAGTAATGAGGTGGAGATCATTGAAGATGATGAACCGACCACCTACCAAGAGGTGATGTCTTCTCCTGATTCAGACAAATGGCTTGGAGCCATGGAATCCGAATTACAATCCATGCAAGATAATCAAGTTTGGAACTTGATTGATGCACCCGAAGGTGTAAAAACCATAGGATGCAAATGGGTCTTCAAAAAGAAGACTGACATGGATGGGAAGGTGAATACTTATAAAGCTAGGCTTGTAGCAAAAGGTTATAGGCAAGTTCATGGTATTGACTATGATGAAACCTTTTCACCCGTAACAATGATCAAGTCTATAAGAATTTTGCTTGCCATTTCTGCATATCATGACTATGAAATATGGCAAATGGATGTCAAAACCGCTTTCTTGAATGGAAATCTGCAAGAGGATATGTATATGACACAACCAGAGGGTTTTGAACAGAATTCTAAGGTATGCAAATTGCAGAAATCCATCTATGGATTGAAGCAAGCTTCTAGGAGTTGGAATCTCCGTTTTGATGAATCAGTCAAAGAGTTTGGCTTTATCAAGAACGAAGATGAACCTTATGTATACAAGAAGATTAGTGGGAGCATAGTGCTATTCCTTATTTTATATTTGTATGACATATTTCTCATTGGAAATGACATTCCTACACTTCAGTCTGTAAAGACTTGGTTGGGAAAGTGTTTCACAATGAAAGATATGGGTGAAGCCGCATATGTCCTTGGCATTAAGATCTACAGAGATAGATGAAGGAAGCTAATTGGTTTAAGCCAAAGTACATACATTGACAAGGTCCTTAGAAGATTCCGCATGGAAAACTCTAATAGAGGACAGTTGCCAGTGTTACATGGAGTTTCTCTAAGCAAGACTCAATGTCCTAAGACAAAAGATGAGCATGAGAAAATGAGTGAGATTCCATATGCTTCGGCATTTGGATCCATCATGTATGCCATGATATGTACTAGGCCGGATGTATCTTATGCTTTGAGCATGACGAGCAGATATCAGTCCGACCCCAGTGAGAATCACTTGATAGCTGTAAAAGAGATTCTTAAGTACTTGAGAAGGACTAAAGATTCGTTTTTTTTATCTATAGAGGAATGGAAGATAATCTCGTTGTAAATGGTTATACGGATGCAAGCTTCCAAACCGACATAGATGATAGTCGATCGCAATCGGGTTTTGTGTTTATGTTAAATGGTGGAGTTGTAAGTTGGAAGAGTTCCAAGCAGAGTATAACCGCTGATTCTACAACTGAAGCTGAGTATATTGCTGCATCGGATGCTACAAAGGAAGCTGTTTGGATTAAAAAGTTCATAAGTGAACTTGAAGTGGTTCCTAGTATTTCTAATCCAATAGACATTTATTTTGATAATAATTGTGCTATTGCTCAAGCAAAGGAACCAAGGGCACATCAGAAATCCAAACACATACTTAGGCGTTTTCATATCATTCAAGAAATCGTTGATAGGGGAGACGTGAATATATGCAGAGTACCAACTGATGATAACGTTGCGGACCCACTAACAAAGGGACTTCCACAAGCTAAACATGATGGTCATGTTAGGTCTATGGGTATTAGATACATGGGAGATTGGGCCTAGGGCAAGTGGGAGATTGTTAGTGTTGGTGCCCTAGGCGCGTTTATTTAAACATTGTTTGTAATCATCTTATTCATATTAATAAAGAGATGTTTTGATTGTTATTGTTGTTCATGTTTACTTATAATAATCTCCGTCCCTAGTACTTGTTAAGCACTAGTATAAAGGCTAAATGATCATGGGATGATTATGTTAGATTTATGGGTACTTGTTTGGAACAAGGTACTGGACATGACCCACAGTATGAGATTTATGTTATGGTTATCAACAAGAGTATTCAAGAGGAAGAAGTTTCCGAACTCAAGGCCCATCTTATTATTATTATCTTATTTATCGTTTCTATGGGATTAGGATATTTAAATTGGCATTCAATTTATTACGAGTTGCCACGCCGTTTTATTGAGCTAAAACATTGAGAAAAGCTAACAGAGAGGGTTCGGGGGTCAAGTTACGATAAGAGAAAAATATTACAGTGATCACTCCTATCGCCCGATAGATCAGACTTTCTATCATGATAAAGGTGTTAGTAGTGTGTTAGTGATTTTGACCGGATCCAAAGATTTCCTACGTTCCTCTCGTATGAGAAGGTCAGGTCGACGTAGTTCGCACATAATCAATAGAGATGATGAAGCGGGATCATGCATATGATGGGGGAGGATAAAGAATCATACAAGATGATCACATCCTAGAATAATGATTATACCATTGATAGGATCAATGTGTAGTCATCACATTCATCACATGAGAGTTAATGATCATGAGAATATTTACCTAAAGTTTAAGGGTTTAGAAGTAGTTCCTAGATCTTTCGATCATCATCGGATATACATATAAATAGGGATTAAAACCCTAGATATAGTATGTTACGGATGTGTAGGTCGTAGATCTAGCATAATAATAAGAACATCATGAACATGTATGAATAAACACGTAAACATGAAGATCGCTACCCTAGATATAGAGAAAAATATGAATTCTAGTTAAGAACATGAAGAACACATTATGAATCATATGAATATGAATGTATAAACATAATGAAAACATGTATAAATCAGATCTGTACTAGTAAGACATAGAAAACCTCACCAATCTTGACAAGAACGAAGCCGAATCTTAAACGTGGATTCGCCGGACCTTCGCGATTGCTAGAAAGGCTTGGGGAGAGAGTTCTGTTGGCAGTTTTGAATCTGGAACTCGGAGGAGAGAATTGTGTATATAAATTATGAACTGAGGTCACCTATTTATAGGGTTTTGGGCAAAAAATACTGGCTGCCCGGCTAACTGCGGAGGTTGGCGTGGTTCCCAAGGTTGCGATCAGACTGGACTCTAGAGACCTCCTAGATAACGTCTATCTTCGGGGATAATCTGATCAGGTCATAAGTATCTTCTTATCTGGGCTTTTCGGGAAATTTCGGATACGTCCTACGCAGCTTGTAAATACCTGTGAGGTCCCTGTGAGCTCTGGAATGTCTATACAACTCATTTTCAGGCCGGGTACTAACAGTAGCCCCTCGGCGACGCTTCTTGCAAGGCATGGAGGGTCGTCGATTAAGAAAGGAACCGATCTAAAATGTGAGTTCCAAATCAGGGGAGAGAAGTAAGAAGGTGACCAGATTGGTCGAGCGGCTGAACCTTTATCAGGCTACCTACGTATCCTAAAGGGAATCAAGCCAGTCGTAGTTTGTGCTTTGGTGGTAGAAACGATACATCATCTTATTCTGGGGATAGGACCCTTTATGAAGGCGAACATTCGTAGGGGGAGAGAGAGAAGAAAGAAACGAGACATCAGCTCCTGCTGGGGATAACACCCTACATAAAACTGAACATTCGTTAAGGACAATTGAATCGTTGTTCGGACTCTACTGGGGAAAGAAACAAAGCCATATGCACGGTGCGAGAAGAAAATTCAAGAATCAGGAACAAAATTAGGGATGGATTCTAACTTCATAAGGAGCACGCGTATTAAAAGGATCATCAAATGTGCCCGAAGACACTAGCAACAGTAACTGAAATTATGTCCAAAGACATCAGCAACCTTGCCAAAACATGAGATGCACGGGTAATGAAGAGGAAATCTTACGGGGCACGCGAATCAAGTAATTTCTCGACAAACTATGGTACATAGAGATGCTAAAACCTCAGGATCACAGAATTTGGTAAAATGGTAACGTAGACGGTATATCGGGACGCAGGTGCCTCGAGATCGTACAGGTTACACCAATAACTCTTTCGATTATATCGGGATGCAGGTATCTCGGGATAGATTTGGTTATTAATAAAGGATTTATGACGGTTTCCTTAACCCGCATTAGGATTTATAGCGGTTCTTTAACCTGCATTAGGATTTATAGCGGTTCCTTAACCTCCATTTTAGTATGATTTATGATTTATAGCGGTTCCTTAACCTGCATTTTAGTATGATTTAGGATTTATAGCAGTTCCTTAACCTGCATTAATTGGCTCTCGCTGGGGAAATATATTGATTTGGTGATTTATAGTGGTCTTTCGGACCGGCATTTGGTTAAATATGACTAAGGGCGTCAATTTTGGATAAAAGATAAGCTGGAGGGGCTAAAATGAAAATTTTGGCACCTGGAGGAATAAGTGGCCACGTGGCCAGTCCTTCTGATTGGGTGGATTTTGAGCACAAGGATAGCTGAAGAGCGCGTGTGATGGAGGGCTGAGATCGTGCCACATCGCCTTGGATACACTGGCCGCGCGGTCAGTCCTTCCGATGGACAGACCCTATAAACAGCCGCCGGCTGTTGCTTTTTTCTCCATTCTTCTTCTTCATTGTCGCGTAGAAAGAGAGAGAGAGTGACAGAGGAGATTTTGACATAGATAGACACTATTGTTGAGTGATTTCTACGCATTTTGGTGATGGATTTTCAATTTCTCTTTGGCGCGGAGCAAAACTTTGAGCAAGGGGAAGGCGCGGAGCCACCTCACCACGAGGAGTAATTGCAGCAGCAGGGGAGAATGCCCGCGAGGAACTACCGTCCCCACGAGTGGCATTTTGTCATGGGACAACACTTTGAGCTGTACGTGGGGCCTGATAAGCACTAGTCCGGAGGGAAAATGATGGAGACGACGGAAGTAAGTATCCCGCTTTTTGGGTATTTTATGTCTTTTATTCATACTTGTTGTATTATTTAAGACTGTCTAATTATTTAATCATTGTAGATTATTTAATTTCTGGATTTGTTGATTATTTTTTAGGACGGCAAATATATGCACCAATTAATAAATAAAGCATGTAGTTGGTATTTAATTGCTAGTTGGTAACGTACCTTTGTTGTGTTTACCTGCAGAGAATGAAATCTCGGGGGTCCACCAAGTTGGTGGCGGAGGTATGGAATATGCTGCCACCGGGAGGTGTAGTGAAGTAGAGGATCCGAGCTCTGGGCTTTAGTCCATTTTTTTATGCCGTGCTAGCTATCGACGGGACCCAGAAGGTGATAGGTCTAGTGGAGACCATGCGGGAATACTGGTGGGACAGCACGCATACATTCCATTTTAGTTGGAGAGAGGTGACTATTACTCCTACCTGTAGATACCCCGGAAAAACCCACTACTTGGCTAGAGCGGTGAATTATCCTAGGATGTTTAATTGATTTTAGATTGTAGAGTCTCCACCTATGTTATTGAGGGAACATAAGAAAAAACCTAATAATTAGCCTATGTTTTGATACGAAAACAGAGATTCTTGTTAAGAGGTTCGGAGGTTAGGTGACGGAGTGGGAAGTACTTAAACACCCACTCCGCCCCGCTTACGCGGGTCTTGCTACTATTGGTGTTCTAATGCTAAATGTCCTTATTTTAATAAATAGTGCTAACAATTATAATGTAAAGAAAAGGAGAATTACAAAAGAGAAACAAAAGAGAATTGTTTTATTGATTGTTTATGCTAAAGATTACATTAAGAGAAGAATAGTAAATTAAACTAGAGTTGAGATGTAGGGAGATAACCTTAACCAACTTTAATGTAGTAAATTGGTCATTTAGTCATGTCCCAATTGATGGGGATTGCATACATTACTAGACAACTAAAATAAGAAGAAGAAAAGTTATACCTTTAGAAGGAGAAAGAAGACTTGAACTTTGACTTGAGATGGAGTTGTTTGTAGAGAAATTGTTGTGCAACAATTTGTGTAGACTTTTTGTAGAGAAATGTGTTTGAGGGAATTTGTGTAGAGTTTAGGTTCAAGTCTCAAATCGGGTCCTTTTCTAAGGTAAAAAAGAGGGGTTTAAGTAGGTAGAAAAAAGAGGAAAAGATGGCTTTTCAACCAATAAGAAAATAGATAAAAATAAATAATAAAGAGAAAATCAAATAATAATTAAAAGAAATATTTTATTTTGATGAAAAGGCTAGAAGTGTGGGATGGGGAGTTACAAACCTAGGGGGGATGAATGTGGATATAAAAAGAGTTCTTTTTGTATCAAGAAGAGATGTAAATAAGAAAAGGGAGGGAAATATGGTGCAATCCGTTACTGCCAAAGTGGAAAGCGCGCGAGTCCCGCTTTAGGGGCGAGACGCGTGCGCGGTTCACTGGCTGTGCCGGAGGCGCCCGAGGGTAAAAATGACAGAATGACATAAATGACTCTAAAGTTAATTCTGTTATGCAGTTTAGTCCAAAACTAACGGAATCAGTTAGGAACTTAACCGAAGTAACAGAAATTAACAAAAATGAGTTAAATAAAAATACTATGTATGCAATCGGGGTGAGAGGTCTAAGGCGGGGGTGTCTACAGAGCCCCTCAACGACGTGGATTGCAAAGCAAAATGTGTCGACGAAAGTAAAACAACCGCCGAGGACATCGATAAAAGAAAATAAAGACTCGATAAAAAGCAAGAATTATTGAAATTGCAAGGGATAGGAATGCGCTCCCTGTGTGAGCGACTTTTGCTGATAGAGGACTGGCGGGATCCAAGAATCTGTCGGCCGCATTTAAATTCTAGAGAAGACCTGGCGAGATCTGAGGATCCGTCCGCCGCATTTAAAGTCTAGAGAAGACCTGGCGAGATCCGAGAATCCGTCTGCCGCATTTACAATCTAGAGACAACCTGGCGAGATCCGAGGATCCTTTTACCGTATTTAAGCTCTAGAGATGACCTGGCGAGATCCGAGGATCCCTCTGCCAATGAATGTGAGTTTGTTGAGTAGACTTTACTGATGAGGTGGTGATTTCAACGGTTTACCATGGAGCCATGTGCTTGTACTTGTTATATGTGTGCTTTGTAGATACATCTGCTTGTGTGAGAAGTGTGAAATTGTGCTTGTGGTGCTTTGTGATTTGAAAAGCAGATTTGCATGAGAGAAATTTTGAAAGGATGGAGAAATTGCTTTTGTGTGCGATGTGATTTGTAGAAAGTGTGAATGATGTTCATACCTTCACTTACCATGGCCGCTTGATTCGAGATAGATTTCTGATGCCGTGGCTTTGATGAAGGATGTCTATGGTTTGGATGTTGATGAGTCACTTGTACTTTTGATGGAGGCATGATCACTTTTGATGATGGGTTGGTCGTGCCAAAAGGCTGCCTACGTATCTCTTGAAGAGAATCAGACCAGCGTAGTTCAAGGAAGATGGAGAACACTGGGAAAGAAGCTAGGAGCAAAGCAAAATGAAACACATACTTTTTGCACAAGTAAGAAAAAGAAAAAGAAAAAGAAAAATCTTTTTGTCATTTTTTTTTAGTTCGTGGGTGAACCATTTTAATCATTGTGTGTTTGTAAAGCCAACCCAAAATCAAGTCATGTTCGATCGAAGTTCGGATTTCCTTGTTTCAATTCTGTTGTCGCTGTTGTGCCCAACGAAGATTGATGTCTAGCCCCAAGAGATTTGTCGATTATGGGGCTTCAAAAGACTTTTGATGCCAAGATACCGAGGGGTTGTTGATTGTAAAGCCCCTAGAACACCTTTGATTCCAAACTTTGAGTGGCTTGCATAGCCTCAAGATAAATCAACTCTTGGCCCATTCAAATAAATTGCCTTTTTTTGTTGACGTGAGAAAGCCCCAAGAGAAGATTATTGATACAAGCTTCGAGAGATTTCTAACCCCAAATGTCATGTGCGAGCTTCAAGATGGTGGAATGTGAAGACCTTTCGATGTAAGGCCCCAAATTATCTTGGAATCAGCTCGGCATTGAGAGCGGATGCATCGTCGGGGTAGGATTCTTGGCAGAGATCTCCTTCTTACTCTTCCTGGGGAGATGAATAGCCTCATTATGGTCGATACCCAAATGGCGGTAAGCTTATGTCAAAAGATGCAGTAGTGTCTTGTGGTGTCGTCGAGGTCGCGGATGATAAAGTCTTAAATGGATATGCTTGCTTGAGTCTTCTTGTGTTAAACTAAAGACGGATCTTCGGATGCAACTAGTGCTTGAGGCGTGAGAGCCACACTTTTTTCTTTTGATCTTGGAGAAGGGGGTGCTGAATTGCAGAAACATTGGGACTGGCCGAGGCATTTCCCGCTATAACCCTGTTTTGATAGAGTTTAGCATATTGAATCTTTTTCCTTTTCTCTAAGACTTTCTTCATAATCTTGTCATAAGTAACAACATAAGAATCATCAAATTCATTCATAACATCGGATCCCTCCTTTCAAACCAGAAGACCTTTGACGTGAAATACTAAGAGACCCTTGAAGCTTGATCGCTTTCATGAAGCCATAAGACTACTCCCAATTTGCATTGCTCGGGTATCATCCCCCAAAAAGATTGTCAATTGTGAAGCCCCAATATTTCCCTTTGCTTGGATTACTGTAACGCCGTAGCCAAAAAGATTGTAGATTGTGAAGCCCCTTGAGACCTTTGGTGCCAAACTAATTAAGGAAGCTTCCAATATGTCTTTACTAAGGCCACCGTTGGGGGAGGTGAAGTGAATTGCATTTTTGCCGAGGGAGCCATTCAAACTTGAGTCTAGCCCCTAGAGTGCCATCACCGATTGTAAGTAGAGAAAGGCCTATCCTTGATTTGGGGGAACAGGCACGAGCACATATGACAAGAAGGTTTTTCGTCATTCCCTTTGAGAGACTTTGAGGATAGATTCACACATCTTTCTTGAGCGTATCCCCTAGGGCTCATTAACTGTCAAATGAAGCAAAAGAAGCTTCTCGTTCTTGAGTCACATAGCCCCTAGGGCATCATCATTTGTAGAGCAAAGCAAGAGACTCGTCCTTGTGTGGGGGAACAACATAAGAGGACATGGCAAGAGCTACTCCATTCTCGGGAGTCTTTCGGCATACTTGAGAGGCACATACTTGTAAAAGCTTAAAAATTGAGTTACATGTTATTGCTACTTGCTATCCAAACCAATTGATTCACTGGGGATTATTTGTGCAACCTCGTACCCCTTAATGATGGGCTCGTTCTTGGATGGATATTGGTTACCACGGGGCTTCTTTCACATGAACCCAATAATGCGTACAACCTCTCTTGTGCCAATAACCCAAAACGACCTTTGATTGTGTCGTATCTTGTCGAGCCTTTTGCAATTCTGAAGTTGACTCGGTGTGAAATTGACTTGCTGAGGAGATTCAATGTAGAACTTTTGTAGTTGTCTTCTTTAGAGGCCGGTGATCTCCATTTCTCTTTCCCTTCTCTCTCTCACTCTCTCATTTTTTTTATGATGCACCCTGTTGTAAGTACCCCAATCTGAAACCGACCTATCTTAGAGGTAGCCTTAGCACCATTTCAGGGATAAGCTAATAGGCCAGGACCTCCCTAGGATAAGCTATAAATTCCAGGAGTGCTCTGGTATAAAATTGGAAAAATCCAGAAGCTCGCCAGGCTGAGCCGTACGGATGCTTTGGGTACTAGAGGGGCCTAGCCGTACGGCTGGTTTGGGCACCCTCAGTCCCTATAAATAGAACCCCTTGCTGATCATTTCAAGGGGGGGGGGAGAAACATTAGAACTAAGGTTACTCTGTCGAATTCACCTCAGAAGAGTGTGAGTAAGAGTGAACAAAGAGTGAAAGAGAGAAAGGAAGATTGGCCTAAACCAAGATAGGTAATGCCACCTTCTCCCCCTCCCTTCTCTTCATCTAAGAACTCTATTTGTCTTTGATCTTGTCATTTATTGTTGATCTTTACATTCTTGCAAGTCTTCTCCATTCAAGCAATATACATATATCTATTACTATTTAAATTTCCTAGTCCAAGCCATGAGATGATCAAAGGTGCCCTCCATACTTTGTGTGGAAGAGGTTCAAACCTAGTTTGATCATGGCTTGTTGATTGTTCATTTACATTCTTGTCATGGATGATGCTCTTGTTGTTCATTTTGCTCATTTTAAGCTATGATGATCATGTTGAGGATAAAGTCTCAATCTTTATCCTCATCACCTTGATCTAGCCCAAAATTCCCAAGTTTGGGTAATAAAGATCTAATCTTTATGGTTTGTTCTTGTCCCTAAAGGATTAATCTTGCCTAGAAGAGCCATTTTGATGGTAAAGTTTCAATCTTTACTCATCAAATGGTCACTATGGCTCAAAAGGGCATATTGGCCACCTTTTTCATGTTTCTCCCATGATTGCCTTTGATCATGCCCAAACTCTTGTTTTGGGAGGTTCTTTGATGATCAAATGGCATAGGAATGAGTTGTTAATGTTGTTTTGTGTTGGAATAACAAACTGGAATCAGAACAGTTTGGTCCAGTTCAAGCAGAATGCTCTGTTTCTGCCTGGAACTGGACTGTTGCTTGAACAAACTGTAAAATTCCAGGAGTGGTCTCCCCATCCGTACGGCTACTTTGGCCGTATGGGGAGATTGACCATTTTGCCTTTCTGTCTTCTGTTTTCTTGTCAAACAAACCCTTTTTCAGTTGAAAAGATAAATAAAAAGTTAAAACAAATATTTTCCGTTAAAACACACACACACACATGCACTTTTGTTAACTAACAAGGGAGACTCGGCTTTGTCCGAGGCAACTTGGGAGGACGTAAAAACTCTTCCCAAGTTGTATCCTGATCTCCGAACCATTGAACTCAAACCTTTGTCATTTTGTTGGGTTTAAAATTAACAAAATGTGGCGACTCCGTTAAATTGGTCCGGTTCCCGCGTTTGGTATTTCGCCCTTGAAACATGCTCGTGTTTTTTTTTGGGGCGGGATCCTTACACCTGTTTTTTGCCTAGACCGCCCTTTCGGGTTTTCAATCTAGCAGGCATCTCTTTTATGTCTTCATTTTGATTTGATTAATGAGGAAGTGTGCGTTGACTCTAGCTGAGGAGATAAGACATGTGATTTTGCAGTGGAGACCTTTTGTCACTAATGATGATTGAGATTGACTTGACTAGGAAAGTGGTCCCTAGTATTGACATGTATTTTTATTTATTGAATAACTCACGAAAGCAAGTAAGTCATTAAGAGAGAAGAGAAGAAAATCCCCAATTTGATTGCAAGAAACTGGGAGTATCGCTGAAAGATAAGAAGCCCCTAGACTCGATGTTGGTCCCAAAGGGGCAAAAAGGGTATGAAAAATGCTAGAGGGGGGGGGGGTGAATAGAGTTTTTAAAATTCTTTTCAAACCCTTTTGCAAAACAATGGCAAATGCGCACAGCTCTAATGCTGGCTAAGTATAGCGCGCAACAGAGTGTGAAATGCACAGCGGAAAACTTAAAGCAATCACTTATGAGCAGGTGTATGCGCAGAAATGTAAAACGCACGCACTAAGTTTTAGCTTAAAGAGAGGCGCAAAGTGATACTCAGGCAGAAAGCAGACAAACACAATGCAAACAGTGCAAGATAATCTACAAAGATCAAACAAAGGAATATATCAGAAAATCTTAAATGTAGAATGAAAAGCACAATAAATAGACAAGCTATTTGGAGAGGTTCGATCGGGAAAAGATCTACGTCCTCTACCAAGATGGTTAGTCTTGGATTTCTAATGGAGATCTTATAATATGAGATAGTGTTACAAGTTACAACGATTGAGAACAAACTAACTCAAAGATCTATAATCTATGAAAGAACAAATCCTAGACAATAACCATTGTATCTCTAGAAGTATGATCGATGAGATCGGAACTTCAAGAGGTGTGTGTGTGTCAGAAATCTGGGCTCTTTAAATCTATGAGATGGTGAGCACAAGATTCTGGTGTTACAAGGCTTTTAGGATCTAGGTTTGGTAAGGTATGAAGGCTGTTCTTGAGAATTCTGGAAATGAGCAAGTAATCTTCAAATCTTTAAAGTTTCTTCTGAGAGCAAAACACAAGCATCTTGGAAAATGAGGATGAGCGGGCTATTTATAGTGGAGCTTTAAAAACTAGCCGTTGGAGTTCTGAGAAAGGACAATGAGCTGGCACAATGTGATTGGTACGCAAGTGTCCTTTATAGCTGTTGGAGACAGAGCAAGTGGACAAGATTCAAAACTTCTTCTAGAAGGATGACAGCTGTCTTCATTTTGAATTTCAAACTGAGGCACGTCTCCATCTACATGTATACTGAGTGTTCTTGTTTTGTCGTATGTACACATCAGCACTTTGGCTCAATCCAAAAAGCGTAGCTTGACTTGACGCTTTCCAAGCTTCTAGAATACGAGGTCAGGAAATGAGAGAATTGACTAAGGCAAAACTACGCGCGCATTGAGTGCGCAGATGGGTGCTGCGCATGAAAGTCATGCGCATCACACTTTAGCCATTTGCAAGTGAGACCTCAAATTCAAAGTAAAAGCCCTAATCACTAAGCCTAGTCTATAAGAAGGACTTAGCTAAAAATTGAAGTTATAAAACTTCTTACATAGGGTCCTAAAGTCCTTAAAATAACATAGGTGATGGTATCAATCAATTCTAACATAAGTAGGAGGGTTAAGTGATAAGCATACCCAACAATCTCCCCCTAAATGATTGATACCATTACCTACTATAACAAAGGCAATACATTGTATTTGATAAAAGCATGTCCATAAGAATGTCAATGGTAAATCATGTCTCAAGTTAATGAACACACTAGCCAGTGTTACAGATTTCTTGTCTATCCAAAATATAAAACTTACAATATGGGAAAGACAGAAATATCATACAGCTGTAGACACCCCGCCTTGGACCTCTCACCCCGATTGCATACATAGTATTTTTACTTTACTTGTTTTTGTTAATTTCTGTTAGTTCGGTTAAGTTCTTAACTGATTCCGTCAGTTTTAGACTAAACTACACAACAGAGTTAACTTTCTAGTCCATTCTGTCAAAATCGCCATTTCGAAGTCGCGCGCCTCCGCCCTTTGGGGCTAGAATCGCGCGCCTCCCACCGACTATACGGGATGCGCGCGCGTCTGGGCGTGTCAGTTACAGATTCTGTCCAAGAATCTCTCCCTTGCTCATTTTATATGATTTTGCCCGAGAAACTGATCTTGGTGACTCCGTCTTGGCACCAAAAATATCCCCTTTCAACTATAAAAACCCCTCCAATCCACCATTGGAGGGGGACCTCTTTTCCATCTCTTTTGGATCTCTTTTACCTCTCTTGGACCTCATTTTTAGACTTGAATTTTCTCTATACACACACTATACACAATTCTCTACACAAATTCTCCCAACAAGAGTTCTTCGTAACAAGACTCTACATAAAATTGTTCTACAACAATTTCTCCACAACAAAACACCATTTTCAAGTCCACGTTTGAAGTCATCTTCTTAAGGTACAACTTCATTTTTCTTCTATTTTCTTCTTCTTAAATGTATGCAATCCCCATTAATGGGACATAACCAATATGACTACTTCACATATTGAAGTTAGTTAAGGTTATCTCCCTACATTCCAACTCTACTTTAAATCCCCCCACTTTTATTTTATTATAATTGTTAGAATAGTTTAACATGTAATCTTTTAGTATAAATTAATAAAATAAAACTATTCTTTTTTTTATTTCTCTTTTATTTTCCCTTTTTTTTTTCCGTTATAATTGTTAGTACTATTTATTTAATTGAAGGACATTTAGCATTAGAACACCAAAAGTAGCAAGACCCGCGTAAGCGGGGCGGAGTGAGTGTTTAAGTACTTCCCACTCCGTCACCTAACCCCCGAACCCTTTCTCTCCCGAATCTCTGGTTTTCGTACAAAAATTGGCTTTCTTTAGGTTTTTCTTATGTTCCTCTAAAACATAGGTGGCGACTCTAAAATCAAGTAGACATCCTAGGATAATTCACCACTCTAGCCAAGCCGTGGTCCCCCGGGGTATCTACAGTGGCGACTCCGCTGGGGAGATAGAGGGTTAAACTTGCGTTTTTCATTTTTGGTGTTCTTTTATTTTATTTTCTGGGCATTCTGGTAAAAAAGGGTAGGAAGCGCGCGCCTCTGGCCTTCTTGGCCTAAAGCGCGCGCGTCCGACCCTAATTACCAGAATCGCCCGCCTCCCATCTTGTCCTTCAATTCCATGTTTCTGTGCTAATGTTTACTGCAGGGGAAAAAGTTCTATAATTTAGGGTCAAGGCAATCCCTTGAACCCACTGATTTGCAGGTACTGCCCAGAAGCGGGCGCCTCCACTTCTCTCAGTCTAACGCGCGCGCCTCCCGAGTAGGCATCTGAATGCGCGCGCTTCTGGGCATTTCCCAGAAACAGAAACAGTGAACAGAATGGACAGTTTTGACAGTGTGTGGGCACCGGGCCTGCACAGAACAGCTTTTATTTCCTGTTCCTTTTTATCGGTCACACGGGTGATTCGAAAGTTGTAAATTACGTGCTTATTTGTTTTTTTTTATTTCCATTGAAAAAAAAATAATTTTTGTCACTTGTTGGACCTCACACTACGCGCACATAATTCTTATCAACTACTCACAATCGAGTCGCACAAGTCCAACCCCAAACCCGTCGCGGCCCGTCCTAGGAAGTTTCAAGCTCCACTCGACCTTGAATCTTCCGAAGCGGTAAACCTCAGCCCGTGGCGTAGTTCATGACTACATGCCGGGGGCGACCTTTAAGCCTCTCTTTAGCCGAGCACAAACCACACAATTCTAGTTAGGGTCTAACACTCCATGACTCAAGTCGGTTTCCATGTGCCGAGATTTCCCTAAACTAATGTCTTCAAATCATACATGCCACTCGTTGTTTTGGACGAAATAAAACTCCGTCCCCAAGTGGTTATTATGGACGAAAATAAAAATCCGTCCCCGCATGTTTGCTTTACTACATTAATTTAGTTTAATCCCGACACATGTAGGATTCACAAGCGTGGTGGAATCCGATGAGTATATGGGACCGCGAGAAGGTCTATATACTAGTGTGACGATTCCACTATTTTTCTAGAAACCCCAAAAAGGACCACGTCCTTCCGACTTTTGTAAATATTAAAAAAAAAGAGTCATTTTTCTTATGTGGTTAAGTCTTTTCTTGTTTGTGGGTCAAATCATTTTACTCAAAAGGTGTTTGTGGGGCCATCCTAAGATCAACCGTGTTCTCTCCATAGTTCCAATGGCTTCAAACGGCAACGAAAACGGCATTCCCGTGTCCAACGAAGGGTTATTCCGCATGGTGGAAGCATTGAAAGGGCAAGTTGATACACTAGCCGAGAATGTCCGCCGCAAGGATGATTTATGGCGAGCCCGTTACGAGCATGTGGAAATGGCTCATAAAAGAGAAGTATCCAAACTCGAGGACCAATTGAAGGGGCTCACGAATGAAAGAAAGGTCCAAGGCATCAATACCGGTTCGGTCAACACTCTCATGTCCTACATTGACCAAAAGCTTAGTGGGCTAAATTTGCACAAGGGCCCAAGCACCGATCTTCATCAAATTTCTCTCCTCTTGAACACAATGGAGGCTCCTCCCGAAAAGTTCAAGATGCCCGATATTGGAAAGTTCAACGGCAACTCTTGCCCTGACGCTCATGTTGACTCCTACATTTGGGCCATACTACAAAGAAAGTGTCTCCTCAAATAATGGCACAATGCTTCCCGCTTACTCTCAAGGGGGTCGCAAAAGATTGGTATATGGGTCTTTCAGTTTCCACCCGCCTCAATTGGGATGTCGCTATGCTTGCCATCAAGTCACAATATCAAGGCAACTCTATATTCCGCCCCACCAAGAAGGAATTGGAGAGCACCGTGCAAATGGGTGATGAATCATTTGGGGACTTCTATTGCCGTTGGAATGACAAGCTAGCCGAGATGGTTGATAGGCCTTCCAAGAAGGAACAAATGGACATCTTCTTGAAGTGTTTGAAAATGGACTACCGCACTCATCTTAGTGGGGCTTTTCACTCCGATTTTTCAAGAATGTATGATTCGGGGGTTAGAATTGACAATTTGCTCCGAGAAGTGGCCGAGTCCTCCTATGACACAAGCTTCAACGACAAAGGGTTCCCAAGCAATGACATGGAAAAATGTAGTGACATGGAAGACTACAACGACACTGAGGACTACAACGACATGGGGGATGACGACAACAATCTCCGTTTTGTAGGGTTTCGTAGTAACATGCGCAGCGGAATATAGCATTTAAAATTTTATGAAACCCAAAGCCCATAGATCCATTCATATGATTAAATCGAATACAACAATATGAATACTAGAAAAACTAACCCTTGATGACTATGAATTTGGTCTTTGATCTTGGTGGAGAACTTGAAGCTTTGATCACAAAAAGTAAGAACACGAACTTAGAAGATGATAAGCTTCACCCTCTAGCGGTATCCACACCAAGAACGAATATCAAGAACACTTGATCTTGGTTGTGTAGACACCCCGCCTTGGACCTCTCACCCCGATTGCATACAAAGTATTTTTATTTAACTTATTTCATTAATTTCTGTTACTTCGGTTAAGTTCCTAACTGATTCATTAGTTTGACTAAACTGCATAACAGAGTTAACTTTTAGGTCATTCTGTCATTCTGTCATTTTTTACCCGCTGGGCGCTTCCGGCACTGCAGTGAGCGCGCGCGCGTCCCGACCCAAAAGCGGACCCGCGCGCTCCCACTTGGCAGTAAACAGATTGCACCTTATTTCCTCCCTTTTCTTATTTACAAACATCTTTCTTGATCACAAAAAACCATCTTTTTACATCCACATTCATCCCCCTTTTCTCATTAACTCCCAATCTCAAATTCTAAGCCTTTTCCCAAAAACTAATATTTCTTTCATTTATTATTTGATTTCTTTTATTTCTTTTATTTTTCTTTTATTCATTTATCTTATTTGTGATTTGCTCATTCCATTTCACATGGATGACCAATTTCCTCCATCATTTCCCTCTCTTTTTTACCTATAAAAACCATCATCTCCTACCTTGGAAAGGGACTCCAACCTTGATTCACCAAGTACATTATACACAAATTCTCCCAACAAGAGTTCTTAGTAACAAGACTCTACACAAATTGTTCTACAACAATTTCATTACAACAAAACACTTTCAAGTCAAGGTTCCAAGTCCTCTTTCTCAAGGTACAACTCCATTTTCTTCCTTTGTTTTCTTCTTCTTGATGTATGCAATCCCCATTAATGGGACATGACCAACATGACTACTTCACATATGAAGTTAGTTAAGGTTATCTCCCTACATTTTAATCTTAACTTTAATTCACCATGTTAATTTCTCTTCATCTCTTAATGTAATTCTTTAACATTACTTGTTACATGTAATCTTTATCATTAAATAAATAAAACAATTCTATTTTATGTCCCCTTTATTTCCCCTTTTCTTCTCATCACAATTGTTAGCACATTTCTACTTAATTAATTGAAGGACATGTAAATATTAGAACCACCAATAGTAGCAAGACCCGCGTAAGCGGGCGGAGTAGTGTGTTTAAGTACTTCCCACTCCGTCACCTAACCCCGAACCCTTCTCTCCCGAATCTTTGGTTTTGTACATAAATTAGGCTATTTCTAGGTTTTTCTTATGTTCCTTTAAAAACATAGGTGGCGACTCTAAACAATCTAAAACAAGTTAGACATCCTAGGATAATTCACCGCTCTAGCCAAACTGTAGTTTCCTGGGGTATCTACAGTGGCGACTGCTGGGGATTATTTAGAGGGTTAAACTTGCGTTTCTTAACTTTTGGTGTTCTTATTACTGTTTTCTGGGCATTCTGGTAAAAAGGGTGGGAAGCGCGCGCCTCTGGCCTCTTGGCCTAAAGCGCGCGCGCCGACCCCAATTACCAGAATCACCCGCCTCCTTTCTTGTTCTTCAATTCCATGTTTCTGTGCTAACAATTACTGCAGGGGAAAGAATTTTTTATTAGGGTCAAAGCAATCCCTTGAACCCACTGATTCGCAGGTACTGCCCAGAATCGGGCGCCTCTGCCCCTCTTGTCTACCGCGCGCGCCTTCGAATAGGCCACCCAATGCGCGCGCTTCTGGGCGCATTCCCAGACAAAAGAAACAGTGAACAGAATGGACAGTTTTGACAGTGTGTGGGCACCGGACCTGCACAGAACATCTTTTATTTCCTGTTCATTTTATCGGTCACACGGGTGATTCGAAAGTTGTAAATTATGTGCTTATTTGCTTTTATTTCTTTTTTGTTTTTTAAAAAAATAAAAAATTTGTCACTTGTTAGACCTCACACTACGCGCACAATTCCTATCAACTGCTCACAATCGAGTCGCACAAGTCCAACCCTAAACCCGTCGAGGCCCGTCCTAGGAAGTTTCAAGCTCCACCCGACCTTGACTCTTCCGAAGCGGTAAACCTCAGCCCGTGGCGTAGTTCACGACTACATGCGGGGGTGACCTTTAAGCCTCATATTCAAGCCGAGCACAAACCACACAATTCTAGTTTAGGGTCTAACACTCCGTGACTCAAGTCGGTTTCATGTACCGAGATTTCCCTAAACTAATGTCTTCAAATCATACATGCCAACTTGCTGAAATGGACGAAATAAAACTCCGTCCCCAAAAGTGGCTATCTTGGACGAAAATAAAAAATCCGTCCCCGCATGTATGATTTACTACATTAATTTAGTTTAATCCCGTCACATGTAGGTATCACAAGCGTGGTGGAATCCGATGACTATATGGGACCGCGAGAAGGTCTATATACTAGTGTGACGATTCCACTATTTTTCTAGAAACCCCAAAAAGGACTCCGTCCTTCCGACTTTGTAAATAAATAAAAAAAAAAGAGTCATTTTTCTTTATGTGGTTGAGTCTTTTCTTGTTTGTGGGTGAAATCATTTTACTCAAAAGGTGTTTGTGGGGCCATCCTAAGATCGACCGTGTTCTCTCAATAGGTCCAATGGCTTAAAACGACAACGGCATTCCCGTGTCCAACGAAGGGTTATTCCGCATGGTGGAAGCATTGAAAGGGCAAGTTGATACACTAGCCGAGAATGTCCGCCGCAAGGATATTTATGGCGAGCCCGTTACGAGCATGTGAAAATGGCCCACAAGAAAGAAGTTGCTAAACTCAAGAACCAATTGAAGGGCTCACGGTTGAAAGAAAGGTCCAAAGCATTGATACCGTTTGGTCAACACTCTCATGTCCTACATTGACCAAAGGCTTAGTGGGCTAAATTTTCACAAGGGCCCAACACCGATCTTCATCAAGCTTCTCTCCTCATGAACACAATGGAGGCTCTTCCCGAAAAGTTCAAGATGCCCGATATTGGCAAGTTCAACGGCAACTCTTGCCCCAACGCTCATGTCGACTCCTACATTTGGGCCATGCTACCAAAGAAAGTGTCCTCCTCAAATAATGGCACAATGCTTCCCGCTTACTCTCGAGGGGGTCGCAAAAGATGGTATATGGGTCTTCCAGTTTCCACCCGCCTCAATTGGGATGCCGCTATGCTTGCCTTCAAGTCACAATATCAAGGCAACTCCATATTCCGCCCCACCAAGAAGGAATTGGAGAGCACCGTGCAAATGGGTAATGAATCATTTGGGGACTTCTATTGCCGTTGGAATGATAAGCTAGCCGAGATGGTTGATAGGCCTTCAAGAAGGAACAAATGGACATCTTCTGAAGTGTTTGAAAATGGACTACCGCGCTCATCTTAGTGGGGCTTTTCATTCCGATTTTTCAAGCATGTATGATGCGGGGGTTAGAATTGACTATTTGCTCCGAGAAGTGGCCGAGTCCTCCTATGACACAAGCTTCAACGACAAAGGGTTCCCAAACAATGACATGGAAGAATGTAGTGACATGGAAGACTACAACGACAATGAGGATTACGACGACATAGGGGATGACGACAACAATCTCCGTTTCTCTTTCTCTACTAGAGATAGGATAAAAAAAAGAGTCAAAAGTCCTCTAATGTGTGCATTAATGTTTTCTCTCGTCCAATGTTAAATTTTGAGTCAACCATTAAATAAAAGTCGTTCTCGTCCTCATACACTCTTCCAAGTTGTTCAATCTAATTCTTGGCAAAATGATGAAAAGTGTCTAAACAAGTTTTGGAACGAAGGCCATCGCTTGAACGCCTAGGGGCTAAACATCAACGATGGCATCAACAACGAAGACATCAACAACGACGGAATCAAGACAAAGAAAGTGGAGCAACGATCATGAAGCAAAGTTTTCAAAGGGGGATTAAAAAAAAAAAAAAAAAAAAAAAAAAAAGAGCTCGCTAGGTTGAAACCATCAAATCAACCTAGGCAAAGTTAGAGCACAAAAAAAAAAAAAAAAAAAAAATCCCCATCAATCAAAGAAGTACAAGATCAACATCATTCCACCGATGAAGGACGAAGCAACATCGACAACAATCACGACGAAGCAACAATTCCATCACGACGAATGGAGAATCCACAAGAACTACGGTGACCTGAGCCTCTACACTGGAGGAACGTAGGCAACCTGCGGGTCCGGTCTCATGCAAGAAAGAAGATATGTTTAGCCCTAGCGCGTTATGGTGATCGGCCTTTATCTCGAACTTGTCAAGACATCTTTGTACGATTCATTTGCCAATAAATTAATCACCTCAAGATTGAACAACTTTCCTAGATTTGGAATCACTTTCCATTCCTTGTCGAGTCTAGGGACTTCTATTCTTTCTGCATACTCCCAATTTCTTGCAATCAAATTGGGGCTTTCCTTCTCTTCTCTCTTAATGACTTACTTGCCTTCATGAGTCATTCAAAAAACGATCAAATACATGAAGTCAATACTAGGACACTTCCCTAATCAAGTCAATGTCACTCACCTTTAGTGACAAGAGGTCTCCACCGCAAAATCACATGTCTTATCTCCTCAGCTAGAGTCAATGCACACTCCCTCATTAATCGAGTCAAAATGAAGATGCAAAAGAGATGCCCGCTAGATTGAAAACCCGAAAGGGCGGTCTAGGCAAAAAACAGGGTGCGTCACAAAAAAAATGAGAGAGTGAGAGAGAGAAGGGAAAGAGAAATGGAGATCCCCGGCTTCTAAAGAAGACAACTACACGAGCTCTACATTGGATCTCCTCAATAAGTCAATTCCCCACCAAGTCAACTTTGGGATTGGAAAAGGCTCAACAAGATATTGCACCATCAAAGGTTGTCTTGGGTTATTGGCATCATTCTCCAGCAGTGTGCATTTTTGGGATCCATCCGAGAAAGAGCCCATCATAAAAGGGCACGAGATTGCACAAATAATCCCTAGCTAAGTCAATTGACTTGGGCCACAAACAGCAACAACATGTGTCTCAGTTTTCAAGCTTTTTCAAGAATGTGCTTCTAAAGTACGCCGAAAGGCTCCCAAGAAATGGAGTAGCTCTTGCCATATCCTCTCATGTTTGTTCCCTCGCACGAGGACGAGTCACTCTTGCTTTGCTCAACAAATGGTGACGCCCTATGGGCTATGTGACTCAAGAACAAGGGCTTCTTTTGCTTCATTTAACAATCAATACGCCCTAGGGACTATGCTCGAGAAAGATGTGTGAGACTATCCTCAAGGTCTCTCAAAAGGGATGTCAAAAAGCCCTCTTGTCACGTGTGCCCGTACTCTTTCCCCCAATCAAGGATGGACCTTTCTCGCAATCAATGATGGCACTCTAGGGGCTACGGTAAAGTCTTAAAGGCTCCCTCGGCAAAGAGCAATTAACTCCCCAGCAGTATCCCCAGCCAAGTCATGTGCAACATTGGAAGCTTCCTCAATTCGGCACCGAAGGTCTCAACGGGCTTCGCAATCTACAATCTTTTGGGCTACGGCATTACAATAATTCAAGCAAAGGGCGATATTGGGGCTTCGCCACCGATAGTCTTTAGGGAAACAATACTCGAGCAACGCAATTTGGGAGTAGTCTCCATGAAAGGGATCAAGCTTCAAATGGTCTCTCAACACTTCAAGTCAAAGGCCTCTTGGTTTTAAATGAAGACTCCGATGTTATGAATGAAGTTGATGATTTTTGTTAGAACTCACAGCGAGATTTTGAAGGAAGTCTTAGAGAAAAGGAAAAAGATTCAATATGCTAAACTCTAATCAAAACAGGGTTATAGCGGGAAATGCCACTGCCAATCCCAATGTTTCTGCAATTCAGCACCCCCTTCTCCAAGGTCAAAAGCACAAGGTGCAGCTCAGATAAAGTTGGGCCACAGCACCAGTTGCATCCGAAGATCCGTCATTAGTTCAACTCAAGAAGAGTCAAGCAAGCATACTCATTTGGGACTTTATCACACCAAGACCTTATCCTCCGCGACTTCGACGGCACCGCAAGACATTACTGCATCTTTTGACATAAGCCCTCAGCCATTTGGGTATCGACCATAATGAGGCCATTCATCTCCCCAGTAAGAGCAAGAAGGAGATCTCTATCAAGAATTCTACCAAACGGTACATCCGCTCTCAATGCCGAGCCAATCACGAGATAATTTGGGGCTTTACAACGAAAGGTCTTCACAACCCGCCACCTACAAGCCCACGACACTTGGGACTTTGCAATCTCTCGAAGCTTGGCATCAACGATCTCCTCTTGGGGCTGCTCACTACAACAACAAAGGGCGATTTAATCGAATGGGCCAAGAGCTGATTTATCTTGGAGCTATGCAAGTCCTCAAAATTTGGCATCAAAGGCATTCTAGGGGCTTTACAATTAGCAACCCCTCATCTCGGCATCAAAAGCCTTTTGAAGCCCCATAATCGACAAATCTCTTGGGGCTAGACATCAATCTTCGTTGGGCACACCGGCGACAACAGAATTCAAGCGAGGCAATCCGGACTTCGACTGAACATGACTTGATCTTGGGTTGGCTTCACAAGCACACAATGGTTAAAATGGTTCACCCACGAACTAAAAAAAAAAAAATCTTTTCCTCACATGTGTGCATATTCTTTCCTTTCTAATCTAAAAAAAAAAATAAAAAAATAAAAAAATATATAAAAAAAGATTTTTCTTTTTTCTTTTTCTCCTTCTATGTGCAAAAGTATGTGCTTTACTTTGCTTTGCTCCTAGCCTCTCCTCCAACGTTCTCCATCATCCTTGAACTACGCTGGTCTGATTCTCTTAAAGGGATACGTAGGCAGCCTTTTGGCACGACCAACCCATCATCCAGAGTACCATCTCGCCAACCCAACATCAAGAGCATTCTCTCATCAACATCTAAAGAATGGACATTCTCCATCAAAGCATCCTCCGCGGACATCAAGAATCCATCTCCACTCAAGTGGAAATGGTAAGTGAAGGTATGAATACATCCAATGCTTTCCTCAAAATCACACCGCACACAAGATCACTCTCTACATTCTTACTTCTCTCTCATTGCAAGAGTGTTCCAAAATCCCATCACACCACGAGCATAATTTCTCTCTCTTCATTTCACACTTCATGCATCTTCTTGCAAGAACACATATACCTGTCAAGCACACACATAATAGGTACCACCACAATGTCAACAGCATCCGCTACTCAAGGCACTTCATCCCCACCAGAAAGTGGTCAACCGTGCCCACACCACACAAAGTCAACAACATAAGCTCCCATGAGCTCCAAGTTGGAAACTCGGTCTATATTAAGACAAGCTCCCATGAGCTCCAAGTCGGCAACTCGGTCCATATCGAGACAAGCTCCCATGAGCTCCAAGTCGGCAACTCGGTCCATATCGAGACAAGCTCCCATGAGCTCCAAGTCGGCAACTCGGTCCATATCGAGACAACCTCCCATGAGCTCCAAGTCGGCAACTCGGTCCATATCGAGACAAGCTCCCATGAGCTCCAAGTCGGCCACTCGGTCCATATCGAGACAAGCTCCCATGAGCTCCAAGTCGGCAACTCGGTCCATATCGAGACAAGGTCCCATAAGCTCCAAGTCGGCAACTCGGTCCATATCGAGACAAGCTCCTATGAGCTCCAAGTCGGCAACTCGGTCCATATCGAGACAAGCTCCCATGAGCTCCAAGTCGGCAACTCGGTCCATATCGAGACAAGCTCCTATGAGCCCCAACTCAACAACTCGGTCCTTATCGAGACAAGCTCCCATGAGCTCCAATACAACACTCCAGCAAAGACGCTCACACAGGGAGTGCACCCCTATCTCTAGCAATTTCAAATTACTGCTTTCATCGAGTCTTTGCTTTCTTTTCTTTCTTTTTCTTTGTCGATGTCCTCGGCGGGTGTTTTTACTTTCGTCGACGCGTTTTGCTTGGCAATCCACGTCACCGAGGGCTCTGTAGACACCCCGCCTTGGACCTCTCACCCCGATTGCATACAAAGTATTTTTATTTAACTTATTTTCATTAATTTCTGTTACTTCGGTTAAGTTCCTAACTGATTTCGTTAGTTTTGGACTAAACTGCATAACAGAGTTAACTTTTAGGGTCATTCTGTCATTTTTTACCCGCAGGCGCTTCCGGCACTGCCAGTGAGCCGCGCGCGCGTCCCGCCCCAAAAGCCGGACCCGCGCGCTTCCCACTTTGGCAGTAACGGATTGCACCTTATTTCCCTCCCTTTTCTTATTTACAAACATCTTTTCTTGATCACAAAAAACCATGTTTTTACATCCACATTCATCCCCCCTTTTCTCATTAACTCCCAATCCCAAATTCTAAGCCTTTTCCCAAAAACTAATATTTCTTTCATTTATTATTTGATTTCTTTTATTTCTTTTATTTTTCTTTTATTCATTTATCTTATTTGTGATTGGCTCATTCCATTTCACATGGATGACCAATTTCCCTCCATCATTTCCCTCTCTTTTTTACCTATAAAAACCATCATCTCCTACCTTGGAAAGGGACTCCAACCTTGATTCACCAACTACATTATACACAAATTCTCCCAACAAGAGTTCTTAGTAACAAGACTCTACACAAATCGTTCTACAACAATTTCATTACAACAACAGCACTTTCAAGTCAAGGTTCCAAGTCCTCTTTCTCAAGGTACAACTCCATTTTCTTCCATTGTTTTCTTCTTCTTGATGTATGCAATCCCCATTAATGGGACATGACCAACATGACTACTTCACATATTGAAGTTAGTTAAGGTTATCTCCCTACATTTTAATCTTAACTTTAATTCACCATGTTAATTTCTCTTCATCTCTTAATGTAATTCTTTAACATTACTTGTTACATGTAATCTTTATCATTAAATAAATAAAACAATTCTATTTTATTTCCCCTTTTCTTCTCATCACAATTGTTAGCACATTTCTACTTAATTAATTGAAGGACATGTAAATATTAGAACACCAATAGTAGCAAGACCCGCGTAAGCGGGGCGGAGTGGGTGTTTAAGTACTTCCCACTCCGTCACCTAACCCCCGAACCCTTCTCTCCCGAATCTCTGGTTTTGTACATAAATTAGGCTATTTCTAGGTTTTTCTTATGTTCCTTTAAAAACATAGGTGGCGACTCTAAACAATCTAAAACAAGTTAGACATCCTAGGATAATTCACCGCTCTAGCCAAGCTGTGGTTTCCCGGGGTATCTACAGGTTGCTAGACCAAAATTTGTGAAACACGTTTTCACAATCAATATGAACTATATGCAATTATGTATGTGAATTATTTTGTTCTTCAATGTAAGATATCTTAGAACAAAATAAAAATCTCTCAAACTCTTTGGAGACTTGCACAAAAGCTATCATATGATTCTGGCTGAATTTGACTGTTTATATACAAGTTAGACCTATTCCAAATAGGAAACTTGTGTCTAAACCCGTCCAAAGTTCTTTTCCAAAACAAATAAGGAAACCAGTCCCGACATGGTATGCGGCCGCCCAAAAACCTTGTGCGGTCGCACATCTTTCTGGAAGGTTTCTGGTACTAACTGACCCAAACTGTGCGGCCGCCCAATACATACTGTGCGGTCGCCCACTTGTCCAGATTCCCAAAGTTTCCAAAATTCCAATATAGTTCTTATTTAAGATTCGTTCTATTGTGTGTGACCCTCTAGGATTATACTAAGTTGGCAATGGGCTCAAACATGAATCTATAAGATATGATTAGGTTCTACCAAACCGTCATACCTACCCAAATAGTATAACTAGATACAAGTTCGCATTCCTTTAGAACATGTCATAATCCCTTTGTCCACAATCTCATTGAACACAAGTCATGGTCAACAAGTCAACTTGTTTTGTTCAATACTTTCTCGATTCCGAATATGTTGATAATCCAAATGACATTGATCTAATCAATTCATTTGAGTCCGGCCGAACATTTTCATCAACATCATTCCTACAAGAGGCCTAAGCTTGAGATCTCTCCGAAGAGGGACAAATCCATTTAGCTTATTACTCTTCCCTACGTGAATCTGATTATGCCAATCACACCCTTTATAACTACCCGGTTAAAGGTAGCGTTTGAATATGTCAAACATAATGTTCATCAAGTGGAAGACTATAATAACTTCATGTCTAAGGATTCGAATGACATAACTACTATGAGATATATGTACGACATAGACCATGACATAAATCTCATACAGCGGGTCATGTCCCGTACCTTGTTCCAAACAAGTACCCATAAATCTAACATGATCATCCCATGATCATTTAACCTTTATACTAGTGCTTAACAAGTACTAGGGACAGAGATTTTTATAAGTAAACATGAACAACAATAATAATCAAAACATTTCTTTATTGATATGAAATAAATGATAACAATTACAACGTTTATTAAACGTGCCTAGGGCACCACAACCAACAATCTCCCACTTGCCCTAGGCCCAATCTCCCATGTATCTAATACCCATGGACCTAACATGACCTTCATGTTTAGCTTGTGGAAGTCCCTTTGTTAGCGGGTCCGCGACATTTCAGTAGGTACTCTGCATATATTTACGTCTCCCCTATCAACGATTTCTCGAATGATATGAAAATGCCTAAGTATGTGTTTGCATTTCTGATGTGCTCTTGGTTCCTTTGCTTAAGAAATAGAACCATTATTATCGCAATAAAGGTCTATTGGATTAGCAATTCTAGGAACCACTTCAAGTTCAGTAATGAACTTCTTAATCCAAACAGCTTCCTTTGCAGCATCTGATGCAGCAATATACTCAGCTTCCGTTGTAGAATCAGCGGTTGTACTTTTTGGAACTCTTCCAGCTTACAGCTCCACCATTTAACATAAACACAAAACCCGATTGCGATCGACTATCATATTTGTTGGTTTGGAAGCTTGCATCTGTGTAAGCATTTACCACGAGATCATCTTCCATTCCTCTATAGACCAAAAATGAATCTTTAGTTCTTCTCAAGTACTTAAGAATCGCTTTTACAGCCATCCAGTGACTTTCACCGGGGTCGGATTGGTATCTACTTGTCATGCTTAAAGCATAAGATACATCCGGCCTAGTACAAATCATGGCATACATGATGGACCCAATTGCCGAAGCATATGGAACATCATTCATTTTCTCACGCTCATCTTTTGTCTTAGGACATTGAGTCTTGCTTAGAGAAAATCCATGTAACACGGGCAAGGCACCTCTTTTAGAATTTTCCATACGGAATCGTCTAATGACCTTGTCAATGTATGTACTTTGGCTTAAACCAAGTAGCCTCCTCGATCTATCTCTATAGATCTTAATGCCAAGTATGTATGCGGCTTCACCCATATCTTTCATTGCGAAGCATTTTCCTAACCAAGTCTTCACGGACTGAAGTGTAGGAATATCGTTTCCAATGAGTAATATGTCATCCACATATAAAATAAGGAATAGCACTATGCTCCCACTAATCTTCTTGTATACACAAGGCTCATCTTCGTTCTTGATGAAGCCAAACTCTTTGACCGATTCATCAAACCGGAGATTCCAACTCCTTGAAGCTTGCTTCAATCCATAGATAGATCTCTGCAATTTGCATACCTTAGAATCTTGTTCAAAACCTTCTGGTTGTGTCATATACACATCCTCTTGTAGTTTTCCATTTAGGAAAGCGGTTTTGACGTCCATTTGCCATATTTCTTAGTCATGATATGCGGCAATGGTAAGCAAAATTCTTATAGACTTGATCATTGCTACGGGTGAAAAGGTCTCATCATAGTCAATACCATGAAGTTGCCTATACCCTTTCGCTACAAGCCTAGCTTTGTAAGTATGCACCTTCCCATCGATGTCAGTCTTCTTCTTGAAGACCCATTTGCATCCTATGGCTTTTACATCTTCGGGCACATCAATCAAGTTCCAAACTTGATTGTCTTGCATGGATTGCAATTCAGATTCCATGGCTCCAAGCCACTTATCCAAATCAGGAGAAGACATCGCCTCTTGGTAGGTTGTCGGTTCATCATTCTCAATGATTTCTACCTCATTACTATCCGTTACGAGAAATCCATATCTCTCGGGTTCGGATCGTAACCTACTAGATCTGCGAGTTGCTTGTGTATTTTGAACAGGTTCCACAACTCCTTGTGGTTCTTGTTCTTGTTCCACTATTGGTTCAATGTCATTTTCTGGGTCTTGAATTTCTTCAAGATTTATTTTACTCCCACTGATTTCTTTGGAGAGAAACTCTTTCTCTAGAATGACACCAGTTCGGGCAACAAAAACTTTGTTGTCCTCACGGTTGTAAAAGTAATATCCTCTTGTTTCCTTTAGATATCCCACGAAAATACATTCGTCAGATTTGTGTGAAAGTTTGTCAGAGACAAGTCTTTTGACATAGGCTTCGCAACCCCAAATCTTCATGAAAGATAAACAAGTTTCCTTTCCGCTCCACATCTCATATGGAGTCTTTTGAACCGATTTAGTTGGAACACGATTTAGTGTGAATGCGGCGGTTTCTAGAGCGTAAACCCAAAAGGATATTTGGAGATCAACTTGACTCATCATTGATCGAACCATGTCTAACAAATTCCGATTTCTCCTCTCGGACACACCATTCCATTGTGGTGTTCCGGGTGGAGTCAATTGTGAAACTATTCCACAATTCTTTAGATGATCATCAAATTCATGACTCAAGTATTCTCCACCTCGATCTGATCGAAGTGCCTTAATACTTTTGCCAAGTTGTTTTTCTACTTCATTTTGAAATATTCTAAATATCTCAAATGCTTCACTTTTATGTTTCATTAGGTAAACATACCCAAATCTACTAAAGTCATCAGTGAAGGTTATGAAGTATTGAAATCCTCCCCTAGCATTGCTACTTAATGGTCCGCATACATCGGAATGTATCAACCCCAATATGTCACTTGCCCTTTCACCTAGCTTGGTAAAAGGTGTCTTAGTCATTTTTCCAAGAAGACACGACTCACAAGTATCATATGACTCAAGGTCATATGAACCCAAGAGACCGTCCCCATGGAGTTTTGAGATACGCTTCTCATTAATATGACCAAGACGGCAATGCCACAAATAAGAATGATTTACATCATTAGGTTTAGATTTCTTATTTATATGATAGACATTTTCATTATTTTCATTCTTGATATCCAAGACATAAAGGCCATTAAATGAATTAGCAATACCATAAAGCACATCATTTAAATAAATAGAAAATTTCTTATTCTCAATAAGAAACTTAAACCTTCATTATCCAAACAAGAAATTGAAATAATATTTCTACTTAAATCCGGAACATAATAAAAATTGTTCAAAACAAGAATTAATCCGGAAGGTAAAGTGACTTCATAAGTCCCTACGGCTAATGCAGCAACTCTTGGTCCATTCCCCACGCGTAGGTCTACTTCACCCTCTTTAAGTAGTCTCCTATTCTTTAGACCCTGCACATTTAAACAAATGTGAGAACCACATCCGGTATCCAATACCCAAGAATCAGTGGTAGAAAGGAGAATATCTATCATATAGATACCTGAAGTTGATGCAGCCTTGCTGCTCTTCTTCTTCTTTTGCTCTTCCAAGAAAGCTTTGCAATTACGTTTCAATGACCAATTTTTTGACAATGGAAACAGATTGCATCCTTTTGTGAATCGGGTTTTGCCTCAGAAGCCTTGGCAACCTTTGCCTTGCTTATCTTGGGTTTGACAACTTTCTTACCCTTTCCTTTGGCACTAGCCTTCTTCCCATCATGAACCAAGAGCACGGGAGAACCTTTCTCCGCAATCTTCATCTCCGCAGTTTTAAGCATCCCATGCAACTCGGAGAGATTCTTATCCATTCCATGCATGTTATAATTCATCACAAACTGAATATAACTTTTAGGCAATGAATTAAGAATGAGATCCGTGGCTAGCTCCAATGGGATTGGATAGCCAAGTTTCTCAAGGTGCTCTACATAACCTTTCATTTTCAGCATGTGAGGACTCACTTGTTGCCCTTCATTCATTTTTCAAGTAGTGAATGCAACAATGGTCTTATACCTCTCTTGCCTAGCTTGCTCTTGAAAGATGGCTCTTAACTCCACGCCTATCTCATAGGCTTCCAAGTGTTCCAAACTTTGTTGGAGTTTTGAGCACATGGTAGCAAGCATGAGACAGCTTACATCTTTAGAATCATTACGATGTTTCTTGTAACTGTCTCTTTCTGCCCTAGGGGCAGTAGGTTCTGGTTCAGCAGGAAGTGGCCCATCGAGAATGTACAACTTATCTTTTTGCCTTAGAACAATTCTTAGGCTACGGATCCAATCCATAAAGTTAGTACCATTCTCTTGGAGCTTATCCTTCTCAAAGATCGATCGCAACGAAATTGATTGAGTGTTAGTAGTCATTATCTACAAATATGCAAAATTTCCAAAATTTAATAAGTACCATTTTCATTAAAGAAATAATCAATGTATTTTTCAAAAAAAAAAATACTCCCACTAAATTATATAACCTTCTTATACATCCAATATATAATATAATTTAATTGGGCTAAGATCCAACTTTAATTTAACTTTTGAGTCCACGGAGGCGGACCGCTCAAAACTAAATTAATTAGGTAGACAATCATGTCAATCATATCCCATATGACTCTTAGATCCTTTTATGAGATTCTTGTGGAAATCCAATTTCAAAAAGCATGTTTAATCTCATCTTTTGCCTAGGCCCAAAACTGTTTTGACGCCTAATTAGGTTCAACCATTTTAAACGTATAGGAACCATTCAATTTAATGCACCTTGCGGAGGCAAGCCCACATTGAATTAATGAACCTCATCTTGCTCATACATGAATAAAATTAATGCACCTCGTGGAGGCAAACCCACATCAAAATCACCCATGTATAAACAAGTGTTTTAATCATGGCATGGCAAAAAGAACTTAAAAACTTTCTTTGAAGGTTCATCACATATAGCATACAACACATTTATGAGCACATAATATAAACATGTTACGCATCAAGTTTAGCCACTAAATTAATCTCCATTAATTTAAGCATAATATTTATGTGTTATTAGTTTCTCTATAATTATGAGGATGAGACTATTTCAACTTTGGTTATTATCTCCAAATCAAGACAACAAGAAGTGCGGCCGAATCTAAGCCATCAGGCATCCACAATTCCGCACTAATTCAAGAAACCAAGAAAGTTGTCCATGTGGCTGAAACTAAGCAATAGATGGTCTCGATGAACGTAGGCCAATTGCATCCACAATTCCACATGGATCTCCAATCATTGAATCAAGAACTTTGTTTCTCAATTTTAGCAATTATGAACTCTTCATAATTCTAACTTCGTTTTATCTTTGAAACTTTGATTATGATCAAGTTTGGGAAACACAATCTCGATGAACGCAGATTATCCATCCAAACCTTGAACCAATCTTAGAGTCACAAGACTAAAACAAATAAGAAAGTCAAACCTCAACATCCACACCCAAATCAACTATCCAAAACCCATTCCAGATCAGCAGGTCTGGCCTGGTTCTGTTACTGGTTTGGTTGGACCTTTTGAAAATTCCAAATATGATCAAAGGCAAAAAGAATCAGCATTCTGATTGCATTGTGCGGCCGCCCAAAAATAACTGTGCGGTCGCCCAAACATGTGCGGCCGCCCACGTTATTTGGTGCGATCGCACAGGAGGATCAGAAGGCAATTTTAAAGTTCGAAAATTTGTCTCAAAATTGTTTTTCCCCGATTATTAAAACCATGATTCAATCAGAATTAATAATCAAACAATTCAGAATCCAACATAATATTAATTGCGATTGAATCGTGCGATTAAAGTTGCAAAACAATAAACCACATAAAATCACATAACACATAAACATCATATAATCCAATATTCATATCATAAACAATTTATATACGCACAACATGATCTAGGTATTGAATTAATCAACATGAACGGGGCTCTGATACCACTATTGGATTTCGTAGTAACATGCGCAGCGGAATATAGCATTTAAAATTTTATGAAACCCAAAGCCCATAGATCCATTCATATGATTAAATCGAATACAACAATATGAATACTAGAAAAACTAACCCTTGATGACTTTGAATTTGGTCTTTGATCTTGGTGGAGAACTTGAAGCTTTGATCACAAAAAGTAAGAACACGAACTTAGAAGATGATAAGCTTCACCCTCTAGCGGTATCCAAACCATGAACGAATATCAAGAACACTTGATCTTGGTTGCTAGACCAAAATTTGTGAAACACGTTTTCACAATCAATATGAACTATATGGAATTATGTATGTGAATTATTTTGTTCTTCAATCTAAGATATCTTAGAACAAAATAAAAATCTCTCAAACTCTTTGGAGACTTGCACAAAAGCTATCATATGATTCTGGCCGAATTTGGCTGTTTATATTCAAGTTAGACCTATTCCAAATAGGAAACTTATGTCTAAACCCGTCCAAAGTTCTTTTCCAAAACAAATAAGGAAACCAGTCCCGATATGGTGTGCGGCCGCCCAAAAACCTTGTGCAGTCGCACATCTATCTGGAAGGTTTCTGGTACTAACTGACCCAAACTGTGCGGCCGCCCAATACATACTGTGCGGTCGCCCACTTGTCCAGATTCCCAAAGTTTCCAAAATTCCAATATAGTTCTTATTTAAGATTCGTTCTATTGTGTGTGACCCTCTAGGATTATACTAAGTTGGCAATGAGCTCAAACATGAATCCATAAGATATGATTAGGTTCTAGCAAACCGTCATACCTACCCAAATAGTATAACTAGATACAAGTTTGCATTCCTTTAGAACATGTCATAATCCCTTTGTCCACAATCTCATTGAACACAAGTCATGGTCAACAAGTCAACTTGTTTTGTTCAATACTTTCTCGATTCCGAATATGTTGATAATCCAAATGACATTGATCTAATCAATTCATTTGAGTCCGGCCGAACATTTTCATCAACATCATTCCTACGAGAGGCCTAAGCTTGAGATCTCTCCGAAGAGGAACAAATCCATACAACGGAAGACTATAATAACTTCATGTCTAAGGATTCGAATGACATAACTAATATGAGATATATGTACGACATAGACCATGACATAAATCTCATACAGCGGGTCATGTCCAGTACCTTGTTCCAAACAAGTACCCATAAATCTAACATGATCATCCCATGATCATTTAGCCTTTATACTAGTGCTTAACAAGTACTAGGGACGGAGATTTTTATAAGTAAACATGAACAACAATAATAATCAAAACATTTCTTTATTGATATGAAATAAATGATAACAATTACAACGTTTATTAAACGTGCCTAGGGAACTACTACCAACACGTTTCTCTTTCTCTACCTAGAAATAGGATAAAGAAAAAAGAGAGTCAAAATTCCTCTAATGTGTGTATTAATGTTTTTCTCTCGTCCAATGTTAAATTTTGAGCCAATCATTAAATAAAAGTCGTTCTTGTCCTCATACACTTTTCCAAGTTGTTCAATCTAATTCTTGGCAAAATGATGAAAGATGTCTAAACAAGTTTTTGAATGAAGGCCATCGCTTGAACGCCTAGGGGCTAAACATCGACAACGGCATCAAAAACGACGAAATCAAGACAAAGAAAGGTGGAGCAACGATCATGAAGCAAAGTTTTCAAAAGGGGATTAAAAAAAAAAAAAAAAAAAACTCGCTAGGTTGAAATCCTCAAATCAACCTAGGCAAAAGTTAGAGCACAAAAACAAAAAAAAAAAAAAAAAAAAAAAATCCCCCTTCATTCAAAGAAGTTCACAACAACAACATCATTCCACCAAACGAAGGACGAAGCAACATCGACAACAATCACGACGAAGCAACAATTCATCACTGCGAATGGAGAATCAACAAGAACTACAGTGACTTGAGCCTCTTCACTGGAGGAAAGTAGGCAACCTTCGGGTCCGGTCTCATGCAAGAAAGAAGATATGTTTAGCCCTAGCGCGTTATGGTGATCAGCCTTCATCTCGAACTTGTCATGACATCTTTGTACGAGTCATTTGCCAATGAATTAATCACCTCAAGATTGAAAAACTTTCTTAGATTTGGAATCGCTTTCCGTTCCTTGTCGAGTCTAGGGGTTTCTATTCTTTTTGCGATACTCCCAGTTTCTTGCAATCAAACTGGGGCTTTCTTTCTCTTCTCTATTAATGACTTACTTTCCTTCGCGAGTCATTCAAAAAATATACATACATGAAGTCAATACTAGGGACACTTCCCTAGTTGAGTCAATATCACTCATCTTTAGTGACAAGAGGTCTTCACCGCAAAATCACATGTCTTATCTCCTCAGCCAGAGTCAATGCACACTTACTCATTAATCAAGTCAAAAAAAAAAAAACGAGAAGACGCAAAAAGAGATGCCCGCTAGATTGAAAACCCGAAAGGGCGATCTAGGCAAAAAACAGGGTGCGTCATAAAAAAAATGAGAGAGTGAGAGAGAGAAGGGAAAGAGAAATGGAGTTCTCCGGCCTCTAAGGAAGACAACTGCACAAGCTCTACATTGGATCTCCTCAACAAATCAATTCCCCACCGAGTCAACTTTGGGATTGCAAAAGGCTCGACAAGATATGGCACCATCAAATGTTGTCTTGGGTTATCGGCATCATTCTCTAGCAGTGTGCATTTTTGGGTTCACGAAAAGAAGGCCCGTGGTAACCAAGACCCATCCGAGAACAAGCCCATAATAAAAGGGCACGAGGTTGCACAAATAATCCCTAGCTAGTCAATTGGCTTGGGAAGCAAATAGCAACAACATGTGTCTCAGTTTTCAAAGCTTCTTCAAGTATGTGCTTCTAAAGTACACCGAAAGGCTCCCATGAAATGGAGTAGCTCTTGCCATGTCCTCTCATGTTTGTTCCCTCGCACGAGGATGAGTCACTCTTGCATTGCTCAACAAATGGTGACGCCCTAGGGTTTATGTGACTCAAGAACAAGGGCTTCTTTTGCTTCATTTGACCATCAATAATCCCTAGGGGCTATGCTCGAGAAAAATGTGTGAGACTATCCTCAAAGTCTCTCAAAAGGGATGTCAAAAATCCCTCTTGTCATGTGTGCCCGTACTCGTTCCCCCAATCAAGGATGGACCTTTCTCGCAATCAATGATGACACTCTAGGGGCTACGGTCAAGTCTTAAAGGCTCCCTCGGCAAGAAGCAATCCACTTCAATGTCCCCAGCAGCATTTGAAGCTTTATACCGAAAGGTCTCAAGGGGCTTCGCAATCTACAATCTTTTTGGGCTACGGCATTACAGTGATACAAGCAAAGGGCAATATTGGGGCTTCGCAATTAACAAGCTTTTGGGCAGTGGTACCCGAGAAATGCAATTTGGGAGTAGTCTTATGGCTCCATGAAAGGGATCAAACTTCAATGGTCCCTCAACACTTCTAGTCAAAAAGCCTCTTGGTTTTAAATGAAGGCTCCGATGATATGAATGAATTTGATGATTCTTGTTACAACTCACAGCAAGATTCTGAAGGAAGTCTTAGAGAAAAGGAAAAAGATTCAATATGCTAGACTCACCCGGCTGAGTTATGGCGGGCAATGCCAATATGTTAACTCTAGAGACAGAGTTACGGCCAATCCCAATGTTTTTGTAATACGGCACCCCCTTCTCCAAGATCAAAAGCACAAGCTGAATCCGAAGATCCGTCGTCGGTTCAACTCAAGAAGACTCGAGCAAACATACCATTCGAGACTTTATCACACCAAGACCTTATCATCTGCAACAACATCACCATCTCCCACGAGACGTCTCCCGAAGACCGTACTACATTTTCAACCACAAAAGGGCCATCCATCTCTAAGCAATAGAAAGAAAGAGACCGCCTTCAAGAGTCCTACCCAATGTTCCATCCGCTCTCAATACAAAGCTAAGCCGATTTGAGGCCTCACACCAAAAGGTCTCCACATCCCGCCATCTACAAACTTGATAAGCCCATGACATTTGGGGCTTAGAGCTCTCTCAAAGCTTGGTATCAATGATCTTCTCTTGGGGCTTGCCCACGTCGACAACAAAAAGAGTTTATTTGAATGGGCTAAGAGTTGATTCATCTTGGGCTTCATAAGCCACTCAAAGTTCAGCATTCGAAGGGCTTTACAATCAGCAACCCCTTGGCATCTCGACATCAATAGTCCTTTTGAAGCCCCATAATCGACAAATCTCTTGGGCTAGACATCATTTCGTTGGACACCACGGCACAACGACATAATTCAAGCGAGGCAATCCGGACTTCGATCGAACATGACTTGATCTTGGGTTGGCTTTACAACACACAATGGTCAAAATGGTTCCCCACGAACTAAAAAAAAAAAAAAAAAAAAAAAAAGTCTTTTTCCCACATGTGTACATATTCTATTCCTAAAAAAAAAAAGAAAGAAAGACAAAAAGATTTTTCTTTTCCTTTTTCCTTGTCCCCTTTCTTGCGAAAAATTATGTGGTTTCCTTTTTTGATTTTCTCCTAGCATTCTCCCCCAGCATTCTCCCATCATCCTTGAACTATGTTGGTCTGTTTCCTTTCAAGGGATACGTAGGCAGCCTTTTGGCACGACCAACGCATCACCCAGGATACCTGTTGGTAGTGGTGCCCTAGGCACGTTTAATAAACGTTCTAATTGTGTATCATTTATTTCATATCAATAAAGAAATGTTTTGATTATTATTGTTGTTCATGTTTACTTATAATAATCTCCGTCCCTAGTACTTGTTTAAGCACTAGTATAAAGGCTAAATGATCATGGGATGATCATGTTAGATTATGGGTACTTGTTTGGAAAAGGTACTGGACATGACCCGCTGTATGAGATTTATGTCATGGTCTATGTCGTACATATATCTCATATTAGTTATGTCATTCGAATCCTTAGACATGAAGTTATTATAGTCTTCCCCTTGATGAACATTATGTTTGGACATATTCAAACGCGCTACCTTTAACCGGTAGTTTATAAGGGTATGATTGGCATAATCGGATTCACGTAGGGAAGAGTAATAAGCTAAATGGATTTGTCCTCTTCGGAGAGATGTCAAGCTTGGGCTCTCGTAGGAATGATGTTGATGAAAATGTTCGGACGAACTCAAATGAATTGATTAGATCAATGTCATTTGTATTATCAACATATTCGGAATCGAGAAAGTATTGAACAAAACAAGTTGACTTGTTGACCATGACTTGTGTTCAATGACATCATGGACAAAGGGATTGTGACATATTCTAAAGGAATGCGAACTTGTATCTAGTTGTACTATTTGGGTAGGTATGACGGTTTGCTAGAACCTAATCATATCTTATGGTTTCATGTTTGAACCCATTGCCAACTTAGTATAATCCTAGAGGGTCACACACAATAGAACGAATCTTAAATAAGGACTATATTGGAATTTTGGAAACTTTGGGAAAACTGGACAAGTGGGCGACCGTACAGGATGAATTCGGCGGCCGCACAGTTTGGGTCAGTTAGTACCAGAAACCTTCCAGATAGATGTGCGACCGCACAAGGGTTTTGGGCGGCCTGTCGCGACCCCGAACCCCGCGGGCCCGAGATCGCGAGCTGGACGTCGACTTAAACAATAAACTCTAAAATAATGGAGATAAAAATTTCCTTTTATACCAAAAGAGGATAACACAAAGTTTTACAAATCCAAGATTGATAATAACCAAATACAACTATCATAAACTTCCATAAGTTTATGCCCAAACAGAATATAAATGTACAATTCTTAATGACGTCATTGTTTGGTACAACTATCCCAAAAAGGTTACACATTTATATAATGTAAACCAACCTATAACAACTTTCCCCAAAAGAATGTATCCACACTCGACGTCCTCTTTCTCGTGATCAGCGAGACTAACCCTTAGCACCTGGGGGGGGGTTAAGGAAAAACAAAGATAAAAGAAAGGGGGTGAGATAAATCTCAATAAGTTACTAATACAACTACATGACATGCTATGATGCAATAATCCATAATAAATCACATAACACATATCAATTATCATATGTCAGATAGCAGCGGAAATAAACACATAACAAAGGATATAGCCAAGGTTTTCCCAAACTAATAAACCAAATAAAGGTCGCTGCGCAGCTTCAATAATCAACAAATCATCATCTTCATAATAGCATGAAAGCTGAAGAGAAATCCCCGGTACCGGAACCAATAACCAAATGAAGTGTCACAAGGGACGGGAGACATGCCACAAAGTCATGCTCCAAGTAAAGCTAAAATGCACACAAAGGAGCTAGCTCTTCTCACATCCAAGGCCAATCTGGAGGAGGGTAATAATAGGGCAAAACAATGGTCAACATCATAATGGACTTGGCGTGCCATTATAATATTTCGCATCGCCCGAAACAAACACAAATAACCAGCTGGACATTCAAACGTAGGCCAAGTAAAAAAATACTAGCACGATAAATAGCCATAGATTCCAAAGTAGGGAATCATGCCAAATAATCACCAAGAAGATGAAATGAACCAACAATACACAATAAAGGTGTTCCAATACTTCCAAAGTAAGAATACTCAATTACTATAACACATTCAATCACAAAGGATCCAATTCAATTCTAGGTATCCAACTACAACTACTCACTCATCTCGAAGAGCTCAAAGAGAGCTTTAAAACGATATTTTATACACCTAAACCGGAGTTCGGACGAGAGAGTTATGACTTTCGGAAGATAGCACGAAAACAAATCAATTTGGAACAGGGGAGGGAGGGGTGCGCGCGCTTCATAGGGAAGATGGCGCGCGCTTCATATGATCAGAAGGAAATGCTAGAATTCAAAGGATGAGGGTGCGCGCGCTTCAACCAAAAAGGGGGCGCACGCCTCCTTGTATCAGAAGGAAATCAAGAATTGGAAGGGGGGATGGTGCGCGCGCTTCAAAGGGAAGAGGGCGCGCGCCTCCTATCGTCTTCAACGAAACCCAGAACTTCACCTGGTTCTTCAATTCGGGAATGAACCTAAAATTGCCATTTGTTTACCAAAACTCAAAATGACTCAAAGCCAATACTTCCAAATAACAATACCAAGGTACCCAACCACTTAGGAACCTAGAAATGACCCATAAACAACCTTAAAACAACCTAAACCAAGGAGTGATTTCAAATGCCCAAAATCACAAAAGATGAGCCAAATACCAATCAACTCCAAATCAAACAAAGAGGTTACATATATCAACAAGAGTATCAAGGGAGTTAAATATGAACATTATTAGCATAAAAGGGGGAAAAGCAACTTACCTGAATTTTCTCAAAGTTGATGGATTTCAAATATTTTTGGCTTCCAACGATCCTATCGACGATCTAAACATGTTTCAAGTTTTAAGAAATGAGAGATTATGAGAGGAAGATGAAGAAAATGAAGAGAGAAGGAGAAGAAAGCTTACCTTCACAAATGGAGGAGAGAGAGAGAGAAAAGAGTATGCTGGGAGAGATGGAGGTGGAGTGTGAGTGAGGGTGATAGGGTGAGGGAGAAGAAAGGGAGTAGGGAGGGATTATTTCAAAATGTTACAATTAGGCCCCTCCCCTACACTACCCAAATAAACAACTCCCCACTAATTATTAAGATTGAACACTTCTACACTAGCACAAATGACCCAATTAAGATGCTAGGCATAAATTAATATAACGCATAAAATGCACACATAAATTATTAATTAAATAATAATTTAAATAAAATAAATAAGCAAATAAATAAATACTAATTATTTATTACTAATAAAATAGAGCCTAGATTTCGGGTCGTGACATTCACTCCCCCTTAAAGAAAATTCGACCCGAATTTTAACGAGACTTACCCGAATTTAAACGCCACGGATATTTCCTCTCGATCTCATCTCGGAGCTCCCACGTCGATTCCTCAACATTGTGATTCCTCCAAAGAACTCGAACCAACGCAATGCTTTTGTTTCTCAATTCTTGGACTTTGGCATCTAAAATCCGAACCGGTCGTTCCTCATAAGTCATATCGGGCTCAATATCCTCCGGTATCCTCGGTAACACGTGAGATGGATCATGAACATACTTCCGAAGCATAGAAACGTGGAACACGTTGTGCAACCGTTCTAAAGATGGCGGCAACGCAAGTCGCTACGCTAGAAGCCCAACCTTTCCCAAAATCTCAAACGGGCCAATAAACCTCGGAGCCAATTTACCTTTCTTCCCAAACCTTCGAATACCCACCTTCGGAGATACTTTCAAGAACACAAAATCACCGGTCTGAAAACTAAGATCTCGCCTTCGGTTATCTGCATAGTTCTTATGTCGACTCTGGGCTGTTTTCAATCGATCCCGGATAACCCTAACTTTCGCAACCGAATCCCGAAGCAAATCAATACCCAAAACTTTCGCTTCACCGACCTCGTTCCAAAAAATAGGTGATCTACACTTTCTTCCATACAAGGCCTCATACGGTGCCATCTCGATACTAGCCTGATAACTGTTGTTGTAAGAGAATTCCACTAACGGTAGGTGTGAATCCCAAGAATCAGAGAGGTCTATCGCACAAGCTCGCAACATATCCTCAAGAATCTGAATAGTCCTCTCGGATTGACTGTCGGTCTGAGGGTGAAAAGCTGTACTGAATCGCAAATCTGTACCCAAAGCTTCTTGAAACGCCTTCCAAAATCTAGAAGTAAACCTCGGGTCTCGATCTGACACAATGCTAACCGGCACCCCATGCAATCTCGTAATCTCATCAATGTAAAGGGTCGCAAGCTTTTCCATCGAATATCTGATGTCAATAGGCAAGAAATGGGCACTCTTGGTCAATCTATCCACTATTACCTAAACACTGTCATACTTCCTACGGGTACGAGGTAGTCCCGTAACGAAATCCATGGTCACATGCTCCCATTTCCACTCGGGAATTTCTAACGGCTGAAGTAGTCCCGCGGGTCTCTGATGCTCGGCTTTGACCTGCTGACAAGTTAGACACTTCGAAACATACTCCGCTATTTCCCTTTTCATATTATTCCACCAAAAATGTTGCTTCAGATTCTGATACATCTTCGTACTACCCGGATGAATAGTATATCTCGATTTGTGACCTTCATCTAAAACTTGCCTTTTTATTCCATCCACATCGGGCACACACAAACGACCACGGAAAGTCAACACCCCATTTGAACTCATAGAAAAATCCTCGAAATTCTTTTCCTTCAATTTACCCATTATCTTCACCAACTCGGGGTCTTCTTTCTGAGCTTCCTTTATCCTCTGAATTAGGTCGGAGATACCCTAATATTCGCAAAAATAGCCCCATGTCTCGATTCACAAGGAGACCAATCTCGAACATCCTCAAGCATTCTCCACTCTCGAACCATCATCGAAACCACATAAGATTTTCTACTAATCGCATCGTCTACCACATTCGCCTTCCCCGGATGATAAGAAATCGTACAATCATAATCCTTAAACAATTCCATCCATCGGCGTTGCCTATTATTCAACTCTTTCTGGGAGAAAAGGTATTTCAAACTCTTGTGATCGGTAAAAATTTCAAATTTCGCCCCATAAAGGTAGTGCTTCCATTTGTGCAACGCAAAGACTATTGCCGCCAACTCCATATCATAAGTCGGGTAATTCTGCTCACTAGGGGTCAACTTCCTCGAAGCGTAGGCAATCACCTTCCTGTTCTGCATCAAAACACAACCCAAACCCTCTTTCAAAGCATCACTATAAATTACTAAATCATCATTCCCATTAGGCAAGGTCAAGATCGGTGCGGTAGTCAACCTCTTCTTCAATTCCTCGAAACTCTTGTCACATTTCTCGGTCCATTCAAACGGACATTCTTCCGGGTCAACTGAGTCATCGGAGTAGCAATCCTCAAAAACCCCTCAATAAATCTTCGGTAATACCCGGCCAAACCTAGAAAGCTACGAATCTCGGTCACTGACTCGGGTCTCTTCCAATCCACTATGGCTTCAATCTTTGAAGGATCCACCGAAATCCCATCTTTAGAAATCACATGGCCCAGAAAAGAAACCTTTCTCGAGCCAAAATTCGCATTTACTAAACTTCGCAAATAATTTCTCCCTCGCAAGAATGGATAAGACTGTCCTCAAGTGCTGCTCGTGCTCCTCTCGAGATTTAGAGTAGACGAGTATATCATCAATAAAGACAACCACGAACGAATCAAGATAAGGATGGAAAACCTGGTTCATCAAATCCATAAACACGGCCGGCGCGTTAGTCAACCCAAACGGCATAACCAAGAACTCGTAATGACCATACCGAGTGCGAAAGGCAGTCTTCGAAATATCCTCCGATCGAATCTTCAACTGATGGTACCCACTCCTCAAATCAAGCTTGGAAAACACAACGGACCCTTGAAGCTGATCAAATAAATCATCAATGTGCGGTAGAGGATACTTTTTCTTCACCGTAACCTGATTCAACTTTCGGTAATCGATACACAATCTCAACGAACCATCTTTCTTCCGCACAAACAAAACCGGTGCTCCCCACTGGGAAACACTAGGGCGGATAAACCCTTAATCAAGGAACTCTTGCAACTGGACCTTTAATTCCTTCAATTCTGCGGGAGCCAACCTATACGGTGCTTTCGAAATCGGAGCTGTACCCGGCAAAAGATCTATACAAAATTCTATCTCACGATCGGGAAGCATATCATACTCCGAAGAGAAAACATCAGGAAATTCCTGAACTACCCGAACACTATCCAAACTAGGAGATTCCTTCTTGGTGTCTAACACACTAGCCAAGTAACCCTCACAACCATGGTGCAATAATTTTCTCGCTTTTACATAAGAAATTAATCGAACTTTTCTACTCAAGGGACTAGCCTCAAAGACAAACTTAGGCACATCGGGAATAGAAAAGGTAACAGTTTTCTTATGGCAATCAACAGAAGCATGAAACTTGCTCAACCAATCCATACCCAATATAACATCAAAGTCTTGAATGGGAAGGACTACCAAATCCACACATAAGGTACGACCACATATAACCACATCACAAGCACGAATGACTCGATCAGATATCAAGCATTCTCCTATAGGGGTTGACACCTCTAGCACATAGGGTAAAGACTCAAATGAAGCATTTAACAGAGAAGCAAATTGCACAGAAATGTATGAATGAGATGATCCTGGATCTACTAACGCTCGTGCGCTCACACTAGATATAGAAATATACCTCCAATAACTGTGGGATCATCTGTGGCTTGTTGTTGATTCATTGCAAACACTTTCCCTTGGACCTTGGGCTTTCCCGTAGCGTCCCTTTTCTGACCCTGTGGAGCCCCAGCTCCTACCCCAGTCGGTTGACCTCCTGCCTCTAGTACAATCCCTTGCAAAATGACCCATTTGACCACAATGGTACACCCTTCCCTGCTTCTTCTAACACCGGTCCTCTGAATGACCTTCCTTTTGACAATACGAACAAAGCCTCCTAATTTGGTTCCCTTGGTTCCCGGAAGTGGTACCCGGGTTCCTTGGGATCGGTTGCCCTCGGAACTGAGATTGTCCCCCAAGTTACCTCGGTTATCAGAACGGTGTTGTGGTTGAGACTTAGCATGGCCTCCTTGTTTGCCCGTATTCACACTTCGGTCTTCCTTTTGTGTTCCCCAATGTCCTGTTCAATCAAGTAGGCTCGATCTACCGCATCCTGAAAAGTCACAATCTTTTGGGCTATCAGTTGAGTACGGATGGATGTCTTCAACCCGCGGATGAATCTCATGGCCTTTTGCTCCTCAGTCCTCACCAAATAGCCACAGTACCGGGCTAATTCTGTGAACTTAGCCGAGTACTGTGCTATAACAACAAACCTTGCTCCAAATTGAGGAGCTCGATCTCCTTTCGGTTTTGATCAACAACCGGAATGAAATGCTCCTTGAACTTACGCACAAACAACTCCCACGCATACACCGTGTGAGTATCATCCCAACTAGCTTTAACACCCTTCCACCAGTGCTCGGCGGCACCCACAAGTTTATAAGCTGCGAACCGGACCTTATCCTCATCCGTACAACCAAATACCTCATAATCTCTCCATCGACTCAATCCATAACTCAGCTTTCCTTACATCGGGTTCCCCATTGAATTCAACCGGTTTTTAAACTTCAGAAATTGTTCCAATCCGTAGCGGGGTGGTGCTTGTTCTACCCTCGGACCTTAATCATGTATGGCCTTCATGGCCGCCTCGAACATGCCTTGAAACATGGCATGGGCTTCTTCCCTTGTATCATTCTGATTTGCATTACCGGTACTACCTTCACCACTCCTTCTACGAACCATTATAAACAAGTACATGTATAAAACATCAACCGCTAATCACTCCGCACACTACTACCCTCCTAGGTCATACTAATCCACCTATTTTTATACTTAGAGCTAATGCCATAGCTCTGATACCAACTGTCGCGACCCCGAACCCCGCGGGCCCGAGATCGCGAGCTGGACGTCGACTTAAACAATAAACTCTAAAATAATGGAGATAAAAATTTCCTTTTATACCAAAAGAGGATAACACAAAGTTTTACAAATCCAAGTTTGATAATAACCAAATACAACTATCATAAACTTCCATAAGTTTATGCCCAACAAAATATAAATGTACAATTCTTAATGACGTCATTGTTTGGTATAACTATCCCAAAAAAGGTTACACATTTATATAATGTAAACCAACCTATAACAACTTTCCCCAAAAGAATGTATCTACACTCGACGTCCTCTTTCTCGTGATCAGCAAGACTAATCCTTAGCACCTGGGGAAAAACAAAGATAAAAGAAAGGGGGTGAGATAAATCTCAATAAGTTACTAATGAAACTACATGACATGCTATGATGCAATAATCCATAATAAATCACATAACACATAGCAATTATCATATGTCAGATAGCAGCGGAAATAAACACATAACAAAGGATATAGCCAAGGTTTTCCCAAACTGATAAATCAAATAAAGGTCGCTGCGCAGCTTCAATAATCAACAAATCATCATCTTCATAATAGCATGAAAGCTGAAGAGAAATCCCCGATACCGGAACCAATAACCAAATGAAGTGTCACAAGGGACGGGAGACATGCCACAAAGTCATGCTCCAAGTAAAGCTAAAATGCACACAAAGGAGCTAGCTCTTCTCACATCCAAGGCCAATTTGGAGGAGGGTAATAATGGGGCAAAACAATGGTCAACGTCATAATGGACTTGGCCGTGCCATTATATATTTCGCATCGCCCGAAACAAACACAAATAACCAGCTGGACATTCAAACGTAGGCCAAGTAAAAAAATACTAGCACGATAAATAGCCATGGATTCCAAAGTAGGGGAATCATGCCAAATAATCACCAAGAAGATGAAATGAACCAACAATACACAATAAAGGTGTTCCAATACTTCCAAAGTAAGAATACTCAATTACTATAACACATTCAATCACAAAGGATCCAATTCAATTCTAGGCATCCAACTACAACTACTCACTCATCTCGAAGAGCTCAAGGAGAGCTTTAAAACGATAGTTTATACACCTAAACCGGAGTTCGGAGAGAGAGTTATGACTTTCGGAAGATAGCACGAAAACAAATCAATTTGGAACAGGGAGGGAGGGGTGCGCGCGCTTCATAGGGAAGAGGGCGCGCGCTTCATATGATCAGAAGGAAATGCTAGAATTCAAAGGTGAAGGTGAGGGTGCGCGCGCTTCAACCAAAAAGGGGGCGGACGCCTCCTTGTATCAGAAGGAAATCAAGAATTGGAAGGGGGGATGGTGCGCGCGCTTCAAAGGGAAGAGGGCGCGCGCCTCCTATCGTCTTCAACGAAACCCAGAACTTCACCTGGTTTGCCATTTCTTTACCAAAACTCAAATGACTCAAAGCCAATACTTCCAAATAACAATACCAAGGTACCCAACCACTTAGGAACCTAGAAATGACCCATAAACAACCTTAAAACAACCTAAACCAAGGAGTGATTTCAAATGCCCAAAATCACAAAAGATGAGCCAAATACCAATCAACTCTAAATCAAACAAAGAGGTTACATATATCAACAAGAGTATCAAGGGAGTTAAATATGAACATTATTAGCATAAAAGGGGGAAAAGCAACTTACCTGAATTTTCTCAAAGTTGATGGATTTCAAATATTTTTGGATTCCAACGATCCTATCGACGATCTAAACATGTTTCACAAATGGAGGAGAGAGAGAGAAAAGAGTATGCTGGGAGAGATGGAGGTGGAGTGTGAGTGAGGGTGATAGGGTGAGGGAGAAAAAAGGGAGTAGGGAGGGATTATTTCAAAATGTTACAATTAGGGCCCCTCCCCTACACTACCCAAAATAAACAACTCCCCACTAATTATTAAGATTCAACACTTCTACACTAGCACAAATGACCCAATTAAGATGCTAGGCATAAATTAATATAACGCATAAAATGCACACATAAATTATTAATTAAATAATAATTTAAATAAAATAAATAAGCAAATAAATAAATACTAATTATTTATTACTAATAAAATAGAGCCTAGATTTTGGGTCGTGACACGGCCGCACACCATGTCGGGACTGGTTTCTTTATTTGATTTGGAAAAGAATTTTGGACGGGTTTAGACACAAGTTTCCTATTTGGAATATGTCTAACTTGTATATAAACAGCCAAATTCGGGCTAGAACATATGATAGCTTTTGTGCAAGTCTCCAAAGAGTTTGAGAGAGTTTTATTTTGTTCTAAGACATCTTAGATTGAAGAACAAAATAATACACAAACCAATATTCCATGTAGTTCATATCAATTGTGAAAACGTGTTTCACAATTTGGTCTAGCAACCAAGATCAAGTGTTCTTGATATTCGTTCGTGGTGTGGATACCGCTAGAGGGTGAAGCTTATCATCTTCAAAGTTCGTGTTCTTACTTTTGTGATTAAAGCTTCAAGTTCTCCACCAAGATCAAAGACCAAATTCAAAGTCATCAAGGGTTAGTTTTTCTAGTATTCATATTGTTGTATTTGATTTAATCATATGAATGGATCTATGGGCTTTAGGTTTCATAAATTTTGAATGCTTATTTCCGCTGCGCATGTTACTACGAAACCCAACAGTGGTATCAGATCCCCGTTCATGTTGATTATTTCAATACCTAGATCATTTTGTGTGTATATAAATTGTTTATGTGACTAACATGATATGAATATTGGATTATATGATGTTTATGTGTTATGTGATTTTATGTGGTTTATTGTTTTGCAACTTTAATCGCACGATTCAATCGCAATTAATATTATGATGGATTCTGAATTGTTTGATTATTAATTCTGATTGGATCATGGTTTTAATAATTAGGGAAAAACAATTTTGAGACAAATTTCGAACTGAAAAATTACCTTCTGATCTCACTGTACGACCGCACAGAATGACCTGGGCGATCGCACAAAAGTTGGGCGATCGGACAGTAATTCTTGGGCGGCCGCACACAATGATCAGAATCTCTGATTTTTGTTAAAAATCAGAATTTGGAATTTTCGAGAGGTCCAACCGAACCAGTGACAGAACCAGACCAGACCTGCTGATCTGGAATGGGTTTTGGGTAGTTGGTTTGGGTGTGGATTTTGGGGTTTGATTTTCCTATTTGTTTTAGTCTTGTGATTCTAAGATTGGTTCAAGGTTTGGATGGCTAATCTACGTTCATCGAGATTGTGTTTCCCAAACTTTATCGCTATCAAAGTTTCAAAGATAAAACGAAGTTAGAATTATGAAGAGTTCATAATTGCTAAAATTAAGAAACAAAGTTCTTGATTCAATGATTGGATGCAATTGGCCTACGTTTATCGAGACCATCTATTGCTTAGTTTCGGCCACATGGACTACTTTCTTGGTTTCTTGAATTAGTGCGGAATTGTGGATGCCTTGTGGCTTAGTTTCGGCCGCACTTCTTGTTGTCTTGATTTGGAAGATGATGACCAAAGTTGAAATAGTCTCATCCTCATAATTATAGAGAAACTAATGACACATAAATATCATGCTTAAATTAATGGAGATTAATTTAGTGGCTAAACTTGATGCGTAACATGTTTATATTATGTGCTCATAAATGTGTTGTATGCTATATGTGATGAACCTTCAAAGAAAGTTTTAAGTCCTTTTGCAATGCCATGATTAAAACACTTGTTTATATATGGGTAATTTTGTGTGGGCTCGCCAAAGCGAGGTGCATTGATATTATTCCTGTATGAACAAGATGAGTGAATACGAGTTTCCTATGCGTTTAAAATGGATGGACTTAATTAAGCGTCAAAACAGTTTTGGGCTTAAGGCAAAGATGAGATTTAACATGCTTTTCGAAATTGGATTTCTTAAAGAATCTCATGAAAAGAACTAAGAGTCATATGAGATATGATTGACAAGAGTTGTCTACCTAATTAATTTAATTTTGAGCGGTGCGCCAAAGCGTACATAAAATTAAATTAAAGCGGGATCTTAACCCATTTAAATTATATTATACATTGGATGTATAAGAAGTTTATATAATTTAGTGAGAGTATTTCTTTTGAAAATTACATTGTTTATTTCTTTAATGAAAAACCGGTACTTATTAAATTTTGGAAATTTTGCATATTTGTAGACAATGACTGCTAACACTCAATCAATTTCGTTGCGATCGATCCTTGAGAAGGATAAGCTCCAAGAGAATGGTACTAACTTTATGGATTGGATCCGTAGCCTAAGAATTGTTCTAAGGCAAGAAGATAAGTTGTACATTCTCGATGGGCCACTTCCTGCTGAACCAGAACCTACTGCCCCTAGGGCAGAAAGAGACAGTTACAAGAAACATCGTAATGATTCTAGAGATGTAAGCTGTCTCATGCTTGCTACTATGTGCTCAAAACTCCAACAAAGTTTGGAACACTTGGAAGCCTATGAGATAGGCGTGGAGTTAAGAGCCATCTTTCAAGAGCAAGCTAGGCAAGAGAGGTACAAGACCATTGTTGCATTCACTACTTGCAAAATGAATGAAGGGCAACAAGTGAGTCCTCACATGCTGAAAATGAAAGGTTATGTAGAGTACCTTGAGAAACTTGGCTATCCAATCCCATTGGAGCTAGCCACGGATCTCATTCTTAATTCATTGCCTAAAAGTTATAATCAGTTTCTGATGAATTATAACATGCATGGAATGGATAAGAATCTCTCCGAGTTGCATGGGATGCTTAAAACTGCGGAGATGAAGATTGCGGAGAAAGGTTCTCCCATGCTCTTGGTTCATGATGGGAAGAAGGCTAGTGCCAAAGGAAAGGGTAAGAAAGTTGTCAAACCCAAGATAAGCAAGGCAAAGGTTGCCAATGCTTCTGAGGCAAAACCCGATTCACAAAAGGATGCAATCTGTTTCCATTGTCAAAAATTGGTCATTGGAAACGTAATTGCAAGGCTTTCTTAGAAGAGCAAAAGAAGAAGAAGAGCAGCAAGGCTGCATCGACTTCAGGTATCTATATGATAGATATTCTCCTTTCTACCACTGATTCTTGGGTATTGGATACCGGATGTGGTTCTCTCATTTGTTTAAATGTGCAGGGTCTAAAGAATAGGAGACTACTTAAAGAGGGTGAAGTAGACCTACGCGTGGGGAATGGAGCAAAAGTGGCTGCATTAGCCGTAGAGACTTATGAAGTCACTTTACCTTCCGGATTAATTCTTGTTTTGAACAATTGTTATTATGTTTCGGATTTAAGTAGAAATATTATTTCAATTTCTTGTTTGGATAATGAAGGCTTTAAGTTTCTTATTGAGAATAAGAAATTTTCTATTTATTTAAATGTGGTGCTTTATGGTATTGCTAATTCATTTAATGGCCTTTATGTCTTGGATGTCAAGAATGAAAATAATGAAAATGTCTATCATATAAATAAGAAATCTAAACCTAATGATGTAAATCATACTTATTTGTGGCATTGCCGTCTTGGTCATATTAATGAGAAGCGTATCTCAAAACTCCATGGGGACGGTCTCTTGGGTTCATGTGACCTTGGGTCATATGATACTTGTGAGTCGTGTCTTCTTGGAAAAATGACTAAGACACCTTTTACCAAGCTAGGTGAAAGGGTAAGCGACTTATTGGGGTTGATACATTCCAATGTATGCGGACTATTAAGTAGCAATGCTAGGGGAGGATTTCAATACTTCATAACATTCACGGATGATTATAGTAGATTTGGGTATGTTTACCTAATGAAACATAAAAGTGAAGCATTTGAGATATTAAGAATATTTCAAAATGAAGTAGAAAAACAACTTGGCAAAAGTATTAAGGCACTTCGATCAGATCGAGGTGGAGAATACTTGAGTCATGAATTTGATGATCATCTAAAGAATTGTGGAATAGTTTCACAATTGACCCCACCCGGAACACCACAAATGGAATGGTGTGTCCGAGAGGAGAAATCGGACTTTGTTAGACATGGTTCGATCAATGATGAGTCAAGTTGATCTTCCAATATCCTTTTGGGGTTACGCTCTAGAAACCGCTGCTTTCACACTAAATCGTGTTCCAACTAAATCGGTTCAAAAGACTCCATATGAGATGTGGAGCGGAAAGAAGCCTTGTCTGTCTTTCATGAAGATTTGGGGTTGTGAAGCTTTTGTCAAAAGACTTGTCTCAGACAAACTTGCACACAAATCTGATAAATGTATTTTCGTGGGATATCCTAAGGAAACTAAAGGATATTACTTTTACAACCAAGAGAAAGAGTTTCTCTCCAAAGAAATCAGTGGGAGTAAAATAAATCTTGAAGAGATTCGAGACCCAGAAAATGACATTGAACCAATAGTGAAACAAGAACAAGAACCACAAGGAGTTGTGGAACCTGTTCAAAATACACAAGCAACTCGCAGATCTAGTAGGTTACGATCCGAGCCCAAGAGATATGGATTTCTCGTAACGGATAGTAATGAGGTGGAAATCATTGAGAATGATGAACCGACAACCTACCAAGAGGCGATGTCTTCTCCTGATTCGGACAAGTGGCTTGGATCCATGGAATCCGAATTGCAATCCATGCAAGACAATCAAGTTTGGAATTTGATTGATGCGCCCGAAGGTGTAAAAACCATAGGATGCAAATGGGTCTTCAAGAAGAAGACCGACATGGATGGGAAGGTGCATACTTACAAAGCTAGACTTGTAGCGAAGGGTTATAGGCAAGTTCATGGTATTGACTATGATGAAACCTTTTCACCCGTAGCAATATTCAAGTCTATAAGAATTTTGCTTGCCATTGCCGCATATCATGACTATGAAATATGGCAAATGGACGTCAAAAACGCTTTCCTAAATGGAAAACTACAAGAGGATGTGTATATGACACAACCGGAAGGTTTTGAGCAAGATTTTCTAAGGTATGCAAATTGCAGAGATACATCTATGGATTGAAGCAAGCTTCAAGGAGTTGGAATCTCCGTTTTGATGAATCGGTCAAAGAGTTTGGTTTCATCAAGAACGAAGATGAGCCTTGTGTATATAAGAATATTAGTGGGAGTATAGTGCTATTCCTTATTTTATACGTGGATGACATATTACTCATTGGAAACGATATTCCTACACTTCAGTCCGTAAAGACTTGGTTAGGAAAATGCTTCGCAATGAAAGATATGGGTGAAGCCGCATATATACTTGGCATTAAGATCTATAGAGATAGATCAAGGAGGCTACTTGGTTTAAGCCAAAGTACATACATTGACAAGGTCATTAGAAGATTCCGTATGGAAAATTCTAAAAGAAGAACCTTACCAGTGTTACATGGAGTTTCTCTAAGCAAGACTCAATGTCCTAAGACAAAAGATGAGCATGAGAAAATGAATGATGTTCCATATGCTTTGGCAATTGGGTCCATCATGTATGCCATGATTTGTACTAGGCCGGATGTATCTTATGCTTTAAGCATGACAAGTAGATACCAATCCGACCCCGGTGAAAATCACTGGATGGCTGTAAAAGCGATTCTTAAGTACTTAAGAAGAACTAAAGATTCGTTTTTGGTCTATAGAGGAATGGAAGATGATCTCGTGGTAAATGCTTACACGGATGCAAGCTTCCAAACCGACAAAAATGATAGTCGATCGCAATCGGGTTTTGTGTTTATGTTAAATGGTGGAGCTGTAAGCTGGAAGAGTTCCAAGCAGAGCACAACCACTGATTCTACAACGGAAGCTGAGTATATTGCTGCATCAGATGCTGCAAAGGAAGCTGTTTGGATTAAGAAGTTCATTACTGAACTTAAAGTGGTTCCTAGTATTGCTAATCCAATAGACCTTTATTGCGATAATAATGGTGCTATTGCTCAAGTAAAGGAACCAAGAGCACATCAGAAATCCAAACACATACATAGGCGTTTTCATATCATTCGAGAAATCGTTGATAGGGGAGACGTAAATATATGCAGAGTACCTACTGATGACAATGTTGCGGACCCGCTAACAAAGGGACTTTCACAAGCTAAACATGAAGGTCATGTTAGGTCCATGGGTATTAGATACATGGGAGATTGGGCCTAAGGCAAGTGGGAGATTGTTGGTAGTGGTGCCCTAGGCACGTTTAATAAACGTTGTAATTGTTATCATTTATTTCATATCAATAAAGAAATGTTTTGATTATTATTGTTGTTCATGTTTACTTATAATAATCTCTGTCCCTAGGACTTGTTAAGCACTAGTATAAAGGCTAAATGATCATGGGATGATCATGTTAGATTTATGGGTACTTGTTTGGAACAAGGTACTGGACATGACCCGCTGTATGAGATTTATGTCATGGTCTATGTCGTACATATATCTCATATTAGTTATGTCATTCGAATCCTTAGACATGAAGTTATTATAGTCTTCCACTTGATGAACATTATGTTTGACATATTCAAACGCTACCTTTAACCGGGTAGTTATAAAGGGTATGATTGGCATAATCAGATTCACGTAGGGAAGAGTAATAAGCTAAATGGATTTGTCCCTCTTCGGAGAGATGTCAAGCTTGGGCCTCTCGTAGGAATGATGTTGATGAAAATGTTCAGCCGAACTCAAAGGAATTGATTAGATCAATGTCATTTGTTTTATCAACATACTCGGAATCGAGAAAGTATTGAACAAAACAAGTTGACTTGTTGACCATGACTTGTGTTCAATGACATCGTGGACAAAGGGATTGTGACATATTCTAAAGGAATGCGAACTTGTATCTAGTTATGCTATTTGGGTAGGTATGACAGTTTGCTAGAACCTAATCATATCTTATGGTTTCATGTTTGAACCCATTGCCAACTTAGTATAATCCTAGAGGGTCACACACAATAGAACGAATCTTAAATAAGGACTATATTGGAATTTTGGAAACTTTGGGAAAACTGGACAAGTGGGCGACCGCACAGGATGATTTGGGCGGCCGCACAGTTTGGGTCAGTTAGTACCAGAAACCTTCCAAATAGATGTGCGACCACACAAGGGTTTTGGGCGGCCGCACACCATGTCGGGACTTGTTTCCTTATTTGATTTGGAAAAGAATTTTGGACGGGTTTAGACACAAGTTTCCTATTTGGAATAGGTCTAACTTGTATATAAACAGCCAAATTCAGGCCAAAATATATGATAGGTTTTGTGCAAGTCTCCAAAGAGTTTGAGAGAGTTTTATTTTGTTCTAAGACATCTTAGATTGAAGAACAAAATAATACACAAACCAATATTCCATATAGTTCATATCAATTGTGAAAACGTGTTTCACAATTTGGTCTAGAAACCAAGATCAAGTGTTCTTGATATTCGTTCGTGGTGTGGATACCGCTAGAGGGTGAAGCTTATCATCTTCAAAGTTCGTGTTCTTACTTTTGTGATTAAAGCTTCAAGTTCTCCACCAAGATCAAAGACCAAATTCAAAGTCATCAAGGTTTAGTTTTTCAAGTATTCATATTTTTGTATTTGATTTAATCATATGAATGGATCTATGGGCTTTGGGTTTCATAAATTTTGAATGCTTATTTCCGCTGCGCATGTTACTACGAAACCCAACAATACCATCTCGCCAACACTCCATCAAAGGCAAGAACAATTCATCATCACCAACGTCATCATTCTCCAAAGCATGGACATCAAGGCATCCACCACCACAATAGCAATCCATCCAACGGCAATGGTAAGTGAAGGTATGAATACATCCGAGGCTTTCCTCAAATCACAGTGCACACAAAATCACTTTCTCCATTCTTACAAAAACTCTCTCTCATGCAAAACTGCTTTCAAATCAAATTGCACCACGAGCACAATTTCTCTCTTCATTTCACACTTCATGCATGTTCTTGCACAAGCACATATACCTGCAAAGCACACACTTAACAGGTACCACCACAAGGTCAACAGCATCCGCTACTCCAGGCACTCCATCCTCAGCAGAAAATGGTCCACAGTCAACCATGCCTACATCACCACGATAAAGTCAACAGCAACTGCAGCTCTAGACAGCAATTTGGTCCACGGTGATCCCGCATTAGCAAACGGGTCCCGCATCAGCAAACGGATCCCGCATCAGCAAACGGATCCCGCATCAGCAAACGGATCCCGCTTCCAGCAAACAGGTTCCGCATCAGCAAACGGATCCCGCATCAGCAAACGGATCCCGCTTCAGCAAACGGATACCACATTAGCAAATGGATCCCGCTTTAGCAAACGGATCCCGCATCAGCAAACGGATCCCGCTTTAGTAAACGGATCCCGCTTCAGAAAAACGGATCCCGCATTAGCAAACGGATCCCGCTATATCAATAAAGCCGCACACACAGGGAGCGCACCCCCATCTTTCACAATTTCAAAATTCCCCTCTTTCTTTAAATTGCGGCCGTGGTGGGCCGCCTCAAGCCACCACACCTTTTTGAAATTTTGTGGCCGTGGTGGGCCGCCTCAAGCCACCACACCTTTTTTAAAAATTTTGTGGCCGTGGTGGACCGCTTTAAGCCACCACACCTTTTTAAAATTTTGTGGCCGTGGGGCCGCCTCAAGCCACCATACCTTTTTAAAATTTTGTGGCCGTGGTGGGCCGCCTCAAGCCACCACACCTTTTTTTAAAATTTTGTGGCCGTGGTGGGCCGCCTCAAGCCACCACACCTTTTTAAAAAAAATTGTGGCCGTGGTGGGCCGCCTCAAGCCACCACACCTTTTTAAAAAAATTTGTGGCCGTGGTGGGCCGCCTCAAGACACCACACCCTTTCCATCCGCGAAAGCCGCTCACACAGGAAGCGCACTCCTATCCTTTGTAATTTTAAATTCCTGCTTTATCGAGTCTTTGTTTCCTCTTTTCGATGTCCTCGGCGGTTGTCTTTCTTTCGTCGACGCGTTTTGCTTCACAATCCACGTCACCGAGGGGCTCTGTAGACACCCCGCCTTGGACCTCTCACCCCGATTGCATACATAGTATTTTTACTTTACTTGTTTTTGTTAATTTCTGTTAGTTCGGTTAAGTTCTTAACTGATTCCGTCAGTTTTGGACTAAACTGCACAACAGAGTTAACTTTCTAGTCCATTCTGTCAAAATCGTCATTTCGAAGTCGCGCGCCTCCGCCCTTTGGGGCCAGAAGCGCGCGTCTCCCGCCGACTATACGGGATGCGCGCGCGTCTGGGCGTGTCAGTTACAGATTCTGTCCAAGAATCTCTCCCTTGCTCATTTTATATGATTTTGCCCGGGAAACTGATCTTGGTGACTCCGTCTTGGCACCAAAAATATCCCCTTTCAACTATAAAAACCCCTCCAATCCACCATTGGAGGGGGACCTCTTTTCCATCTCTTTTGGATCTCTTTTACCTCTCTTGGACCTCATTTTTAGACTTGAATTTTCTCTATACACACACTATACACAATTCTCTACACAAATTCTCCCAACAAGAGTTCTTCTTAACAAGACTCTACATAAAATCGTTCTACAACAATTTCTCCACAACAAAACACCATTTTCAAGTCCATGTTTGAAGTCCTCTTCTTAAGGTACAACTTCATTTTTCTTCTATTTTCTTCTTCTTAAATGTATGCAATCCCCATTAATGGGACATAACCAATATGACTACTTCACATATTGAAGTTAGTTAAGGTTATCTCCCTACATTCCAACTCTACTTTAAATCCCCCCACTTTTATTTTATTATAATTGTTAGAATAGTTTAACATGTAATCTTTTAGTATAAATTAATAAAATAAAACAATTCTTTTTTTTATTTCTCTTTTATTTTCCCTTTTTTTTCCGTTATAATTGTTAGCACTATTTATTTAATTGAAGGACATTTAGCATTAGAACACCAAAAGTAGCAAGACCCGCGTAAGTGGGGCGGAGTGGGTGTTTAAGTACTTCCCACTCCATCACCTAACCCCCGAACCCTTTCTCTCCCGAATCTCTGGTTTTCGTATAAAAATTGGCTTTCTTTAGGTTTTTCTTATGTTCCTCTAAAACATAGGTGGCGACTCTAAAATCAAGTAGACATCCTAGGATAATTCACCGCTCTAGCCAAGCCGTGGTCCCCCGGGGTATCTACAACAGCGCATACAAGATATTATGAGTTGAGGTTTAATTATGCGTTTAAATTGAATGTTTAAACATCATGCAATGAAATATGAGCAGTTATAAATATGCGCATCAAGTAAAGTTTAAATAATGCATTCATTTTTCCACAAACGAATGGTTTGAATTGAAGAAGGTTTTGTGAAAATGCAATGATGCATTCTTCTCATTAAAACTTGAAAGATATGAGTTACAAGTACAAGTTTTACAATGGAAGAAAAATAAAAAGCAAAAATAATACGTACATCAAAAACGTACATATGCGCAACAAACAAAAGATTACAAATCTAGTCTATGTTGATCCTGGACAGCGCTTCCCTAAGCTCGTTTTGCAGGCTTGTGAACTTGTTCGTCAGCTCAATCTTCAGAGTCTGAAACTTAGCGTTGTATTCCACAGCCTGATTCACATAAGTCTTCATGCCACTGCACATCAAATCATTGTCTTTCTGAAGGTCTTCAGAAACTCGATTAAAAGTATTCTCAAGCGAACCGAATTGATTTGCAAGAGATTGTTGAGCAGACGCAATCAAGTCTTGAATTTCCTTCTGCGCATCCACTAGACTTTTGGTTAACTCCACTTGAACAATATTTTGGATTGCTTGCATATCCAGCATAGCTTGGTTCATCGCTCTGTTGAAAGTATCACCAAACTGAACTAAGCATTGGGTGACATGAGATTTGAGCGAATCGAGAGAGGAAGAGCTGGAGTCACCTGGCACAAAATTCTCAAATGCATTCAAAACCTTTCCAGTTTCCACTTGAATAATATCATTAAAAGTTCCTGCCACGGTGCATAAAGCTTCATTTAAACCATGCATTGAGGGAATCTTAGAGAGCGCAGTGGTAATCACTCCAAAGTCATGCTCTATGTCTTAGCGCAGTTCATCAAAATTTGGAGGCATAGGCGCAGCTCCAGAACTGGTTGCAGGCGCAGCTTTAGAACAGGTTGCCTTTGTTGTAGAATTCTCCCCCTTAATGGCACAATCAATAGCATGTAGCAAACTGGCCTGCGCTTCGAGCCTTGCTGACTGCGCATCCAGTTTCTCTTGAATCTTAGCTTGCGCAGTGACCACTTGAAAGTGCTGGGTTTACGCGGAAAATTGATTTGCTAGAATAGTTTGGAGCATGGCCATGATTTGGCGCATGTCTGTTGAAGAACTTGAGGGATCTGAGGGAACAGGACCTGGAGGCACTATAGGGATAACTTGTGGAGAAGTCTGAGAAGCCCTAGTAGTGTGCGCAGGAATGGAAGTGGTATCAGCAGCAGGAGGTGGAGAAGTACCTTGCGCATGAATAGGAGATAGAGGCGCAGCAAAGTCCTCAGAATTAGAATCTGCAGTATCTTCGACTATTGGAGCATCTGGATCTACTGTAGGATCAGGTGCATCAAAAGCAAAGCCTTCACCATCAATTAAGATAGGTGGGTCTTGCTGTGCAACATTCCTCAGCGCAACTACAGCTAGCCTAGCTTGCCTCGCTATATCACGCGCAGTCAATTCTGTGCGCATTGGATCAGACTCGGTATCTGATAAGTTTTTTATAGGTCTCTTTGTTGCGCGCTTCTTGAGTCTGTGATTTTTCTTCCTTGACTTGGCAGATAGAGGAATTTCATCCTCACTCGAAGTTTCCTTGCGCGTCTCCTTGGGTGTCTCCCCCTGAGATGGTGCAGCAGTAGAGGGTCCAGCAGCAGTAGACTTTGAAGGGCTGATGAGAGGATCATTGAATACACCATCAAATACATCTTCCTCTTGCACACTAGGAGTAGAGGCACGCATTGACTTAGGCGTAGGAGGAGGAGGAACAACAATATATTCTTCAACATGGATGTCTTCATCGGACTCATCCAGTAGAGTTCTTGATTCCTTAGCTTTCTTCTTCTTTTTGTTTTCTTTCTTCTTCTCTTCGAGTGCAGGAGCCTTAGCCTTCTTTGATTTCTTAGGAAGCTCTAGGTCAGTAGCAGTCTTGCGCTTAGGAGCAGGCGCAGTAGGATCTTTGATTGTGACCCCAGGCGCAGCAGTGGATTTCTTAGCATTTTGCTTCTTGCGCGGCGCATCAGCAGCAATGCCCTTTCCCTTTTCTTTGTCTCCTACCTTGTTCAGAACAGGCTCATATACTAAATCATCCTTAGAGTCTGAGCTAGATGAAGATGCAGATTCCACCTCATTTTCAGACACAAAGGGGGGGTCCTTGATCATCAGGATGAATGTCTTCAAATAACTCAACAGGATCCGCAGCCCAACACATACAGTAATCAAAGTTGTTTACTTCACAACAAAAATTGTGAAGAAATACGTGTGTATAAGTGTGCGTGCTAGTGACATCAACTTTCCATAAAGGGTCTTCATCCACCATTTTGCGCACAGAAGGAAAACGCATGAAAACTGCAGTAAGAATTCTGCAGTGCGTTTTATACTTGGGAGGTTTCTTGGTGTCTGAAGCCTTCTTCTTGTAAACGCATACCCAGTACACTAACTCATCAAATATTATCTCTGCCCAGCTCAACTTCTTCTTCTTGAAAATAGCAGTGCAGCACATCCACTGCGTGCTTATAAAAGTAGACTTGTTACCGTTCTTGCAATTGATGGTATCTCCAATGAGTGTACACAGATGGTACATCAGCCTTCCAAATTTTGTCCTATCATTGTTGTTGTATTGACCAACCAGAGTAGGTATCTTTATCAGCTTCTTCGCAACCTTGTCTTGTGTATCCTGAGAGAGCTTCTTCTTGCTGCACGCAGGAAGTCCCATCGTCTGACGTATATACGCGTAGTTGATGGTGACAGGAACTCCGCGAATAGAACTTTTCAAGCACTGAACTAAGATATCATCATAGATGCGCTCTATTTCTTCTTCGTTGCTAAAGAACTAATCTATGTATGAAGGGAGAATGAAAGTCTGTCCTTTGGTAAAGAATGGCAGAATGCCAGAGCTATCCATGAGCTCCATCATGTAGCGTCCAAGCGCATACTATCTAAGGTCATCAGCATCAATTTCCCAACCAGGGATAAAGTAATTTAGATTCTGCGCAAAACAAAAGTTATAAGTTAGATCTGGATATGTGCATGGAGAGAAGCGCATGTGCATGAGCGATATGCGCAACGCATGAACTAAACTCCAGACATTGAATAAAATATTAAATATAAAGGGTAAAAATGTCCAAAAACACAAATTTTAAATCACACGCCTAAAATTGGCGCGAAAAGCATAAACAATAACATTAATCATGGCAAGGCACATCATATGACTATTCATCAAGAACAAGAAGAACATGCATCGAATACACGAAGAACACAAAGAACATAAAAATGTCAAAGTGCTCCAAAATGCATAAAAAGCATATCAAAATGTTTGTAATGAAAAATCATACACAAACAAGTAAACCAAAACAACAACAACAAGATCAATCATCCAGAATCTGAGAAATACGAAAAAAGAATACGAAAAGTTCAATAACTCGAAAATCTCAGAAACACAACCAAACGATCATTGATCGTAAAACAAATTACATAAATGAATAGCTAAGAGAAAACCAAGCATATAGCATCAAATAATTTGAAAAACAAGCAACTGATCATATAGAAATCGCAAAGGGGAAGAAACTGACCTTCGAAGCAACAATGGTGGAAAATAGAAGAGAAGGTTGAGAATGTTACCATTTGAGGGTCTTCTGGTTTCTTTGTTGATGTTTTCTTTGGAGCCATGAAATATATAGAAGAAACTTACACGAAAATGGAGTAAAAAATCGAAAGTGTGTAGAGAAAGAAATGTCAGAGAGAGAGAGAGAAAATGAGAGAGAGAAAGTGATAAGAGCAGAGTGAGAAGAGAGACGGGGGTTCAGAAGGTTAATCATGAAAAAGGGTTGATGACGTCACGGTGCGCTAACAGAGGTTGGTAAAAGATCAGGCGAGTGAGGCGCACGTGCAGATGACATGGCCCAATGAGGAACGCGCTTGAAAAGCCCTAGTCATGCGCGTGTGTCAGACATTTATGGCCAAATAGATTTTTTTCCACTTCCCTCATAAGTAGCACACAACGAGCATTAATGGCGCGTCAATTCAATGCTTTTGCATTAAATGACTGGGACATGCGCAGGGGTAAAATAGTAATTTCCCAATAAATTTCAAAAAATAAGGACGAGGGAAAAAATAATTGCACAAGTACCCTTGCGAATTATGCTGACTCAGCGAGTCAAGGACCTGGGTGCAATTAATGAAAAGAGAACTTACCCGAGGTTCACGTGGCATGCGCATGATGCTTATACGTAGCTCTATAATGCGCAGAATTTCTTAGAAAACTCAGAAAAGTTTTGCCTTATGCGCAACTTCATGTGCGCATGAAATGCGTAGGCGCATGAGGCATTCTTCTTAACTTAGAAATTTTATCAAGTAAACACAAGATTATTAGTATTGACAAATCATATGGACAAGATTTAGCTAAGTTCAAGCATACCCATTTCACCTCTAAAAAAGATGAACATTTTAGCATCTAGTGCTTTTGTAAGAAAATCAGCGATTTGATAGTCGGTTCCCACGTGTTCGAAATGAATATTTCCTTTCTCCACGTGGTCTTTGAGGAAGTGATACTTGATGTCAATGTTCTTAGTCTTTGAATGCATGACATGATTTTCAGAAACTGCAATTATTGATGTATTGTCGCAGTAGATGGGACAATTTTCTTCGATTATGTCGTAGTCCACCAATTGCTGCTTCATCCACAGAATCTGATAGAAGAAACTTCCCGCAGCGATATATTCTGCTTTTGTAATTGAGATAAATACTGCAGCTTGCTTCTTACTTACCCATGACACAAGTCGATATCCGAGGAAATGACAAGTGACGCTTGTGCTTTTCCTATCAATGGTTCATACTGCATAATCCGCATCTGAATAACCTACAAGTTTAAAATTCGAATCTTTGGTGTACCAAAGTCCAAGGTTAACAGTGACAGAGAGATATCGTATAATACGTTTCACAGCAATTAAGTGCGCTTCTCTAGGGTCAGATTGATAACGAGCGCAGACACAAACACTAAACATAATATCAGGCCTACTAGCAGTAAGATAAATGAGTTAGCCAATCATACCTCGGTAGAGTGTTTGATCAACCTTTTTACCTCTTAAATCTTTATCGAGTTTGTTACCGGTAGACATTGGAGTATCATATGGTTTAGCATTATCTAGTCTAAACTTCTTAATTAGATCCCTTGTATATTTTGCATGGTTGATAAATATGCCTTCATCCATTTTCTTGATTTGAAGCCCAGGGAAGAATGTGAGTTCTCCCATCATGCTCATCTCAAACTTGATTTTCATTAGTTTCTCAAAGCGCTTGCACAACAATTCATTAGTGGAACCAAAAATAATATCATCGACATAAATTTGAACAAGTCATTTATGATCATTATGTTTGGCAATGAAAAGAGCAGTATCGATTTTACCGCGAGTGAAGCCTTTCTCAATGAGAAACTTAGGAAGCCTTTCTCAATGAGAAACTTAGATAGTGTATCATACCATGCTCTTGGTGCTTGCTTTAGTCCATACAAAGCTTTCTAGAGTTTGTAAACATGATTTGGAAATTGAGAATCTTCAAACCCAGGAGGAGGTTGAGCTATGTAGACTTGTTCTTGGAGTTCACTATTTAGAAATGCGCTCTTGACATCCATTTGATATAACTTGAAGTTCTTGTGGGCGGCGTAAGATAGGAAGATCCTTAAAGCTTCAAGTCTTGCAACGGGCGCGAAAGTTTCATCGTAGTCGATTCCTTCCTCTTGCCTGTAGCCTTGTGCAACCAACCTTGTATTGTTTCTTGTGATGGTTCCATTCTCGTCCATCTAGTTTCTGAACACCCATTTCGTACCAATCACTCCTTGATCATTTGGTCTTGGAACAAGAGTCCCAACCTTACATCGTTCAAACTGATTGAGTTCTTCTTGCATTGCAACAACCTAATTCAGATCTTAGAGTTCTTCATCAGCCTTCTTCGGTTCAATTTGAGAGATAAATGCAGTGTAAGCATCAAAGTTTGTAGCTCTCCTTATACGAACCCCAACATGTAGATCACCAATGATATTATTGATTGCGTGACCTCTAACTTCACGAATTTCAGGAGGTAAGTTAGGTTGGGTTGTAGTAACTTGAAGGTCTTCAATTGGCACATCTTCACGAGCATCAAAATCATTAAATTTAGGGGGTTGAACTGGTTCAGAATTGAAAGTGGGAGTGACACCAGATGCAGCATTAGAATGAGGCGCATGAGTGGAATCTTCAGGCGCATTGTACGGTGCAACTGAAGCTTCACTTGGTGCGCTATTGACAAAGCTTTGCGCAACTGATGTAGATGGATTTCCTTGAGTTGATGCATTCTGATCTTGAGTATGCGCAGCTGGAATGTGCGCACCTATCTCAATAAACTCAACAGAATCATCAGCAACATTTGGAGCCAAATGTGGCTCAAGTAGAGAATGTTCATCAAATGTAACATATACCGATTCAACTATCACTAAAGTAGATCTATTAAAAACGCGAAAAGCTTTAGAATGTTTAGCATACCCAACAAAAATACCTTCGTCCGCTTTGGCATTGAATTTACCTCTATGTTCGTTTCCGTTGTAGAGGATATAGCATTTTTAACCAAAGATTTTGAAGAAAGCAATGTTGGGAGTTCTACCATGCCATAGTCCATACGGAGTCTTGTTGTGGCGTTTGTTGATGAGGGAACAATTTTGAGTAAAGCATGCTGTATTGATAGCTTCTTCCCAAAAGTACTTAGGCAATTTTGCTTCAGCAATCATCGTCTTTCCTGCTTCAATCAATGTTCTGTTTTTCCTTTCCACAACACCATTTTGTTGAGGAACTCCAGTTGTTGAGAAGTTGTGATCTATCCCATGATAGTCGCAGTATCGAGTAACACCGTTGTTATTAAATTCTGTTCCATTGTCGGATCGAACACTAACGATGTCATCTTCTTTTTAGGTTTGGGGCAGTCTGAATAGAGTGGTGAGAATGTCATAGCAATTGTCTTTAGAAGTCATCATTTCCACCCACGCATATCTTGAATAATCGTCCACTACAACTAGAGTATATTTGTTTCCTCTAATGCTTGCAGGGGTGACTGGTCCAAAAAGATCAATGTGCAGCAGTTGCAAACATCTTGAAGTTGAGGGATTTGTCTTGCTGGAGAAAGACTGCTTTGATTGTTTTCCAAGTTGACACGCATCGCATTTGTTGTCATGATGATCAGAAGCCTTGGGAAGTCCTTTGACCAGATTATCCCTGCTGAGTTTTGATAGATATTTGAAGTTCAAGTGACTCAAGCGCTTGTGCCATAGCCAACTATTTTCGCTCACACTTTTAGCTACAAAACAAAGATTAGTACTAGAGTTCATATTTTGGAAATCAATAATATAGATATTTGTCTTACGATAACCGGTGAGCAATGTAACTCCAGATTTGCCATCCTTGATAAGACACTTCTTTGAAGTAAAGTAGCATTCTAATCCTTTGTCGCAAAATTGAGATATGGATAATAAGTTGTGCTTGAGTCCTTCAACAAGAGAGACTCTTTCAATGCACACGTTGTCTTTCTTGAGCTTTCCATATGCAACAACTTGACCTTTGTTATTATCACCAAATGTTACTGAGGGACCTCTTTCTTCATGAACATCTTCAAGTAAGGATTCATCTCCAGTCATGTGTCGTGAGCACCCACTGTCAAGAATCCATTCATACGCTCTAGCTTTAGAAGATCCAGCCATGAAGCAAAGAACCTGAAATATAGATATTAAAGCAGGTCCCCTTTATTCCTTTTCGGGTCCTAGAGTTAGCAACTTTTGACGACCCACTCTTGCTTGACCTTAAGATTTTTACGTCTTTTGGCATTGGGAGTGAGTCTCAAAAGGCATTCCACAGCCTTGTGTCCAGAACAATCACAAATAGAACAATGATGAAAGCCACCAATCACGTAAGTTTTCACAAACTCCTTACTTTTCTTTGGGATAGCATTCTTGATTGGGTCATATGAATTTGCCTTAACAAAATTTTTCTTTTGAAATTTTGGTGCGATTTTTCTAGGAGCGCGCATAGGGCTAGGAGGCGCATGGCGATGATGCGTATGGCTCTTAGGCGCATAATGTTCGCTCGTAGAAGGAGCGTGACTTGTTTCAAGAATTATTTTGCTAGAGGAAGATTCATCTGTAGCTATTTCCTTCTCTTTAGCTTTCCCAAATTGTTTCGTTGGGTAGACATAATGGAAAGTTTGTCTCTTGACTGGTTCCTGTCTTTTACCCATTGAAATATAATGTTTTTCCTTGGGAATTTCACAAGTTTGCTGACGTGTAAATTCACTTTCTCTTTCAACGCAAACCTCACAGTTAAAGTTGTCACTAGTTGAAGTGAATCCCAATCCACCTTTATCACCACTGGATTTTTGGGACTCAAAGATACTATCCATAGTGACACGAGAATTGGACCACTCATTTGTAATCTTTTTAAGATCAGTAATTTGAGCAACCAATTCATCGTTTTGAACTTTAAGTATAGAGTTCTGTTCTGTTAGATAGGTGTTTTTAACAGTAAGAGGAGTCATGCTCTTCATCTGCTCCTTAAGGAGGGTGAGTTCAGATTTTAATAGAGATTTCTCAGTCTTAAGCTGGGAAATTTCATCACATGATAGTGCTAAAGCTTCCTTCATATCACTAAATCGACTTATTACCTTTTCAGCCCTTTGAACAATCTTTTTTGCTTTTCAATGTCCTCATCATGATTGATTTTTGGAATTGATACAACTTGAGGTCTGATGTAATTGCTCTTTCAGAGTTTGCTTCGTGTGCTCAGATCACATCTGGAAAATAACAATCCACCATCGCTTTGAGCTAGAGTAAGACATCCTTGTTCAATGAGCTCGTTGATGGTTGGTCCTTTCTTCTTTTTCACCTCTTGAAAACCTGCAGATTTCTTGACATGTCTATTCAAGGTCTTCATATCAGGAATATATTTTGAGAAGTCATCATCTGAATCATAATCATCAATTTCATCATCCTTTACCACTAAGCACACGAGTCCATCATCAGAATATTCATCGCTTTCTTCCGAGTCTGTTTCAATCCACGTATTGCGCTCGTTTGATGGAGATTCTAATTCAGCAAACATTCCTTTATGACGATTGAATTTTGGAGTGTGGCTGCTCTTTTTCTGCATATACTCGAACTTGGGAATTGGGCAGTTCAATGCTAAATATCATGATTTCCTGCAATTAAAACAAACAAGATCTTCTTTTCTTTTTGAATCATTGCTCCTTATAGACTTTGGAGGGGCTCTGCTTGTAGATCCTTGTGCTTTGCTGAAAGAGTTGGGTTTTGAGAATTTTCTGAACTTCTGGAATCTCTTCACAAACAAAGCGAAGTCTTCGTCATCCATATCCAATAACTCAGAAATAGAAATTTTGAGGTCAGAACTTTTCTCAACATGTACTGGCGCAGGTGCTTCTTCTCTTTCCGCCACCATAGCAATGGACTTTGATTTTCCTTCAGTTTCACTTATACGCTGAAGTTTGAGTTCATAAACCTTGAGATTAGCATAAAGGTTCCTTAAAGTCCAATCATCCAAGGTTACAGCGTCTTTAAGGGCGCTAGACTTATGGAGATATCTAGATCCAAAAGCAGCGAGAAAATTAAGATTTAATTCTTTATTGGAGAACTTCTTTCCAAGTGAAATACAAAGATTGATAATTTCACAATAACATTCATAAGTCTGTGTTAAAGATTCACCGGGGAGTTGAGATAAATTGTTGAATCTCTTTTGAACTTTGTATCTCTTGTTCTCCTTGTAGACAGTGTCTCCTTCGATGTGTTCTTCAATAGCATCCCATAATTCATTAGCGGTAGCACAATGCTGACTTGTTGTTTCATAGCCATGCTTAGAGTGCTTAGGAGAATGTTTCTTGCTTTCCCATCATTTGCAACTCTTCTTATTTCTTCTTCAGTCCATTCTTCCTTTGGTTTCTTGATAGAAGGTTGAGCAGCGTTGGTGCGTGGATTAGGATTCGCTTTCATTGGGATGTGAGGTCCATAAACCACGGTGTCATGAAGCCTTTCATCGATAGAGCTGAAATGGGTCAGAATGTTGAATTTCCACCCGTCGAAATTATCTTCATCAAAGACTGGAACATGTGTGTAGTTAGAAGTTGCCGAAGGTTTTGAGTTTGCCATATCGAATCGGCACCCAAGCAGTTAAGCTTGAAAAAAAAAATGTTTTATAAAGGTGTTAGCTCTGATACCACTTGTTGGTCCCTAGGGGGCAACAAGGGTATGAAAAATGCTAGAGGGGGGGGGTGAATAGCATTTTTAAAATTCTTTTCAAACCCTTTTGCAAAACAATGTCAAATGCGCACAGCTCTAATTTTGGCTAAGTATAGCGTGCAACAGAGTGTGAAATGTACAGCGGAAAACTTAAAACAATCACTTATGCGCAGGTGTATGCGCAGAAGTGTAAAACGCACGCACTAAGTTTTAGCTTAAAGAGAGGCGCAAAGTGATACTAAGTAAGGAAGCACACAAACACAATGCAAACAGTGCAAGACAATGTACAAAGATCAAACAAAGCAATATATCAGAAAAGCTTAAATGTAGAATGAAAAGCACAATAAATAGACAAGCTACTTGGAGAGGTTCGATCGGGAAAAGATCTACGTCCTCTACCAAGATGGTTAGTCTTGGATTTCTAATGGAGATCTTTTAATATGATATAGTGTTACAAGTTACAACGATTGAGAACAAACTAACTCAAAGATCTATAATCTATGAAAGAACAAATCCTAGACAATAACCGGTGTATCTCTAAAAGTATGATCGATGAGATCGGAACTTCAAGAGGTGTGTGTGTCAGAAATCTGGGCTCTTTAAATCTATGAGATGGTGAGCACAAGATTCTGTTGTTACAAGGCTTTTAGGATCTGTTGTCACGCCCCGAAAACCCGTCTCTATTTTATTGATAAATAATTATTTATTTATTTATTTAATTGATTTAAATATTTATGTGTGCATTTTATGTGTTATAATAATTTATGCCTAGCATTTTATTTGGGTCATTTGTGCTAGTGTAGAGTTTTGGGTCTTAGTAGTTAGTGGGGAAATTGGGTTGTGTTAGTAGATGAGGAGGGGCCTAAATGTAAGTTTTTGAAAAAGATTTTAACTACTCCCTCCCTACTCCTTCTCTTCTCCCTCACCTCTTCCATCACCCTACTCCCTCATCTCTCCCAGCATTCTCTCTCTTTCCATGGAAAAAAGGGTAAGGTTTCTTTCTCTCCCTTCTCTCTTCAATCTAACAATCTTCCTCTTGTTATTTCTCATTTCTTAAAACATGAAACTTGTTTAGATCGTCGTTAGGATTGTAGAGGGCTAAAAATATTCGAGTTCCGACAACTTTGAGAAAATTCAAGTAAGTTGCTTTTCCCCCATTTATGCTAAAAATGTTCATCCTATGCTTAGATGATACTATGATTTCCATTTATTGCTTCTTTGGTTGATTTTGAGATGATTTGCATTTTATTCCATTTTGTGAAGTTTTGAATGTTTGAATCATCCCTTGGATTGAGGGGTCTAAATGATGTTTTATGAGTTGTTTTAGGTATATAGGGTGTTTGGGTTCCTTAGTATACCTATTAGAAGCATTGGGTTTGAGTTATGTTGTTTGGGTAAGAATTTTGGGAGAAACCCAGTTGGTTCTTGCCGTTTTCCGGCAGAACAGGGGTTGTGGGCGACCGCCCACTTTTGGCTTGGGCGACCGTCCATGTCATCAGTTTGATTGGTTTTTGAAGCTTGGTTTTGGGTGACCGCCCAGGTCATCAGTTGGTCTGGTGATTTGGTTTTGGTTGTGGGTGACCGCCCATGGAGGTTTTGGGCGACCGCCTATACCAGCTGTTCGGAGTATCTTTGTTTTTGAATTGTTTTAAGGTCCAAGCCCGATCTAGGCTCGAAGTATCACCCTAGTTGACTTAAGTTAATGTTGTGGAACACTTTAGTGTTCGAGAATGATCCCTTTTGTGACCGATTGTGTTATGGAATTCGATTAAAAATGGTTTGGGTTGGTTGGAACATCTTTTTGATGTATTGTTGGATTGATGCACTGTTTTAGTGATTTGTTTGGAATGGTTCCCTACTTTGGAACCCTAAGTTGTTTAATTAAGCTAGTATTTATTACTTAGCAGTTATTTGAAAGTCCAGTTGGTATTTGTGGTTGTGTCGGGCGATGTGAGATATTGTGATGGCACCGGCCAAGTCCATTATGGTGTCGACCATTGTTTTGCCCTTATTTTCCTCTTCCAGATCGGCCTTGGTTGAGACGTTTGGAGCATGACTTTGTGGCATGGATCCCGCCCTTTGTGGCACATTACTTTGTTATTGGTTCCAGTACCGGGGATTTCTCTTCAGCTTTCATGCTATTATGAAGATGATGATTTGTTGATTATTGAAGCTGCGCGGCGACCTTTATTTGGTTACATCAGTAGGAAATCCTTGGCTAATATCCTTTGTTACTTGTTTATTTCCGCTGCTATTTGTTAAATGATAAATGCTATGTGCTATGTGGTATTTATTATTGTTCATTGCTTCTTGCATCATAGCATGTCATGTAGTTGCATTAGTAACTTATTGAGATTTATGTCACCCCCTTTTCTTTTGTCTTTGTTTTTCCTTAACCCCCCCCCCCCAGGTGGAAAAGATTAGACTCGCTGATCACGAGACATGACGTCGAGTGTGGATATAGCTTTTTGGGGAAGGTTGTTATTCGGTTTGCATTATTTAAATGTATAACTTTGGGATAGTGTCACCAAACAATGACGTCGTTAAGAATTGTACATGTTATATTTTGGGGTATAAGCTTGTGGAGCTTATAGTAGTGGTACTTTGTTATTATTAAACTTTGATTTACAAAACTTTGTGTTATCATCTTTTGGGTATAAAAGGAAATTTTTATCTCCGATATTTTTGTATTTTGATTAGTAAGTCGACGTCCAGCTCGCGCACTCCGGGCCCGCGGGGTCGGGGTCGTGACAGTTGGTATCAGAGCTATGGTTTGGCTCTAAGTATAAGTCTAGGTGGACTAGTATGACCTAGGAGGGTAGTTGTGTTCGGAGTGAGTAACGGTTGATGTTTTATGCAGGTAATTGTTCTCGATGGCTAGAAGAAGGACAAGTGAAGGTTCTAGTGGGGCTCAGAATCAGAATGATCTTCGGGAAGAGAACCGTGCTATATTCCAAGGCATGTTTGAGGCGGCCATGAAGGCAATTTATGACCAAGGACTGAGAGTAGAGCAAGCACCGCCACCCCGATATGGTTTGGAACAATTCTTGAAACTGAAACCGGCAGAGTTCGATGGTGAGCCCGATGTGAAGAAGGCCGAACTATGGGTTGAGTCTATGGAGAAAATTTATGATGTGTTTGGGTGCACGGACGAGGATAGGGTCCGGTTTGCGGCTTATGAGCTTGTGGGTGCCGCCGAGCATTGGTGGAAAGGAGTTAAAGCTAGTTGGGATGACACTCACACAGTGTACGCATGGGAATTGTTTGTGCGGAAGTTCAAAGAGCATTTCATTTCGGTAGTGGATCAAAACCGAAAGGAGATCGAGCTTCTCAACTTGGATCAAGGTTTGTTGTCTATAGCTCAATACTCGGCTAAGTTCACAAAATTAGCCCGGTATTGTGACTATCTTGTGATGACCGAAGAACAGAAAGCTATGAGATTCATCCGGGGTTTGAAGACTTCTATCCGGACTCAACTTATAGCCCAGAGGATTATGACATTCCAGGATGCGGTAGACCGTGCCTACCTTATCGAGCACGATATTGGGGAACATAAGAGGAAGACCGAGGTAGCTAACCCGAGTAAGCAAGGAGCGCAGGGCAAGTCACAACCAAGGATTGATAACCGAGGTAACTTTGGGGGACAATCTCAGTTCCGAGGGAAACCAATCCCAAGGAACCTCGGGCACTACTTCCGGGAACCAAGGGAACCAAAATAGGAGACTTTGTTCCTATTGCCAAAAGGAAGGCCATTCAGAGGACCGTTGTTGGAAGAAACAGGGCAAGTGCACCAATTGTGGTCAAATGGGGCATTATGTGAGGGATTGTCCGAGGAATAGAATTCAACCGACTGGGTTAGGGGCTGGGGCTCCACAGGGTCAGAAAAGGGATGCTACGGGGAAGCCCAAGGTCCAAGGAAAAGTGTTTGCAATGAATCAGCATCAGGCAGATGATCCCTCCGTGATTGGAGGTATTGTTTCTATATCTAATGTGAGCGCGCGTACGTTAGTAGATCCAGGATCATCTCATTCTTACATTTCTGTGCAAGTTGCTTCTTTACTAAATGCTGCATCTGAGTCTTTGCCCTACGTGTTAGAGGTGTCAACTCCAATGGTAGAATGTCTGGTGACTGATAGAGTCTTTCGTGCTTGTGATGTGGTTATATGTGGTCGTGTCTTATGTGCGGACTTGGTAGTCCTTCCTATTCAGGACTTTGATGTTATTTTGGGTATGGATTGGTTGAGCAAGTTTCATGCTTCTGTTGATTGTCGTAAGAAAGTTGTTACTTTTTCTATTCCCGATGTGCCTAAATTTGTTTTTGAGGCTAGCCCTTTGAGTAGAAAAGTTCGTTTAATTTCTTATGTGAAAGCGAGAAAATTATTGCATCGTGGTTGTGAGGGGTATTTGGCTAGTGTTCTTGATACTAGGAAAGAATCCCCTAGTTTGGAGAGTGTTCGGGTAGTTAGGGAATTTCCCGATGTTTTCTCTTCTGAGTATGATATGCCTCCCGATCGTGAGATAGAATTTTGCATAGATCTTTTGCCGGGTACAGCTCCGATTTCGAAGGCACCGTATAGGTTGGCTCCCGCAGAGTTGAAGGAACTAAAGGTTCAATTGCAAGAGTTGCTTGATCGAGGGTTTATCCGCCCTAGTATTTCCCCGTGGGGAGCACCGGTTTTGTTTGTACGGAAGAAAGACGGTTCTTTGAGATTGTGTATCGACTACCGAAAGTTGAATCAGGTTACAGTGAAAAACAAGTATCCTCTACCTCACATTGATGATTTGTTTGATCAGCTTCAAGGGTCCGTGGTGTTCTCTAAACTTGATTTGAGGAGTGGGTACCATCAGTTGAAGATTCGATCGGAGGATATTCCGAAGACGGCTTTCCGCACCCGTTATGGCCATTATGAGTTCTTGGTTATGCCGTTTGGGTTGACAACGCGCCTGCAGTGTTTATGGATTTGATGAACCGGGTTTTCCGTCCTTATCTTGATTCGTTCGTGGTGGTTTTCATCGACGACATTCTTGTCTACTCTAAATCCCGAGAGGAGCACGAGCAATACTTGAGGACAGTTTTATCCATTCTTGCGAGGGAGAAATTATTTGCGAAGTTTAGTAAATGCGAATTTTGGCTCGAGAAAGTTTCTTTTCTGGGTCATGTTATTTCGAAAGACGGGATTTCTGTGGATCCTTCAAAGATTGAAGCTATAGTGGATTGGAAGAGACCCGAGTCAGTGACCGAGATTCGTAGCTTTCTGGGTTTGGCCGGGTATTACCGAAGATTTATTGAGGGGTTTTCGAGGATTGCTACTCCAATGACTCAGTTGACGCAGAAAAATGTACCGTTTGTGTGGAGTGAAAATGTCAAAGTAGCTTTGATGAATTAAAGAAGAGATTGACTACGGCTCCTATTCTTGCGTTACCGAATGGAAATGATGACTTAGTGATTTACAGTGATGCTTCGAAAGAGGGTTTGGGTTGTGTTTTGATGCAGAATGGGAAAGTAATTGCGTATGCTTCGAGGAAGTTGACCCCTAGTGAACAGAATTACCCGACTCATGATATGGAGTTGGCGGCGATAGTCTTTGCGTTGCACAAATGGAAGCACTACCTTTATGGGGCGAAGTTTGAAATTTTTACCGATCACAAGAGTTTGAAATACCTTTTCTCCCAGAAAGAGTTGAATAATAGGCAACGCCGATGGATGGAATTGTTGAAGGATTATGATTGTACGATTTCCTATCACCCGGGAAAGGCGAATGTGGTCGCCGATGCGATTAGTAGGAAGTCTTATGTGGCTTCGATGATGGTCCGTGAGTGGAAAATGCTTGAGGATGTTCAAGATTGGTCTCCTCGTGAATCGAGACATGGGACTATTTTTGCGAATATTAGGGTATCTCCGACCCTAATTCAGAGGATAAAAGAAGCTCAAAAAGAAGATCCCGAGTTAGTGAAGGTAATGGGTAAAATGAAGGAAATGAACTTTGAGGATTTTTCTATGAGATCGAATGGGGTGTTGACTTTCCGTGGTCGTTTGTGCGTACCCGATGTTGGTGGAATAAAGAGGCAAGTTTTAGATGAGGGTCACAAATCGAGATATACTATTCATCCGGGTAGTACAAAGATGTATCAGGATTTGAAACAACAATTTTGGTGGAACAACATGAAGAGGGAAATAGCTGAGTATGTTTCGAAATGTTTAACTTGTCAGCAGGTCAAAGCCGAGCATCAGAGACCCGCAGGACTACCTCAGCCGTTAGAGATTCTGGAGTGGAAATGGGAGCATGTGACTATGGATTTCGTTACGGGACTACCTCATACCCGTAGGAAGTATGATAGTGTTTGGGTAATCGTGGATAGACTGACCAAGAGTGCACATTTCTTGCCTATTGACATTAGGTACTCGATGGAAAATCTTGCGACCCTTTACATTGATGAGATTGTGAGATTGCATGGGGTTCTGGTTAGCATCGTGTCAGATCGAGATCCGAGGTTTACTTCTAGATTCTGGAAGGCGTTTCAGGAAGCTTTGGGTACAGATTTGTGATTCAGTACAGCTTTTCATCCTCAGACCGATGGTCAATCCGAGAGGACCATTCAGATTTTGGAGGATATGTTGCGAGCTTGTTCGATAGACTTTTCCGATTCTTGGGATAGACATTTACCGTTAGTGGAATTCTCTTACAACAACAGTTATCAGGCTAGTATCGAGATGGCACCTTATGAGGCCTTATATGGGAGAAAATGTAGATCGCCTATCTGTTGGGACGAGGTCGGTGAAGCAAAGATCGTGGGTATTGATTTGCTTCAGGGTTCACTTGAGAAAGTTAGGGTTATCCGGGATCGATTGAAAACAGCCCAGAGTCGACATAAGAGCTATGCAGACAATCGAAGGCGAGATCTTAGTTTTCAGTCCGGTGATTTTGTGTTCTTGAAAGTATCTCCGAAGGTGGGTATTCGAAGGTTCGGGAAGAAAGGCAAATTGGCTCCGAGGTTTATAGGTCCGTTTGAGATTTTGGGGAAAGTGGGACTTCTTGCGTATCGTCTTGCGTTACCATCTTCTTTGGACCGATTACATAATGTTTTTCACGTTTCTATGCTTCGGAAGTATATTCATGATCCTTCTCACGTGTTACCGAGGGTACCGGAGGATATAGAGCCGGACATGACTTACGAGGAACGACCGGTTCGGATTTTAGATGCCAAAGTCCAAGAGTTGAGGAATAAAAGCATTGCATTGGTTAGAGTCCTTTGGAAGAATCATAACGTTGAGGAGTCGACTTGGGAGCTTCGTGATGAGATAGAGAGGAAATTTCCGTGGCTTTTTAATTCGGGTAAGTCTCGTTAAAATTCGGGTCGAATTTTCTTTAAGGGGGAGTGAATGTCACGCCCCGAAAAACCCGTCTCTATTTTATTGATAAATAATTATTTATTTATTTATTTAATTGATTTAAATATTTATGTGTGCATTTTATGTGTTATAATAATTTATGCCTAGCATTTTATTTGGGTCATTTGTGCTAGTGTAGAGTTTTGGGTCTTAGTAGTTAGTGGGGAAATTGGGTTGTGTTAGTAGATGAGGAGGGGCCTAAATGTAAGTTTTTGAAAAAGATTTTAACTACTCCCTCCCTACTCCTTCTCTTCTCCCTCACCTCTTCCATCACCCTACTCCCTCATCTCTCCCAGCATTCTCTCTCTTTCCATGGAAAAAAGGGTAAGGTTTTTTTCTCCCTTCTCTCTTCAATCTAACCATCTTCCTCTTGTTATTTCTCATTTCTTAAAACATGAAACTTGTTTAGATCGTCGTTAGGATCGTAGAGGGCTAAAAATATTCGAGTTCCGACAACTTTGAGAAAATTCAGGTAAGTTGCTTTTCCCCCATTTATGCTAAAAATGTTCATCCTATGCTTAGACGATACTATGATTTCCATTTATTGCTTCTTTGGTTGATTTTGAGATGATTTGCATTTTATTCCATTTTGTGAAGTTTTGAATGTTTGAATCATCCCTTGGATTGAGGGGTCTAAATGATGTTTTATGAGTTGTTTTAGGTATATAGGGTGTTTGGGTTCCTTAGTATACCTATTAGAAGCATTGGGTTTGAGTTATGTTGTTTGGGTAAGAATTTTGGGAGAAACCCAGTTGGTTCTTGCCGTTTTCCGGTAGAACAGGGGTTGTGGGCGACCGCCCACTTTTGGCTTGGGCGACCGCCCATGTCATCAGTTTGATTGGTTTTTGAAGCTTGGTTTTGGGCGACCGCCCACTATTGGGTTGGGCGACCGCCCAGGTCATCAGTTGGTCTGGTGATTTGGTTTTGGTTGTGGGCGACCGCCCATGGAGGTTTTGGGCGACCACCCATACCAGCTGTTCGGAGTATCTTTGTTTTTGAATTGTTTTAAGGTCCAAGCCCGATCTAGGCTCGAAGTATCACCCTAGTTGACTTAAGTTAATGTTGTGGAACACTTTAGTGTTCGAGAATGATCCCTTTTGTGACCGATTGTGTTATGGAATTCGATTAAAAATGGTTTGGGTTGGTTGGAACATCTTTTTGATGTATTGTTGGATTGATGCACTGTTTTAGTGATTTGTTTGGAATGGTTCCCTACTTTGGAACCCTAATTTGTTTAATTAAGCTAGTATTTATTACTTAGCAGTTATTTGAAAGTCCAGCTGGTATTTGTGGTTGTGTCGGGCGATGTGAGATATTGTGATGGCACCGGCCAAGTCCATTATGGTGTCGACCATTGTTTTGCCCTTATTTTCCTCTTCCAGATCGGCCTTGGTTGAGATGTTTGGAGCATGACTTTGTGGCATGGCTCCCGCCCTTTGTGGCACATTACTTTGTTATTGGTTCCGGTACCGGGGATTTCTCTTCAGCTTTCATGCTATTATGAAGATGATGATTTGTTGATTATTGAAGCTGCGCGGCGACCTTTATTTGGTTACATCAGTTGGAAAACTTGGCTAATATCCTTTGTTACTTGTTTATTTCCGCTGCTATCTGTTAAATGATAAATGCTATGTGCTATGTGGTATTTATTATTGTTCATTGCTTCTTGCATCATAGCATGTCATGTAGTTGCATTAGTAACTTATTGAGATTTATCTCACCCCCTTTTCTTTTGTCTTTGTTTTTCCTTAACCCCCCCCCCCCCAGGTGGAAAGGATTAGACTCGCTGATCACGAGACAGGACGTCGAGTGTGGATATAGCTTTTTGGGGAAGGTTGTTATTCGGTTTGCATTATTTAAATGTATAACTTTGGGATAGTGTCACCAAACAATGACGTCGTTAAGAATTGTACATGTTATATTTTGGGGTATAAGCTTGTAGAGCTTATAGTAGTGGTACTTTGTTATTATTAAACTTTGATTTACAAAACTTTGTGTTATCATCTTTTGGGTATAAAAGGAAATTTTTATCTCCGGTATTTTGGTATTTTGATTAGTAAGTCGACGTCCAGCTCGCGCACTCCGGGCCCGCGGGGTCGGGGTCGCGACATCTGTGCTTGGTAAGGTATGAAGGTATGAATGCTGTTCTTGAGAATTCTGGAAATGAGCAAGTAATCTTCAAATCTTCAAAGTTTCTTTCTGAGAGCAAAACACAAGCAGCTTGGAAAATGAGGATGAGCGGGATATTTATAGTGGAGCTTCAAAAACTAGCCATTGGAGCTCTAAGCAAGGACAATGAGCTGGCATAATATGATTGGTGCGCCGGTGTTCTTTATAGCTGTTGGAGACAGAGCAAGTGGACAAGATTCAAAACTTCTTCTAGAAGGATTACAACTGTCTTCATTTTGAATTTCAAACTGAGGCGCGTCTCCATCTACGTGTATGCTGAGTGTGCTTGTTTTGTCGTATGTACACATCAGCACTTTGGCTCAATCCAAAAAGCGTAGCTTGACTTGACGCTTTCCAAGCTTCTAGAATATGAGGTCAGGAAATGAGATAATTGACTAAGGCCAAACTGCGCGCGCATGGAGGCCATGCGCATTGAGTGTGCAGATGGGTGCTGAGCATGAAAGTCATTCGCATCACACTTTAGCCATTTGCAAGTGAGACCTCAAATTCAAAGTAAAAGCCCTAATCACTAAGCCTAGTCTATAAGAAGGACTTAGCTAAAAATTAAAGTTATAAAACTTCTTACATAGGGGCCTAAAGTCCTGAAAATAATCATAGGTGATGGTATCAATCAATTCTAACATAAGTAGGAGGGTTAAGTGATAAGCATACCCAACACTCGACGAGGAACGTGAAACGATTTCAAATCTAGGAAAGTTGTTCAATCTTGAGGTGATTAATTCATTGGAAAATGACTCGTACAAAGATGTCTTGACAAGTTCGAGATGAAGGCCGATCACCATAACGCACTAGGGCTAAACATATCTTGTTTCTTGCATGAGACCGGACCCGAAGATTGCCTACGTTCCTTCAGTGTAGAGGCTCAGGTACCGTAGTTCTTGTGAATACTCCATTCTTCATGATGGTTGCTTCATCCTTCGTTGGTGGATGATGATGATGATTTTGTACTTATTGATTGAGGGGGGGGGGGGTGTTTATTTTTTATTTTTATTTTTTTATGCTCTAACTTTTGCCTAGATTGTTTTGAAGAGTCAACCTAGCGAGCTCTTTTTTTTTTTTTTTTTTTAATCCCCTTTTGAAAACTTTGCTTGATTTCTCCATGGTTGTTGCTCCATCCTTCTTTGGCACTTGATGTCTTGGATTTGTCTTTGATGTTGTCGCCTTCATCACGATGTTTTGCCCCTAGGCGTTCAAGTGATAGCCTTCGTTCCAAAACTTGTTTAGACATCTTCTCATCATTTTGCCAAGAATTATATTGAACAACTTGGAAGAGTGTATGAGGACAAGAACGACTTTTATTTGATGACTCAAAAATTAACATAGGACAAGAGAAAACATTAATGCACACTTAAGAGGACAGTTGACTCTTTTTTTTTAAATCCTATTTCTAGGTAGAGAAAGTGAAACAGAGTTGTAGTCCTCCTTGTAGCATGATCTCTTGTTGAAGCCGCATTTCAAAACCAAGCCTCTTCTTTGATGAGTTCTTGCATGTTGTCACTCTCTAACGATTGATCGTCACCCACAGTAAATTCCCCATTGTCAATCAAATCTTGGATGACGTTTTGGAGAGCGAAGCACCCCTCGGTAGTGTGGCCGCTATATAGATGATAGTCACACCATTTGTGGTGGGCATGGTTGGCGCGGATCGCATTGGGCTTGTACCCTTGCAAAGGTTTAACCTTTCCACTTTCTACCAAAAATTCAAATGCTTCGGCTTGGGTCATTCCTAGGAGAGGAGTGAAAAGTCGGTTGCTGGCGGAATCTTTTTGACTTTTGAGGGACGGGCCACTTGAGCATGTTTTACCATTGACCTTTGCCTTGCTGTCGGTGAATTCTTGCAAACGGGCCTTGAGTTTGGACACTTCTTCCTCGTGAATTCTCCTCTCGAGATCAAAACGGGCTTGCCACAAGTCGTCTTTGCGTCGGGCATCCTTGACAAGTTTATCCATTTGTTCCCTCATGGCTCTTATTATGTTGAAAAGCCCTTCGTTGGACATGGAAATGTTCTCACCCTTGTTGTCGTTGCCGTTGGAAGCCATTGGACCTATTGAAAGAACACTGTTGATCTTAGGATGGCCCCACAAACACATTTTGAGTAAAATTATTCAACCCACAAACTAGAAAATGACTCAACCACATAACGAAAAATGACTCTCTTCTTTTTTTATTTATTTACAAAAGTCGGAAGGACGGAGTCCTCTTCGGGGTTTCTAGAAAAAATAGTGGAATCGTCACACTAGTATATAGACCTTCTCGCGGTCCCATATACTCATCGGATTCCACCACGCTTGTGATACCTACATGTGACAGGATTAAACTAAATTAATGTCATAAAGTATACATGCGGGGACGGAGTTTTATTTCGTCCATAATAACCAGTTGGGGACTGAGTTTTATTTCGTCCATAATAACCACTTGTTTCTCTTGGAAACGGCATGTTGGATTTGATGACATTAGCTTAGGGAAATATCGACACATGAAAACCGACTTGGTCACGGAGTGTTAGAACCTAGACTAAGAAAGTGTTGGCTTGTGCTTGGCTAAAGAGAGGCTTAAAGGTCACCCCCGGAATTTAGTCATGAACTACGCCACGGGTTGAGGTTTACCGCTTCGAAAGAGTCAAGGTCGGGTGGAGCTTGAAACTCTCTAGGACGGGCCTCGACGGGTTTGGGGTTGGACTTTTGCGACTCGATAGTGAGCAATTCATTGGAATATGTACATGTAGTGTGAGGTCAAGCCGAGTGACAAATTTATTTTTATTTTAAAAAAAAAACAGAAGAAAAGCAAATAATCACATATTTACAACTTTCGAATCACCCGTGTGACCGATAAAATAAACAGAAAGTAAAAGAAGTTATGTGCAGTCCCGGTGCCAACACACTATCAAAACTGTTCTGTTTCTGTGCACTGTTCTGTTCTGGAAAATGCCCAGAAGCGCATGCATTGGGCTGCCTGTGCGGAAGGCGCGCGCGTTAGGAGGAGGCAAGCAGAGGCACCCGCTTCTGGGTAAAAACCTGCAAACTGATGGGTTCAAGGGATTACCTTGACCCTAAATGAAAACTTTTCCCCTGCAGTAATTGTTAGCACAGAAACATGAAATGGAAGGACAAGAAGGAAGGCGGGCGATTCTGGTAATTGGGGTCAGATGCGCGCGCTTTAGGCAAAAAAGGCCAGAGGCGCGCGCTTCCAACCATTTTTACCAGAATGCACAGAAAACAGTAAAAAGAACACCAAAAGTAAGAAACGCAAGTTTAACCCTCTAAATTATCCCCAGCGGAGTCTCCACTGTAGATACCCCGGAAAAACCAACTACTTGGCTAGAGCGGTGAATTATCCTAGGATGTCTAATTGATTTTAGATTGTAGAGTCGCCACCTATGTTATTGAGGGAACATAAGAAAAACCTAATAATTAGGCTACGTTTTGATAAGAAAACAGAGATTCTTGTTAAGAGGTTTGGGGGTTAGATAATGGAGTGGGAAGTACTTAAACACCCACTCCGCCCCGCTTACGCGGGTCTTGCTACTATTGGTGTTCTAATGCTAAATGTCCTTATTTTAATAAATAGTGCTAACAATTATAATGTAAAGAAAAGGGAAATTACAAAAGAGAAACAAAAGAGAATTGTTTTATTGATTGATTTATGCTAAAGATTACATTAAGAGAATAATAGTAAATTAAACTAGAGTTGAGATGTAGGGAGATAACCTTAACCAACTTTAATGTAGTAAAGTGGTCATTTAGTCATATCCCAATTGATGGGGATTGCATACATTACTAGACAAGTAAAATAAGAAGAAGAAAAGTTGTACCTTTAGAAGGAGAAGGAAGGCTTGAACTTTGACTTGAGATGGAGTTGTTTGTAGAGAAATTGTTGTGCAACAATTTGTGTAGTGTTTTTGTAGAGAAATGTGTTTGAGAGAATTTGTGTAGAGTTTAGGTTCAAGCTCAAATCGGGTCCTTTTCTAAGGTAAAAAAAGAGGGGTTTAAATAGGTAGAAAAAAAAGGAAAGGATGGCTTTTCAACCAATAAGAAAATAGATAAAAATAAATAATAAAGAGAAAATTAAATAATAATAAAAAGAAATATTTTATTTTGATGAAAATGATAGAAGTGTGGGATTGGGAGTTACAAACCTAGGGGGGGATGAATGTGGAGGTAAAAAGAGTTCTTTTTGTATCAAGAAGAGATGTTGTAAATAAGAAAAAGGAGGGAAAAATGGTGCAATCCGTTACTGCCAAAGTGGGAAGCGCGCGAGTCCCGCTTTAGGGGAAAGACGCGCGCGCGGATTACTGGCTGTGCCGGAGGCACCCGCGGGTAAAAATAATAGAATGACAGAAATGACTCTAAAGTTAATTATGTTATTCAGTTTAGTCCAAAACTAACGGAATCAGTTAGGAACTTAACCGAAGTAACAGAAATTAACAAAAATGAGTTAAATAAAAATACTATGTATGCAATCGGGGGTGAGAGGTCCAAGGCGGGGTGTCTACACTACCGAATTTTCTTCTATTACTGGGTTATAGTTCACTGATGTGAACCTACATTTTGATGAGAGCTTGTCTGAGGATCCACAGCGTCAGGCTGACTTGATAGGGATGCAGTTAGGCCGAGGTGTGAAGGGAAACGGCTTTGAGGTGGGCCGTTTGGGGACCTTGCTTGATGGAGCCATTCGGGGCTTCGTAGAGGGTGTCAGTGACACTGACCGTCTGGTGCGGGCTATCTTGTGGTATAGTCTGTTGTAGACTCTGTTCCCAAGTGCCGGTACTTTCTGTCGGTTTTCTTTGTTGGGTGCTCTAGCTGATTTGGAGCAGCCGAGCCGGGTCTCTTGGGGCGGAGCCGGGCTAGCGGAGATGTATAGATCCCTTGATTCTTACTCGAGGTCCAGTACCTCGTCTTTCGACTGTTTCCAATTTGCATTTGAGGTATCTTTCTGACTCACTATTTTACTCCATATTTGTCCTTCGTTTAGAACTGTATAGACTGAAATACTACTTTTCCACAGATGTGGGTTTATGAGCTCTTCCATATTGCTCCCTTTGGTATGTAAGGGGTGAAGGAGGTTCCAGTGATGAGATTCTAGGCTAAGAGGAACCGGTTGGAGGGTCGTCCTAAGGCCAGAAAGATGCCTGATTTGGAGGTCTTTACTCCGAGGCTGCGGGGCCCACTGCATGAGGATTTCCAGTTTTTCCCTTGGTAAGATAGAGTGCTAGCAGGAGTAAGATTTGCCCAGGATTTTACTACTTCTCGGTGCTTTTTGGTAGGTTTGACTGGGGATGCCATGTATCTAGGCGAGAGGGTTTGCAGGCAGCACAGTGCGCACCCTATAGTATGGGTTCCGAGTGAGCCACCTCGGAACATGCTGTATCCTCCTAGGCTCTGGGCGAGCGGTGATTATTTAGTGAGGACTCCGGCTAACCAGTACCAGAGTGGTGGTGACTATGCTTGTTTTGTTGAGCATGTGTTGGTCAGTCCCCAGATGGCAGCTAGGAGGCAAGCATGTGGTTACCCAGCCAGTTCTAGTCGAGGGGCAAGATATGCCATAGATATGCCGCGGTTTCCAGATACCCTTAGGGTGTAGCGGGGTGGCGTCGAGGTCGACTTCGATCTTACTCTGACCGAGGCTGATGAGGTTACTGGGGCCCAGCTTCCTCCCCTTGGAGCTACGGTATGACACCCTTTGCTTTTCATTTCTGTCTCACACACACATTCAGATTTGTCATCTTTGATTGTGGTTATCTGTCTCAGGTGACTCAGGAGGCTTATATCCGCTCTTTTCGTCGGGGCAACATCTTTGAGCGCCTATTCCGGAGTTTGGCTACTGCTTGTTCCTGCCGCCAGGAGGATGTGATAGCGCCGCAACGCCGAGAGAGATCACCTATAGAGGCTGCTTCTTCGTCTCGTGTCCATTGGAGGTCTGTCAGAGGTAGGGGCTCTAGAGCTGGTGGGTCCCACTATGTCCAGCAGCGGGGCCGTGGATATGGTAGTGATGATAAGTCTAGTGATAATGAGGAGGTGGTGGAGATCGAGGAGAGCTCGGACTAGATGTAGTCCTTTAATTCCTGTACTATTAGAGAGAGAGAGAGGAAAACAGATGAATAATTTATGTACATTATTTTATTTACTTTTTTTTATGTAAGTATTGAATTAGTATTTTATTTACATGCATTTACATTTGGTACAATGCATGAGCCTTAGGGGTAAAACGGGGATTATACACATTGTCTGGGTAGTGCCATCTTTCTTGCTAGGCCTCTTTGGTGACTTGGAACCTTTGCAATATCTGAAATGGGTCCATTCCGGCGTTTGTTGGAAGTGGGCCCGCAATCTGCTGGTGACGGATGAAGTGGCCGCGTGGCCAGTTATCTGGAAAGACTGCCCACGCGGACAGTCGCTGCTCTGACACGTTTTTTGTCAGAATTTTCCTTGTATGATCAGGACTTAAACTCCTTTATTCTATTTAACAGCAGCCTGCGCAGGCAGACGAGACAGATAGCAATTTTCTTCGTATTTGCTCTAGATTTTGACCTTTCTGCGTCCTTCCGATGGAGAGACATCCCATAATTTCTGAAGAGAAGCAACGCCACTTTGTCAAAGGCTTGAAGATATGGATCCGGAATCTTTCTAGGTCCACTCGAGCATCTTTTGATAGGAGATTCAGGATCATGTGTCTCTGGTCGTTGTACAGAGTTAAGTCAGATAAGAACAAGATCCGCGCCGCTGCTAAGTTTTGGGATGAGGACAACCACGTCTTCAATTTTTCTTATAACGAAATTACCCCTACGTATGAGGACTTCGTATCTCTTTGTGGCGGGAGAATGACGGAAAAGGTAGCCATGCCATAGTATCAAGTACCTCTGGAGACACGGGTTTCCCAACTACTCAAGATTTCTGTTGAAGAGGCTAGAGGCTTGTTTTTGGGGAGGATGTCGATATTTGTGAACTTCCCATTAGATTCATCAACAGTGTGGCGGATTCTGACACAGCTCTAGATTGTCTAGCTCTTTGTCTCTTTGCCTCAGTGTTATTTCAACCTTATGTAGGAGTGGCTGCAATGGGTTGTTTGACATGGTGGACCATGTTGGGTTTCGATCAAACATGCGCAGCGGAATTTAGCATTTAAAATTTTGAAACCCAAAGCCATGGATCCGTTCATATGATTAAATCAAATACAACATAAGAATAAAGGAATAAACTAACCCTTGATGGCTATCAAATTCTCTTGGTCTTTGGTGGAGGTTTGAAGACTTGATCACGATCACAAAGCTTGAACACGAACTTTGAAGATGATGATTTTCACCCTCTAGCGGTATCCACACTTCGAACGAATATCAAAGGAGCTTCTTTGATCTTGGTTGCTAGACCAAATTGTGAAACACTTTTTCACAATCAAAAGAACTATATGGAATTTATTTTGTGTATTATTTTGTTCCTCAACCAAGAATGTCTTGGAACAAAATAAACCCTCTCTCAAACTCTTTGAGACTCACAAAATCAATCGTATTGAGTGCTGGCCGAATTTTGTCTTTTATACACAAGTATGACCTATTCCAAATAGGAAACTTGTGTCAAAATCCGTCCAAAATTCGTTTCCTAATCAAATTAGGAATCTGCCACCCGACATCACTGTGCGGCCGCCCAAAAACATATGTGCGGTCGCACAACATTCTGAAACAAAACTAGTACAAAACTGAGATAAGTGTGCGGCCGCCCAATCCATTATGTGCGGTCGCCCACTTCTCAGAAAGTCCAGAATTTCCAAAATTCCAATGTAGTCCTTTTTAAAGATTCGTTCTATTGTGTGTGACCCTCTAGGATTATACTAAGTTGGCAATGAGCTCAAACATGATCCCATAAGATATGATTAGGTTCTAGCAAACCGTCATACCTACCCAAATAGTATAACTAGATACAAGTTCGCATTCCTCTTAGAATATGTCATAATCCCTTTGTCCACGATGTCATTGAACACAAGTCATGGTCAAACAGTCAACTTGTTTTGTTCAATACTTTCTCGATTCCGAATATGTTGATAATCCAAATGACATTGATCCAATCAATTCATTTGAGTCCGGCCGAACATTTCATCAACATCATTCCTACGAGAGGCCCAAGCTTGACATCTCTCCGAGGAGGGACAAATCCATTTAGCTTATTATTCTTCCCTACGGGAATCCGATTATGCCAATCATACCCTTTATAACTTCCCGGTTAAAGGTAGCGTTTGAATATGTCAAACATAATGTTCATCAAGTGGAAGACTATAATAACTTCATGTCTAAGGATTCAAATGACATAACTAATATGAGATATGTGTATGACATAGACCATGACATAAATCTCATAAAGCGGGTCATGTCCAGTACCTTGTTCTAAACAAGTACCCATAAATCTAACATGATCATCCCATGATCATTTAGCCTTTATACTAGTGCTTAACAAGTACTAGGGACGGAGATTATTATAAGTAAACATGAACAATAATAATAATCAAAACATCTCTTTATTGATATGAAATAAATGATAACAATTACAACGTTTATTAAACGTGCCTAGGGCATCACCACCAACAATCTCCCACTTGCCCTAGGCCCAATCTCCCATGTATCTAATACCCATTGACCTAACATGACCATCATGTTTAGCTTGTGGAAGTCCCTTTGTTAGCGGGTCCGCAACATTGTCATCAGTAGGTACTCTGCATATATTTACGTCTCCCCTATCAACGATCTCTCGAATGATATGAAAACGCCTAAGTATGTGTTTGGATTTCTGATGTGCTCTTGGTTCCTTTGCTTGAGCAATAGCACCATTATTATCACAATAAAGGTCTATTGGATTAGCAATACTAGGAACCACTTCAAGTTCAGTTATGAACTTCTTAATCCAAACAGCTTCCTTTGCAGTATCCGATGCAGCAATATACTCAACTTCTGTTGTAGAATCAGCGGTTGTACTTTGCTTGGAACTCTTCCAGCTTACAGCTCCACCATTTAACATAAACACAAAACCCGATTGCGATCGGCTATCATCTTTGTCAGTTTGGAAGCTTGCATCTGTGTAAGCATTTACAACGAGATCATCTTCCATTCCTCCATAGACCAAAAAACGAGTCTTTAGTCCTTCTCAAGTACTTAAGAATCGCTTTTACAGCTATCCAGTGATTTTCGCCAGGGTCGGATTGGTATCTACTTGTCATGCTCAAAGCATAAGATACATCCGGCCTAGTACAAATCATGGCATACATGATGGACCCAATTGCCGAAGCATATGGAACATCATTCATTTTCTCACGCTCATCTTTTGTCTTAGGACATTGAGTCTTGCTTAGAGAAACTCCATGTAACACGGGCAAGGTGCCTCTCTTAGAATTTTCCATACGGAACCTTCTAATGACCTTGTCAATGTATGTACTTTGGCTTAAACCAAGTAGCCTCCTTGATCTATCTCTATAGATCTTAATGCCAAGAATATATGCGGCTTCACCCATATCTTTCATTGCGAAGCACTTTCCTAACCAAGTCTTTACAGACTGAAGTGTAGGAATGTCGTTTCCAATGAGTAATATGTCATCCACGTATAAAACAAGGAATAGCACTATGCTCCCACTAATCTTCTTGTATACACAAGGCTCATCTTCGTTCTTGATGAAACCAAACTCTTTGACCGATTCATCAAAACGGAGATTCCAACTCCTTGAAGCTTGCTTCAATCCATAGATGGATCTCTCCAATTTGCATACCTTAGAATCTTGTTCAAAACCTTCTGGTTGTGTCATATACACATCCTCTTGAAGTTTTCCATTCAGGAAAGCGGTTTTGACGTCCATCTGCCATATTTCATAGTCATGATATGCGGCAATGGCAAGCAAAATTCTTATAGACTTGATCATTGCTACGGGTGAAAAGGTCTCATCATAGTCAATACCATGAACTTGCCTATAACCTTTCGCTACAAGCCTAGCTTTGTAAGTATGCACCTTCCCATCCATGTCAGTCTTCTTCTTGAAGACCCATTTGCATCCTATGGTTTTTACACCTTCGGGTGTATCAATCAAATTCCAAACTTGATTGTCTTGCATGGATTGCAACTCGGATTCCATGGCTCCAAGCCACTTGTCCGAATCAGGAGAAGATATCGCCTCTTGGTAGGTTGACGGTTCATCATTCTCAATGATTTCCACGTCATTACTATCCGTTACGAGAAATCCATATCTCTCGGGCTCGGATCGTAACCTACTAGATCTGCGAGATGCTTGTGTATTTTGAACAGGTTCCACAACTCCTTGTGGTTCTTGTTCTTGTTCCACTATTGGTTCTATGTAATTTTCTGGGTCTCGAATTTCTTCAAGATTTATTTTACTCCCACTGATTTCTTTGGAGAGAAACTCTTTCTCTAGAAAGACACCAGTTCGGGCAACAAACACTTTGTTGTCCTCTCGGTTGTAAAAGTAATATCCTTTAGTTTCCTTAGGATATCCCACGAAAATACATTTATCAGATTTGTGTGCTAGTTTGTCAGAGATAAGTCTCTTGACATAAACTTCACAACCCCAAATCCTCATGAAAGATAAACTAGGTTTCTTTCCACTCCACATCTCATATGGAGTCTTTGGAACCGATTTAGTTGGAACTTGATTTAGTGTGAAAGCAGCGGTTTCTAGGGCGTAACCCCAAAAGGATATTGGAAGATCAACTTGACTCATCATTGATCGAACCATGTCTAACAAATTCCGATTCCTCCTCTCGGACACACCATTCCATTGTGGTGTTCCAGGTGGAGTCAATTGTGAAACTATTCCACAATTCTTTAGATGATCATCAAATTCTTGACTTAAGTATTCACCACCTCGATCTGATCGAAGTGCCTTTATACTTTTGCCAAGTTGTTTTTCTACTTCATTTTGAAATATTCTAAATATCTCAAATGCTTCACTTTTATGTTTCATTAGGTAAACATACCCAAATCTACTATAATCATCAGTGAAGGTTATGAAGTATTGAAATCCTCCCCTAGCATTGCTACTTAATGGTCCGCATACATCGGAATGTATCAACCCCAATAAGTCGCTTGCCCTTTCACCCAACTTGGTAAAAGGTGTCTTAGTCATTTTTCCAAGAAGACACGACTCACAAGTGTCATATGACTCTAAGTCACATGAACCCAAAAGTCCGTCCCCATTGAGTTTTGAGATACGCTTCTCATTAATATGACCAAGACGGCAATGCCATAAATAAGTATGATTTACATCATTAGGTTTAGATTTCTTATTTATATGATAGACATTATTTTCATTCTTGACATCCAAGATATAAAGGCCATTAAATGAATTAGCAATACCATAAAGCACATCATTTAAATAAACAGAAAATTTCTTATTCTCAATAAGAAACTTAAAACCTTCATTATCCAAACAAGAAATTGAAATATTATTTCTGGTTAAATCCGGAACATAATAACAATTGTTCAAAACAAGAATTAATCCGGAAGGTAAAGTGACTTCATAAGTCCCTACGGCTAATGCAGCAACTCTTGCTCCATTCCCCACGCGTAGATCTACTTCACCTTCTTTAAGCAGTCTCCTATTCTTTAGTCCCTGCACATTTAGAAAAATGTGAGAACCACATCCGGTATCCAATACCCAAGAATCAGTGGTAGAAAGGAGAATATCTATCATATAGATACCTGAAGTCGACGCAGCCTTGCTGCTCTTCTTCTTCTTTTGCTCTTCCAAGAAAGCCTTGCAATTACGTTTCCAATGACCAATTTCTTGACAATGGAAACAGATTGCATCCTTTTGTGAATCGGGTTTTGCCTCAGAAGCCTTGGCAACCTTTGCCTTGCTTATCTTGGGTTTGACAACTTTTGCCTTACCCTTTCCTTTGGCACCAGGCTTCTTCCCATCATGAACCAAGAGCACGGGAGAACCTTTCTCCACAATTTTCATCTCTGCAGTTTTGAGCATCCCATGCAACTCAGAGAGATTCTTATCCATTCCATGCATGTTATAATTCATCACAAACTGATTATAACTTTTAGGCAATGAATTAAGAATGAGATCCGTGGCTAGCTCCAATGGGATTGGATAGCCAAGTTTCTCAAGGTGCTCTACATAACCTTTCATTTTAAGAAAGTGAGGACTCACTTGTTGCCCTTCATTCATTTTACTAGTAGTGAATGCAACAATGGTATTGTACCTCTCTTTCCTAGCTTGCTCTTGAAACATGGTTCTCAACTCCACGCCTATCTCATAGGCTTCCAAATGTTCCAAACTTTGTTGGAGTTTTGAACACATAGCAGCAAGCATGAGACAACTTACATCTCTAGAATCATTACGATGTTTCTTGTAACTGTCTCTTTCTACCCTAGGGGCAGTAGGCGGTGGTTCAGCGGGGAGAGGCCCATCGAGAATGTACAACTTATCTTCTTGCCTAAGAACGATTCTTATGCTCCGGATCCAATCCATAAAGTTTGTACCATTCTCTTCGAGCTTATCCTTCTCAAGGATCGATCGCAACGACATTGATTGAGTGTTATTAGTCATTATCTACAAATATGCAAAAAATTTCCAAAATTTAATAAGTACCGGTTTTCATTAAAGAGATAAAAAAATGTATTTTAAAACAAAATACTCCCACCAAATTATACAACCTTCTTTATACATCCAATGTATAGTATAATTTAAATGGGTTGAGATCCCGCTTTAATCTAATTTTGAGTACGCTTTGGCGCACCGCTCAAAATTAAATCAATTAGGTAGACAACTCTTGTCAATCATATCTCATATGACTCTCAGTTCTTTTCATGAGATTCTTTAAGAAATCCAATTTCAAAAAGCATGTTAAATCTCATCTTTGCCTTAAGCCCAAAATTGTTTTGACGCTTAATTAAGTCCAACCATTTTAAACGCATAGGAAACTCTTATTCACTCATCTTGCTCAAACATGAATAAAATCAATGCACCTCGCTTTGGCGAGCCCACATAAAATTACTCATGTATAAACAAGTGTTTTAATCATGGCATGACAAAAGGATTTAAAACTTTCTTTGAAGGTTCATCACATATAGCATATAACACATTTATGAGCACATAATATAAACATGTTACACATCAAGTTTAGCCACTAAATTAATCTCCATTAATTTAAGCATGGTATTTATGTGTCATTAGTTTCTCTATAATTATGAGGATGAGACTATTTCAACTTTGGTTATTATCTCCAAATCAAGACAACAAGAAGTGCGGTCGAACTAAGCCATTAGGCAACCACAATCCCGCACTAATTCAAGAAACCAAGAAAGTAGTCCATGTGGCCGAAACTAAGCAATAGATGGTCTCGATGAACGTAGGCCAATTGCATTCACAATTCCACATGGATCTCCAATCATTGAATCAAGAACTTTGTTTCTCAATTTTAGCAATTATGAACTCTTCATAATTCTAACTTCGTTTTATCTTTGAAACTTTGATTGCGATCAATTTTGGGAAACACAATCTCGATGAACACATATTAGCCATCCAAAACTTGAACCAATCTAGGAATCACAAGACTAAAACAAATAGGAAAATCAAACCCCAAAATCCACACACAAACCAACTACCCAAAACCCATTCCAAATCAGCAAGTCTGGACTGGTTCTGTTACTGGTTCTGTTGAATCTTTCGAAAAATTCCAGATTCTGGTTTTCAACCAAAATCAGACCTTCTGATCACCTTGTGCGGCCGCCCAAAAACCCTTGTGCGGTCGCCCAAAACTGTGCGGCCGCCCAAGGCGTTTTGTGCGGTCGCCCAGTGCCATCAGAATGTGCTGAATTTTTAAGTTCGAAAATTTTGTCTCAAAATTGTTTTTCCCCAATTATTAAAACTTTGATCCAATCAAAAATTAATAACCAACAATTCTGAATCCACCATAATTTATTTATTGCGATTGAATCGTGCGATTAAAGTTGTAAAACAATAAACCACATAAAATCACATAACACATAAACATCACATATTCCAATATTCATATCATGCAAGGCACATAAACAATTTATATACACATAACATGATCTAGGTATTGAAATTATCAACATGAACGGGGCTCTGATACCACTGTTGGGTTTCGATCAAACATGCGCAGCGGAATTTAGCATTTAAAATTTTGAAACCCAAAGCCATGGATCCGTTCATATGATTAAATCAAATACAACATAAGAATAAAGGAATAAACTAACCCTTGATGGCTATCAAATTCTCTTGGTCTTTGGTGGAGGTTTGAAGACTTGATCACGATCACAAAGCTTGAACACGAACTTTGAAGATGATGATTTTCACCCTCTAGCGGTATCCACACTTCGAACGAATATCAAAGGAGCTTCTTTGATCTTGGTTGCTAGACCAAATTGTGAAACACTTTTTCACAATCAAAAGAACTATATGGAATTTATTTTGTGTATTATTTTGTTCCTCAACCAAGAATGTCTTGGAACAAAATAAACCCTCTCTCAAACTCTTTGAGACTCACAAAATCAATCGTATTGAGTGCTGGCCGAATTTTGTCTTTTATACACAAGTATGACCTATTCCAAATAGGAAACTTGTGTCAAAATCCGTCCAAAATTCGTTTCCTAATCAAATTAGGAATCTGCCACCCGACATCACTGTGCGGCCGCCCAAAAACATATGTGCGGTCGCACAACATTCTGAAACAAAACTAGTACAAAACTGAGATAAGTGTGCGGCCGCCCAATCCATTATGTGCGGTCGCCCACTTCTCAGAAAGTCCAGAATTTCCAAAATTCCAATGTAGTCCTTTTTAAAGATTCGTTCTATTGTGTGTGACCCTCTAGGATTATACTAAGTTGGCAATGAGCTCAAACATGATCCCATAAGATATGATTAGGTTCTAGCAAACCGTCATACCTACCCAAATAGTATAACTAGATACAAGTTCGCATTCCTCTTAGAATATGTCATAATCCCTTTGTCCACGATGTCATTGAACATAAGTCATGGTCAAACAGTCAACTTGTTTTGTTCAATACTTTCTCGATTCCGAATATGTTGATAATCCAAATGACATTGATCCAATCAATTCATTTGAGTCCGGCCGAATATTTCATCAACATCATTCCTACGAGAGGCCCAAGCTTGACATCTCTCCGAGGAGGGACAAATCCATTTAGCTTATTATTCTTCCCTACGGGAATCCGATTATGCCAATCATACCCTTTATAACTTCCCGGTTAAAGGTAGCGTTTGAATATGTCAAACATAATGTTCATCAAGTGGAAGACTATAATAACTTCATGTCTAAGGATTCAAATGACATAACTAATATGAGATATGTGTATGACATAGACCATGACATAAATCTCATAAAGCGGGTCATGTCCAGTACCTTGTTCTAAACAAGTACCCATAAATCTAACATGATCATCCCATGATCATTTAGCCTTTATACTAGTGCTTAACAAGTACTAGGGACGGAGATTATTATAAGTAAACATGAACAATAATAATAATCAAAACATCTCTTTATTTATATGAAATAAATGATAACAATTACAACGTTTATTAAACGTGCCTAGGGCATCACCACCAACAGACCAGGCTCGGGCTAAACGCAGTATTATCCCTGTCTTGCTTGGAGAAACTTTACATGGTATTGCCGAGTTGGCTTCTGGCTCTCGCAAGATGTTTCGAGGTATTACTCGGTTACTACACTTGTGGTTGCAGGAGAGACTGCGGGTATTGGAAGGACCTGTCATTCAGGCGCCGCCTTGGGCTTGGCAGCGTAGGAGAATAGTGGAGCCGTTTGTGGGGATGACTCGATCCGTATGGGTATCATATCTGGCACAAATGAGTACGGCTCAGATCCTGTGGGTAGTTCCTCATTGGGAGATTACTAGAGCACTGTGGGTACAGGGTGAGCTTTGCATGATTCGTGTCCCTGCTTTTGATAAAACCCCTTACTATTATGCAGTGCGAGTTTGCCGATAGTACGGGATGCCCCAAATTATACCCTCTTTGTGGGACGAGACTTGCAGCAAGATTAGTATCAGGATGCTTCCTTTGAATGCAGGAGTTGCAGTACATTTGGAGCAGTGCTGGTCTTATGCTGATATGCCCAGTGTTTTCTGCATACAGCGGATCCATGACATACTTCCATCTCGAAAATACTTGGACTGGTATCAGACAACTTTGGCGGGTATGAGACAAGACTCTGAGACGACTGAGACGTAGGGTGGTGATCCCTTATATTTCGAGTAGGCGATTGAGGAGGGAAGAGACTCTACAACTTGAGTTGGAGACCGAGTTAGCTCAACTCATACCTCTTGATGGGAAAAGAAAGAGAGAAGGCCCTAAGAGGGTGAGTCAGTTTGCGGAGGCTTTTTATGTGGATCCTACTAGACGAGCTAGACGCGGACGCAGGGAAACGAAGCAGAAGAAAGAAGGGGAGGAGGAATGACTCCGAGTATCCAACTACATCCATTGTAGACACATAGTTTTAGCTTTAGTTTATATTTTTAGTTTATTTGAATTTCATAGCAGGTTATGTAGTCGTAGGTTCTTTCGAGCTTAGACTCATCAAATAAATGTTAACGTGTAGTGACTTGTGGGAATAGATGTTGGTCCCAAAGGGGCAATAAGGGTATGAAAAATGCTAGAGGGGGTGAATAGCGTTTTAAAATTCTTTTCAAACCCTTTTGCAAATCAATGGCTAATGCGCACAGCTCTAATTTTGGCTGAGTATAGCGCGCAACAAGAGTGTGAAATGCACAGCGGAAACTTAAAGCAATCACTAATGCATAGGGAATATGCGCAGGAGTGTAAAAACGAACGCACTAAGTTTAGCTTAAAGAGAAGCACAAAATGGTACTAAGGCAGAAATCACACAAACACAATGCAAACATTGCAAGACAATCTACAAAGATCAAACAACGCAATATATCAGAAAAGCTTAAATGTAGAATGAAAAGCACAATAAATAGACAAGCTATTTGGAGAGGTTCGATCGGGAAAAGATCTACGTCCTCTACCAAGATGGTTAGTCTTGGATTTTTAATGGAGATCTTATTATGAGAGAGTGTTACAAGTTATAACGATTTAGAACAAAACAAACTCAAAGATCTGTAATCTATGAAAGAACAAATCCTAGACAAAACCGGTGTATCTCTAGAAGTATGATCGATGAGATCGGAACTTCGAGAGGTGTGTGTGTGTGTCAGAAATCTGGGCTCTATAAATCTATGAGAAGAAGAACACAAGATATTCTGGTGATACAAGGCTTTAGGATCTGGGCTTGGTAAAGTATGAAGGTATGAAGGATGTTCTTGATAATTCTGGAAATGAGCAAGCAATCTTCAAATCTTCAAAGTTTCTTTCTGAAATCAAAACACAAGCAGCTTGGAAAATGAGGATGAGCGGGCTATTTATAGTGGAGCTTCAAAAACTAGTCGTTGGAGCTCTGAGCAAGGACAATGAGCTGGCACAATGTGATTGGTGCGCAGGTGTCCTTTATAGCTGTTGGAGGTAGAGAAAGAGGACAAACTTCAAACTTCTTCTAGAAGGATGACAGCTGTCTTCATTTGAAAATTCATACTGAGGCGCGTCTCCATCTACGTGTATGCTGAGTGTGCTTGTTTTGTCGTATGTACACATCAGCACTTTGGCTCATTCCATAAAGCGTAGCTTGACTTGACGCTTTCCAAGCTTTTAGAATATGAGGTCAGGAAATAAGAGAATTGACTAAGGCAGAACTACGCGCGTATGGAAGCCATGCGCATTGAGTTGCGCATATGGGGTGCTGCGCATGGGAGTCATGCGCATCACACTTAGACAATTGCACATGAGACCTCAAATTCAAAGTATAAGCCATAATCACTAAACCTAGTCTATAAGAGGACTTAGCTAAAAATTGAAGTTATAAAACTACTAACATAGGGTCCTAAAGTCCTTAAAATAAACTTAGGTGATGGTATCTATAAAATCTAACATAAATAGGAGGGTTAAGTAATAAGCATACCCAACAATCTCCCCCTAAATGATTGATGCCATTACCTACTATAACAAAGGCAATTCATTGTACTTGATAATAACATGTCCATAAGAATGTAGGTAAATCATGTCTCAATTCTATGTACACACTAGCCAGGGTTATAGATTTCTAGTCTATCCAAACGAATGCACTTACAACAAGGGAAAGACAGAAATATCATTCAGCGCATACATAATATTATGAGTTTAAGTTTAAGTATGCGTTTAAACTGAATGTTTAAACATCATGCAATGAAATATGAGCAGTTATAAGAATGTGCATGAAGTTCAGTTAAATAATGCATTCATTGTTCCACAAACGAATGGTTTGAATTGAACAAGGTTTTGTGAAAACGCAATGATGCATTCTTCTCATTAAAACTTGAAATATATGAGTTACAAGTACAAGTTTTACATGGAAGAAAAATCAAAAGAAAAAATTATGCGCTTCAAAAACTTACATATGCGCAGCAAAAAGATTACAATCCTAATCTATGTTAATTCTTGACAGCACTTCCCTTAGCTCGTTCTGGAGGCTTGTGAATTTGTTCATCAACTCAATCTTCAGTTGCTGAAACTTAGCGTTGTATTCCACAGCCTGATTGACATAAGTCTTCATCCCACTGCACATTAAATCATTATCCTTGTGAAGATCTTCAGAGACTCTATTGAATCCATTTTCCAGCGCATCTATCTGATTTGACAGAGTTTGCTGAGAAAATGAAATCAAGTGTTGAAATTTCCTTCTGCGCATCCACCAAGCTCTTGGTCAGCTCCACCTGAACCATATTCTGACTGGCTTGCATATCTAGCATAGCCTGGTTCATCTTGGAATTGAATGAATCACCAAACTGAACTAAGCAGTTGGTCATGTGGCCTTTAAGCGCATCAAGGGAGGCAGAGGAAGAGCTAGAATCACCTGGCGCGAAGTTCTCAAGTGCATTTAAAATCTTGGCAGTTTCAACTTGAATAACATAATTCATAGTACCTCCTAAGGTGCACAGAGCTTCATTCAGACCATGAGCAGATGGAATCTTTCAAAGCGCAGATGTAAGAACGCTCAAGTCATGCTCAAGATCTTGGCGAAGTTCATCAAAATTGGGAGGCGCAGCATCAGAACTGGTTGCCTTTGTAGAACTCTCCTCCTTAATGGCACAATCAATTGCCTGAAGTAATTTGGCTTGCGCATCTAGCCTAGCAAACTGTGCATCCAGTTGTTCTTGAATTTTAGCTTGCGCAGTGACCACTTGAAAGTACTTGCGCAGCAAATTGATTAGCCTGAATTGTTTGGAGCATGGCCATGATTTGGCGCATGTCTGTTAAGGAACTGGAGAGATCTGAGGGAGCAGGAGCTGGAGGCACTATAGGAATAACTGGAGGACAAGTTTGAGAAGCCCCAGTAGTGTGCACAGGAATAGCAGTAGTAGCAGCAGCAGGAGTAGCAGGAGGAGTACCTTACGCATGAATAGGAGAAGGGTGCATAGCATAGTCCTCTGAACTTGAATCTGCAGCATCTTCTACGATTAGCGCATCTGGATCAACTGTAGGATCAAGCGCATCAAAAGCAAAGCCTTCACCATCAATGTAGATAGGTGGGGCTTCTGCACAGTATTCCTTTGCGCAATAGCAGCCAGCCTCGCTTGCCTAGCAATATCACGCACAGACATGACAGTGTGCGGAGGTGAAGGGATAGGAGTCTGCCTTGGAGGATCAGACTCAATATCTAAAAGATTGTGCATTGATTGCTTTATGGCATATATCTTCACTCGGGGCTGAGTCTTGCGTTTGGGCTTGCTCTTCTTAGAAGATAGAGGAATTTCATCCTCAGAAGAAGTTTCCTTGAGTTGCTCCCCCTGAGCTGGTGCAGCCTTAGAATGTCCAGCAGTAGAAGATTTTGAAGGGCTGATATGAGGGTCATTGGGGGCACCTTCAAAAATATCCTTTTCTGGCGCAGGAGCAGATGTAGAGGCGCGCGTAGACTTAGGCACAGGAGAAGGAGGCGCAGCAATATCATCATCAAAAATATGAATCTCATTATCAGATTCATCAAGTAAAGTCCTTGACTCCTTAACATTTTTCTTCTTCTTTTTCTTCTTCTCTTCTGGCGCCGGTGCCTTAGCCTTTTTGGATTTTTTAGGAGGCTCAGGCTCAGCAATAGCCTTGCGCTTGGGAGAAGGTGTAGTAGGCTCTTGAATAGTAATACCAAGCGCAGAAGTAGATTTCCTGGCCTTCTTCTTCTTGCGTGGCGCATCAGCAGCAGCCTTGCCTTTCTCCTTGTCACCAACCTTGCTTAACACTGGCTCATATACAGACTCATCTTCAGAGTCAGAGTCAGAGTCATATGAGGATGCTTCTTTTACCTCACTATCAGAAACAGGAGGGGACCCTTGATCTTCTGTGTGTATGTCTTTAAACACCTCAATAGGGTCTGCAGCCCAGCACATGCAATAATCAAAGTTGTTGACTTCACGACGAAAATTCTGAAGGAATATGCAAGAATAAGTGCGCGTAGAAGTCAAATCAACTTTCAATGAAGGATCTGCGTCCACCAGCTTGCGCACAGAAGGGAAATGCATAAAAACCGCAGTAAGAATTTTGCAGTGCGTTTTGTACTTAGCAGGCTTCTTGGAATCAGCTGCTTTCTTCTTGTAGACGCGCACCCATCGCACTAGCTCATCAAATATAATTTCATCCCAACTTAACTGCTTCGACTTGTAGATGGATGCGTAACACATCCACTGCTTGCTGATAAAGGTAGATTTGTTGCCATTTTTGCAGTTAATGGTATCTTCTATCAACGTGCAGAGGTGATACATCAGTTCACCAAACTCTTTTCTATCATGGTTGTTGTACTGACCAACCAGAGTGGGAATATTTATCAGCTTCTGCGCAACCTTGTCTTGCGTATCTTGAGTCAGCTTCTTCTTGTTGCACGTAGGGAGTCCCATGGTCTAACGAATATACGCGTAGTTGATCGTGACAGACACTCCGCGGATTGAATTTTTCAGACATTGAACTGGGATGTCATCATAGATGCGCTCCACTTCTTCTGCGTTGCAAAAGAATTCATCGATGTACGAAGGGAGGATGAAGGATTGTCCTTTGGTGAAGAGAGGCAGGATGCCAATTTGTCCATGAGCTCCATCATGTATCGCCCAAGCGCATCCTTCCTCAGGTCTTCTGCATCGATTTCCCAACCGAGAATAAAGTAATTTAAATTCTGCCCATAACAAAAGTTATGAATTAGATTTGGACATGCGCATAGAGATAAGCGCATGCGCATGAGCGATAAACGCAGGCGCATGAACTGGACTCCATAAAAAATTACAAATGTAAAGGGAAAAAATGTCCAAAAGCACAAATTTAAATCACACGCCTAAAATTGGCGCGAAAAGCATAAACATAATAAATAATCATGGTTAAGCACATCATATGACTATTCATCAAGAACATGCAATGAATACACGAAGAACATGAAGAACATGAAAATGTCAAAGTGTTCCAAAATGCATAAAAATCACATCAAAATGTTTGTAATGAAAAATCATACACAAACAAGTAAACCATAACAACAAGAGTGTGAAATTCACAGTGGAAACTTAAAGCAATCACTAATGCGCAGGGAATATGCGCAGGAGTGTAAAAACGCACGCACTAAGTTTAGCTTAAAGAGAAGCACAAAATGGTACTAAGTGTGAATACGTGTCTTTAAAATTGAGATATTCATAGCAACATTAATATGAGAGTCGCCACGCCATTTTAATTATAGCCAAAACATTGAGAAAAAGCATGTTAATGGGTTTGGTGGTCAAATTACAACAAGAGAAGAATATTAAGCGTTATCACTCCTATCGCCCGAATGATCGGTCTTTCTATCATGATGCGGTGTATGTTGTTTGTAATGTGTTTGAGACTGGATCCGAAGATTGTCTACATTCCTCTCAATGTGAGAAGCTCAGGTCAGCGTAGTTCGAGAAGAATTTAGAATAGGCAGGAGAATCGGGATCATGCATAATGAATGGGAGAATTACCTAAAGATTAGGGTTTAGAAATAGTTCCTAGATCAAATTTGGGTTGATGAACCCTAGATCATCATCGGCTATGAAATAACATGTTAACATGAAGATTGCAACCCTAAATCTAGCATAAATATGGTTTTAATCTAAGAACATGCGAAGAACATATTATGAACATATGAATAATATGATGAACATATGAATAAACATGCTAAGAACATGAATATTATGAAGAAAATATGAATTACATGTTAAGAACATGAATATTATGAAGAACACATGAATAAACATATTAAGAACATGAATATTATGGATCTAAACTAAGAACATGGCAAGAACATGAAGAAATAGCTAGAAAACTTACCTATGTTGGCAAGAAATAAACTTGGATCTTCTTGGGAACCTTGAGGGTGTTCTTGGATGCTTGAAATGCTTAATTAGAAAGCAAATTCGTCACTTAGGGAGCTTGAGATTGATCAAAATTCCGACCCTTAACTACGAGGCAAGGGAGCCTTTTTATAGTAATCTGAAGGAGGGATCAGACGGCTGAGATTATCCGAGGCGAACATGGCCACATGGCCAAGGTCGGATGTGGCTACGTAGCCAAGGGCGGATGTGGCCGCGTGGCCATCTTTCCTAGCTGACGTGATTGTTAAGCTAGGGTTTGGTTTTTGCTATGGAAACCTTATTTTGGCCATTTTTAAGATGTTCTAGAATATTGAGCTATATTTTGGGAATCCGGGACAAGTCGTTGAAATGTTTCTAATTCCAATAAATTCCTTGTATATTTAGGAAAGCCCTAATAAACTCTTTTTCAGATTGGGTACTAACAATAGCCCCTCGGCGACGCTTCTTGCAAGGCAATGGGGGGTCGACGATAGAAAGAAGGATCCGTTCTGAAACATGATTTTTGAAGTGAAAGAAGGATGATGAATAACTCTCGCGGGTATGGAGTTACAACAAAAGATGACCTAAGAGGTCAAATGGCTGAACTTTTTCAGGCGACCTACGTATCCTATAGGGAATTGAGCTGAACGTAGTTCAAACTGCTGGGGAAAATTGCGAAGGATGGTTCTCTGATGGAGAGCAACGAGCAACGCCTTCCGCTGGGGATAATTTTCATGAAGAGAAACATCTGCTGGGGATGAGAAATGACCAAGTCGGTCGGGTGGCTGAACCTTTTCAGGCTTCCTACGTATCCTCAGAGGAATCAAGCCGGCCGTAGTTCAGAGATGCGAACGAGAATGGTGCGAGATATAAAGACGGAAAGGTCTAGGTAATCCCAAGATAAAATGGTAATTGCTGGAACGCGCACAATTGCAATAATAGAATTCTCGTAACGACAAACGGCAGGGCTTCTGTGCATCACGATAATAGAACTCACGTAACGAGAAATGGCAGGGCTTCTGTGCATCACGATAATAGAACTCACGTAACGAGAAATGGCAGGGCTTCTGTGCATCCCGATAATAGAACTCACGTAACGAGAAACGGCAGGGCTTCTGTGCATCACGATAATAGAACTCACGTAACGAGAAACGGCAGGGCTTCAGTGCATCACGATAATAAAACTCACGTAACGAGAAACGGAAGGGCTTCTGTGCATCATGATAATAGAACTCACATAAAGAGAAATGGCAGGGCTTACATCACGATAATAGAAATCACGTAAAGAGAAACGGAAGGGCTTATGGGCATCACGATAATAGAACTGACGTAATGAGAAACGGCAGGGCTTCTGTGCATCACGATAATAGAACTCACATAACGAGAAACGGCAGGGCTTCTGTGCATCATGATAATAGAACTCACGTAACGAGAAACGGTAGGGCTTCTATGCATCATGATAATAGAACTTACGTAACGAGAAACGACAGGGCTTCTGTGCATCACGATAATAAAATAACAAATGATGGAACTTACACAATTAGAAACAGACAAGTTTCTACAAATCACGATAGAAATAGAACACTCATGACATAGAGACGGACGGGTCTCTGTAATTCATGATGGTCCTAAGAAAATGTCAGGGTGTATGCAATTAGAAACGGTAAGGTCTAAATAACAGCGACAAATTTTGGAATGTACGAGTATAAAGACGGCAAGGTCTAAGTAACCGCGATGCTTCTCTGAAAAGAAATAGAAATTTTGGGAGGCTTTCTTGACCTAAAGGTAATGTGTTGATGGAAATATTTGGAGGCTTTCCTAGCCAAAGATGATCAATTTTCGTTTCAAGGGTAATAGACTCTCAGGGAATCACAAGGATGATGGACTCTCGGGGAGTCACAAAAGTAAAGGACTCTTAAGGGGTCGCAAAAATGATGGACTCTCGGGGAGTCGCAAAAGGGATGAACTCTCAGGGAGTCACGAAGGTGATAGATTCTAGGGGAATCACAAAGGTGATGAACTCTCAAATAGACTCTCGTAAAAAAGGATGAACTCTCAGGGAGTCACGAAGGTGATAGATTCTAGGGGAATCACAAAGGTGATGAACTCTTAGGGAGTCACAAAAGCGATAGACTCTCGGGGAGTTGCAAAGGTAAAGGACTCTTGGGGAGTCGCAAAGGTAAAGGACTCTTGGGGAGTCCCAAAAAGCGACAGACTCTTGGGGAGTCGCAAATACTTTATCATAAGGGGCAATCAAGGAAAGTGTAGAGCTTGGGTTCCACTTATCTTAAATTAGGAGGGAATGCATAATATGAGGCTACGAGGAATTGAGACCGAGGCATTAGGTGGGGGACAGTTTGCTTGGTTACTTAGGGGTAGGACCTAAGGATTTTTAGGAAAGGGGATAAGGAAGACGGTAATCTCCTAGTGTTGAGATAGGGATGCCAAATATGTCACGGCTTCTTAGGCTCAAGATTATGTCTTAGAGATAATGTTGGTTTCCTAGGCTTATGGGCTAGGGATTGGAGAGATTGAGGTTAATGATTGGGAACTTCCTATATGCTAGGGTTTTGAACAAGTGTTCAGGGAAACTGGCGTTAAGGACCACGAATTTCCTAGGTTTTGGGACTAGGGTTTTAGAAATATCCTAGGCTTTGAGGCTAGGGTTTAGAGTTGTGGCTGCTTTAGAGATTGCAAAGGTGCTTTAGCTTTCCAACATAAGGCTGGGAGTTTGTAAAGGTTATGACCTCCTAGGCTTTGAGACTAGGGACCGCTGGGAAGAGTGATTGATTTTTGTGGAAGGTTTACTAAGCTTGATGTTAGGGTTCACCATTTTCTGGGATTGGTAACTATGGCTTGGAAATGAGTGCGGTAACCTAGGATTTAGGCTAGGGTTTAAGGCTAAGGATTGTACGCTTTCAATATTTTGAGACTAAGGTATAGGAATTTCGTAGATCTAGGACTAGGGTTTGAAGGGAATGTTGAATCCTAAGCTCGACGCTAAGTTTGATTAACTTTTGGAAAGGGCATTGTATCCTAGGCATAAGGCTAGGGTTCAATAAGACGGGGGGTTGAGATTGTAAATTTCCTAGGTTTTGAGACCAGGGTTTCGAGAATTTGGAAAGGATATTGTATATGGGGCTTTAGAAATTTCCTAGTACGTGAGGCTAGGGTTAAAGAGGAGGATGTGGCTTCCTAGGCTTAATGCTAGGCTTTAGAGAGAACGTGACTTCCTAGTCTTGAGGCTAGGGTTTGGAGCGAATGTGACTACCTAGGCTTGAGGCTAGGGTTTTGAGAGAATGCGACTTCCTAGGCTTGAGGATAGGGTTTGGAGATAAAGAGGTTTCCTAGGCTTGAGGCTAGGTTTAGAACGAATGCAACTTCCTAGGCTTGAGAATAGGGTTTGACGAGGATGCGACTTCCTAGACTTGAGGCTAGGGTTAGGGAGAATGCGGTTTCCTAGGCTTGAGACTAGGGTTTAGAACGAATGAAACTTCCTAGGCTTAAGACTAGGGTTTGGAGAGAATGTGACTTCCTAGGCTTGAGGCTAGGGTTTGGAGAGAATGCGACTTCCTAGGCTTGAGGCTAGGGTTTGGAGATCGAAAGTGGTTGAAGGTTGGTCTTGGTTTAGACTAAGCAAGTTTGAGGTCGGGCCAAAGAGTGATGAATTGGGATTGGATGATCCTAGTAGCTAATGGTTTAAGGTTTTAGAGTGGGCATGACGGGTTTGGACCTTAGAGTGTTTGAAAGTTTAGGCTAGGTGCGAACTATAGGTGCGGGAAATGGGTTTGGAGATGTGACCATGTTGGCGCTTAGGACAAGAATTGAGTCTCAAAGACTTGCTCGAGTACAATAGGTACCTAATAGGATTGGGTACGCTTGGGGACCTAAGTTTGTCTTAGAGGTCATACACGTGACCAAGATCGTTTGGCAATTACGAAGGTAGGTTAGGGATGGGACTAAAGGTGCTAAGGACAGGGTTTTAACCGGATGGGTTTTGAGATGTCCATGTCATGGGACGGTATGCGGGAGATCCAATGTGTTTTGAGCAGGTTTGAGGTTTGGACTCGTTGGGGGATGAGGTTTGAGATCCATGGAGTTTAAGGATGGATCGTGGGTTTGAGGTTTGGACTCGGCTCGGATTAAGTAGGTTAGAGACCTAAGGGATTGAAGGTCGGACTAGGAAGTCTTTTGAAGCTAGTGGGTGACACTAGGTTGGTACTTGGTAGGTTTTAAGAGTGGTAGGGCCATGGTTTGGATATGACGGGAGGCGTAGATTTAGTTGGTCGGACCAAGCAGGCTTGGGAACTAAAGAGTTTTAAGGGCCGAGATCTAAGGTTATAGATCTAAAGGGTAGACAGTCTTGTGATCTAAAGGGTTTAGGAGTTGAGACCTAAGGTGTGGATCGGATATGCTAGAAACCTAAAAGGTAGGTATTTGGTGGACTTGAATGGACTTGGGATCTAAGGGATCGCTCAACATGTTAGACTTGGTAGACCTAAGAGGTGTGACCTAAGAGGATAAGAGAGCCATGGCTTAGACAGGGTAAGAACGAGTATGTGTTGGTAGGTTTGAGATCTAGGAGATCGGGTAGGCTCGGGACCCGTAGGCTTGAGACCTAATGGGTCACTCTAAGGATTTGGGTTTGGTAGACCGGTTTAAGGTTTGAGGATTTGGATAGAGCCGGCATGAGGCCTCAGGAGTCACGCTACGAACTTGTGGACTGACCGGGTAGGCTCGGGACCTAAGTGTGAATACCCCTTTCCGATGAAGCGACACATGGGAAGTATCTTGTGATTATTTTTATTTACAAAAGGAATATTCATAACGACATTAAAAATATGAGAGTCGCCACGCCGTTTTAATTAAAGCCAAAACATTGAAAAAAACATTTTAGTGGGTTCGGGGGTCAAATTACAACAGGAGAAGAATATTGAACGTTATCACTCCTATTGCCCGAATTGATCGGTCTTTCTATCATGATGAATGTGTTAGTAGTGTGTTAGTGATTTAGACCGGATCCGAAGATTGCCTACGTTCCTCTCAATGTGAGAAGCTTAGGTCAGCGTAGTTCGCAGAGAATTAGAATAAGCAGAAGAATCGGGATCATGCATAATGAGGGGGCAATTACCTAAAGATTAGGGTTTAGAAGTAGTTCCTAGATCATCCTCGGGTTGATGAACCCTAGATCATCATCGGCTATGAAATAACATGTAATTATGAAGATCGCAACCCTAAATATAGCATAAATAAGATTTTAATCTATGAACACGATGAACATGCGAAGAACATATTATGAACATACGAATGAACATGCAAAGCATATGAAGAAACAATGAATAAACATGTAAGAACATGAATATTAAAGATCTACATTAAAAATGATGCAAGAACATGAAGAGAAAGTTAGAAAACTTACCTATGTTGGCAAGAAATAAACCTTGATCTCCTTGAGTGTTTGAATGCTTAATTAGGGAGAAAATTGTGTTTAAGAACTCCAAAATTCGGACTTAGAGCTCTCAAAATCGGACCCTAAACCAATAGCATGGGATTGGTTTATATAGTAAACTGAGGGGAAGATCTGACGGCTGAGATCATCTGGGACAAAGGTGGCCGCCTGGCCATGATTGAAGCCGGTGACAAGAGTGGCCGCGTGGCCAAGGTTGAGGCGTGGCAAGGTTGGCCGCGTGGCCAAGGATGCAGGCTGACGTGATTTTCAAGCTAGGGTTTCTGTATGGTTTTAAGGAAACCATAAATGACCTATTTTGATAGATTTTGTCATAAATGAGGTATTTCGGGAATCCGGGACAAGTCTTTGCAAGGTTTCTAATTCCTATAAAGTCCTTGTATTTTTGGGAAAGTCCTAATAAACTCATATTCAGGTCGGGTACTAACAGTAGCCCCTCGGCGACGCTTCTTGCAAGGCAATGTGGGGTCGACGATAAAAGAAGGAATCGTTCTGAAACATGAGTTTCAAAACAGATGAAAAGTAAGGGAACGGCTGAACCTTGACAGGCGACCTACGTATCCGCGGGGGAATCAAGCCAAACGTAGTTCAAATCTGATGGGAAATTGGGAAGGACTGTCCTCTGATGGGGAGCAACGTCTTCTACTGGGGAAAATGCACCTGCTGGGGATGATAGATGACCGCGTCGGTCGGGTGGCTGAACCTTTTTAGGTTTCCTACGTATCCTCCGAGGAATCAAGCCGGTCGTAGTTCAGAGATGTTGGGGAAATAAACGAGACATCGGACTTCTGCTGCGGATAATAACCTACGGATACTATCTTGTATGAAGAACGAACATTCGTAAGCAATGAAGTTATTTGGAAAAATAAAGACTACGTTGTCTAAATAATCCCAAGATGGAATGGTAAACGCAATCAGGATCGCCAGGGTTCCTGCCGATTGCGCTAAAGTAATAGATGCTGGATCTCTCGCGAACAGAAACGCCGAGGCTTCTGCCAATCGAGATCGATCTAGGATGCGTATGTCATAGAGGCGCCGAAGTCTCTACAACCATAAGAATCCTAATAATAGATGCTGGATCTCTCGCAAACAGAAACGCCGAGGCTTCTGCCAATTACGATCGATCTAGGATGCGTATGTCATAGAGGCGCCGAAGTCTCTACAACCATACGAATCCTAATAATAGATGTTGGATCTCTCCCAAACAGAAACGCCGAGGCTTCTACCAATTACGATCGATCAATGATACGTATGTCATAGAGGCGCCGAAGTCCCTACAACCATACGAATCCTAATAATAGATGCTGGATCTCTCGCAAACAGAAACGCTGAGGCTTCTGCCAATCACGATCGATCTAGGATGCGTATGACATAGAGGCGCCGAAGTCTCTACAACCATACGAATCCTAATAATAGATGCTGGATCTCTCGTAAACAGAAACGCCAAGGCTTCTGCCAACCACGATCGATCTAGGATACGTATGTCATAGAGGCGCCGAAGTCTCTACAACCATACAAATCCTAATAATAAATGCTGGATCTCTCGCAAACAGAAACGCCGAGGCTTCTGCCAACCACGATCGATCTAGGATACGTATGTCATAGAGGCGCCGAAGTCTCTACAACCATACGAATCCTAATAATAGATGCTGGATCTCTCGCAAACAGAAACGCCGAGGCTTCTGCCAACCACGATCGATCTAGGATACGTATGTCATAGAGGCACCGAAGTCTCTACAACCATACGAATCCTAATAATAGATGCTGGATCTCTCGCAAACAGAAACGCCGAGGCTTCTGCCAACCACGATCGATATAGGATGCGTATGTCATAGAGGCGCCGAAGTCTCTGTAATCATACGAATCCTAAGCAAATATTCGGTGAAGAATGGAAATTTTAAGGGGCTTTCCGTACCCAAAGGTAACGAATATCAGTCAAAGTAGTGCTAAGGGCACTTAAAATGAATTAAAGGGAAAAGATACTAGGGGTAAAACTGAAATTTTGCATGTGGAGGCAAAGATGATGGATTGTTATGAAGTCGCAAACGGGATGAACTCTCGGGGAGTCACAAAGGTGATAGACTCTCGGGGAGTCACAACGGTGACGGACTCTCGGGGAGTCACAAAGGTACTAGACTCTCGGGGAGTCACAAAGGACTCTTTGGTGAGTCACAAGGGCAAAGGACCTTTAGGGAGACGCGAAGGAGATGGACTCTCGGGGAGTTGCTAATATGAGAAACATGATCTGGGTTCCGCTTATCCTAATTTAGGAGGGAATGAGACTACGAGCCATTGAGACCAAGGTGTTAGGTAAGGGACATTTTTCTTGGTTGCCTAGAGGTAGGACCTAAGGATTTTTTAAGGAAAGGGAATAAGGAAGATGGTGATCTCCTAATCTTGAGATAGGGATGCCAAAGATGTCACGGCTTCTTGGGCTTTAGATTATGTCATAGAGATAATGTGGGTTTCCTAGGCTTACATGCTAGGGATTGGAGTTCATTTAAGCATGAGGAGAGTATTCTATCCTAGGCTTAGTGCTAGGGCTTGGAAAGGCTGAGGTTTGGGAACTTCCTAGATGTTAGGGTTTCGAACAAGGGTTTGGAAACTGGTGTTTAAGGACCATGACTCTCCTAGGTTTGGGACTAGGGTTTAGGAATTTCCTAGGTCTAGGAGGCTAGGGCTTGGAGTTGGAAAGGTTGTGACTTCCTAGGCTTGAGGCTATGGTTTAGAGCGAATGCGGCTTCCTAGGCCTGAGGCTAGGGTTGATTAAGTTTTGGACAGGGCATTGTATCCTAGGTTTTGGGTTAGGATTCAATAAGACGCGGGATTAAGATTGTAAATTTCCTAGGTTTCGAGACTAGGGTTTCGGGAATTTGGAAATGATGTTGCATGCGGGACTTTGGAAATTCCCTAGAACTTGGGCTAGGGTTAAAGAGGATGTTGCGGTTTCCTACGCTTAAGGATATGTGACTACCTAGGCTTGAGGCTAGGGTTTGGGGAGAACGCGACTTCCTAGGTTTGAGGCTAGGGTTTGGAAAGAACATCGACTACCTAGGCTTGAGGTTAGAGTTTGGAGGGAATGTGACTACCTAGGCTCGAGGGTAGGGTTTAGGAAGGATGTGGCTACCTAGGATCAAGGCTAGGGTTTAAGAAGGATGTAACTTCCTAGGCTTTAGGCTAGGGTTTGGAAGGATGTAATTACCCAGGCTTGGGGCTAGGGTTTGGATAGAATGCGACTACCTAGGCTTGAGGCTAGGGTTTGCAGGGAATGTGACTACCTAGGCTTGAGGCTAGGGTTTGGGAAGATGTGATTACCTAGTCTTGAGGCTAGGGTTTGGGGAGATGTGATTACCTAGGCTTGAGGCTGGGGTTGAGAAAATGTGATTGCCTAGGTTTAAGGCTAGGCTTCGGATAGAAGGTGACTACCTAGGCTTGTGGCTAGGGTTCGGAGCGCATGTGACTTCCTAGGCTAGAGGCTAGGGTTTGTAGAGGATGTGGCCACCTAGGCTTGAGGCTAGGGTTGAGAGAATGTGATTACCTAGGTTTAAGGCTAGGATTCGGATAGAAGGTGACTACCTAGGCTTGAGGCTAGGGTTTAGAGAGAAGACGATTACCTAGGTTTGTCTTGGTTTAGACCGAGCAAGTTTGAGGTCTAAGAGTGTTGCGGTTTGGGCCAGGTGAGCTTGATACCTCATGGCTGGATAGGCTCGATGGGTTAGACCTAGGCTAGAGTGCTAGGGTTTAGCTAGGGTAAGACTCAGACATGTGTTAAGGAGACCGGGGCCTAATGGAATGGTAGGCGTGAGATCTAGGAGATCGAAGGCTAGGCAGGGTAGCGTTGGGACATAAGGCTTTCAAGCGGGTGTTAGTACCCGACCTGAAAATGAGTTTATTAGGACTTTCCCAAAAATACAAGGACTTTGTAGGAATTAGAAACCTTGCAAAGGCTTGTCCCGGATTCCCAAAATATCTCATTTATGACAAAATCTATCAAAATAGGTAACAAATGGTTTCCTTAAAACCATGCAGAAACCCTAGCTTAAGAATCAAGTCAGCCGGCATCCTTGGCCACGCGGCCAACATTGCTACGCGTTGATCTTGGCCACGCGGCCACTCTTATCACCGGCTTCAACCATGGCCAGGCGGCCAACCTTGCACTGGATGATCCTGACCATCAGATCTTCCCATCAGTTTGCTATATAAACCAATTCCATTCCATTGGTTTAGGGGTCTGATTTTGAGAGCTCTAAATAAGAATTTTGGAGTTCTTAAACACTATTTTGCTCTCTAATTAGCATTCAAACCTCCAAGAAGATCCAAGGTTTATTTCTTGCCAACATAGGTAAGTGTTCTAACTTTTTCTTCATGTTCTTGCATTATTTTTAATGTAGATCTTTTATATTCATGTTCGTACATGTTTATTCATAGTTTCTTCATATTATTTGCATGCACAGTCATACGTTCATAATATGTTCTTCGCATGTTCTTCGTGTTCATAGATTAAAACCTTATTTATGCTATATTTAGGGTTGCGATCTTCATAATTACATGTTATTTCATAGCCGATGATGATCGAGGGTTCATCAACCCGAGGATGATCTAGGAACTACTTCTAAACCCTAAACTTTTGGTAATTCCCCCCTCATTATGCATGATCCCGATCCTTCTGCCTATTCTAAATTCTCTGCGAACTACGCTGGCCTGAGCTTCTCACATTGAGAGGAACGTAGGCAATCTTCGGATCCGGTCTAAATCACTAACACACTACTAACACATTCATCATGATAGGAAGACCGATCAATTCGGGCAATAGGAGTGATAACGTTCAATATTCTTCTCTTGTTGTAATTTGACCCCCGAACCCACTAAAAATGCTTTTTTCAATGTTTTGGCTTTAATTAAAACGGCGTGGCGACTCTCATAATTTTAATGTCGTTAAGAATATTCCCTTTGTAAATAATAATAATCACAAGATACTTCCCATGCGTCGCTTCATCGGAAAGGGGTATTCACAGTGGCGACTCTGCTTGGTACTGCTTTGAAACTTTTTCAAACTTAGTGGGTCTAACTTTCGTTCACATCATGATGTCTGCCATGTTCTCACATGCACCTTACACTTTGCCATGTTCTCACATGCACCACACACTTCGCCATGTTTACACATGCACACACTTGCCATGTTTTCACATACACCACACACTTCGCCATGTTTACACATGCACACATTTGCCATGTTTACACATGCACACACTTGCCATGTTTACACATGCACACACTTTCCACGTTTACACGTGCACCCTACACACACTTGCCATGATTACACATGCACCTCGCATACTTTCCATGTTTACATATGCACCCGTGCACCCCGCAATGTTAATACTTGTACTCTGTTGATACTTGTACTTTGTATGTGCCTTGTATCCTTGTACCCCTGTTGTCTTCGCTTTAGTATTAGGGTCAAACAAAAATCTGCTATGCTCCCTTGTACGTGGCTCTCTCTCCCTCTCTCATGCATTGCATTGCATCATCCTAACATTAAAAACTTCTCTCTTTTCTCCTTAAAAAGAATTAGTTTCTTGCCACACACTACCACTAGTCCGTGTCAGCACTGCATAGGTCCCCATTACCCAGAGTATTCGATGTGCAGGAATTTGTGCGCTACTGCCGCACTCTTTTCGAGTCACTCGTCTATTCCACTCACCGTATACGGTGGGAACCTTTTACCTAACACGTGTCAACCCACACTAGTATAGGTAACACACCTAGGTTTTGACCGGTTGGTTTGGCTAGCTTTTTCTTAATAGTCAATTAACGTGATGTCTATGTCGAGTCATCCCCAAGTCAATGATGGATCGAGATCTTTGAGAGAAAGTGCACAAAAAAGTGATTTCCCTACAAGGGACGTGCCATGGTAAGATGAGTGTTTATTGTCAAGATCTCCGCTCATTATTAACTTGCGTAGGATGTAACATAGACGTCACGTTAAATGCCTTTAAGGAAGGGTTAGTCGTAGGATCCGATGGTTGGTGGAAGCCGCTTGCCCTATAGGACCCTCGCCCAAATTGTCCGTTTGGGGGTGTGCAATGCAGGTGAAAAACGAGAGGTCTATAGACGTAGTGATGGCCTCCACTGATCGTAGTCTTCTAACTAGTTGCGAAAAAGGGGTACCCCTTCCAACCAATTAGGATGTAAATAATGTATGTTTTTGTAAATTAAAATATACTTTGCATGAGCTTTCCCCCTATCCTAAAGCTTCATTACCCTTCAACCTTTCAGCAAAGCAAGTTTGGATCCGCTCGGGTGGTCGACTACAACGCGAAGCTTCTACTCCGTCCACGTTCTCAGTCTCATCATCAGCAATGTCGACTCCTGCTTCAGCTTCAGCCTCTACTCCTCCTGCTAGTGCCGCCGAGCTCAACATCGAGACCACTCTCAATGGTATTCCCCCAAGCCTCCAGAACTTCCTCGCCGGTCTCGAAGCCAAGATCAAGAATCTCGAGGAAAGCAACAAGATGTTGGAAGACCAGAGCCAACAGTTGAAGGGCCACATTCAACAAAAAGGAACTAAGCTTGTACCCGATGGTGAGAATTTCATTTATGTCGAGGATGAAGAGGTCAATACCAACTGTCCCCCCAACACCAATGCCACTGCCTTCCCATTCCCAAGCTACCGCAATGTTCCACCTCCTTCCCTCTACACCTAACAAGGTTTCACTACCATGAGCAAGAACAAGGCTGTCTATGAACCTTCCCCTGAACTGCTTGGTGGATACCTCTCTGCTAGCAAACTACCCGCACCCTCGTTGCCTCTGAGTATTGGGATGGCCGCTGCTACTACTTCCACTACTCCTCCTGTCACTCTGTCAGAACCTATCCCCGACATCTCCAATCACCCTGTGGTCACAGCCATGCAAGAGCAAATGCGCAAGTTGATCGAGACTGTGGATAAGCAAAGTGCACCGACTACCAAGACAATCAACCCTAGCCAAGTGGGGGCTCTCCCCAAGGATTTCAAGATGCCTAAGGTGGCAATGTTTCATGGTGACTTGTGTCCTAAGACTCATTTGGATAGTTATGTGTTGGCCATGAGGGCTCGTGACTGCACCAACGAACAAATGGCTCGCGTATTCCATAGCACTTTGGATGGTATAGCTCTGCGTTGGTTCTTGGGGTTAGAACCAAGCGAGAGGCAAACGTGGGATCAAATTAGTGCCATTTTCTGTGAGAAGTATCAAGCTAACTTGGATTGGCATGTGAATCGAACGGATCTTGAGAACACTATGCAAAAGCCCGGCGAGGCTATTTATGATTTTTACAAGAGGTGGAACCATCGGTTGTGTGAGGTCCAATACCCACCAAAGGCGAAGGAACAGAAACAGATTTTCTACAAATGCTTGCTTCCAGAGATGAAAGCAGCTATAGGTAATGGTTACTTCCCTGATTTGCGGGAAATGGTTGACGCCGGAGTAAGGTACGAAGCAGGGTTCACTGGGATTGTGCCGCCAAAAGAAAGTCCAAAGACCAACAACAACAACTCCTTCCGCTATAAGGCTCCTACTGCGCCTGCGCCTCCTAGGGGTGGAAAGGAGTCCGTCGGCCAAGTAAATATGGTCCAGAAAGAGGTCCCGCTAGATGTCCAAGCCGTAACAAGGAATGGGGCTCCGTCGCAAAGAGAGAGGGAACACTTTGACGATTTTGGAATGCCTATGGGGAAAGTCTTTGACGTGTTAGTCAAGAGAGGTCTTATCAAGCCTTTAGAGAATTACCAACCCGCCTACCCAAGAACTGATTTGGACGCCTCCAAGTTCTGCAAGTATCACAAGTACATCGGGCACACAACGGATGGTTGTATTCAATTGAAGCGCGTAGTACAAGGGTTGATCAATGACAAAAAGATTGAGAAGCCGAAGGGTCCTAATGTGGTGAATAACCCTCTTCCTAACAATGGGGGTGGGGTGAATATGGTGCAAACATGCGAGATCAGTATCCTAGAGCTCATGCATGCCTTTGACAAGATAGGGCTCACGATGGTAGATATCTTCATGGCATTGGTGACGTTAGAAATGCTCGAACTGTTAGAAGGACACCTTCCCCGTCTTGGTTGCGATTTATCAAAGTTTTGCCACTACCACAAGTGCACCGGTCACACTACCGAAGAATGTTTTGAACTCAAGAAAGCCGTGCAAGAGCTCATCCACAAGGGAGTAGTCGAAGACCCTAGAGATTATGTAGCTAGCAATGTACTCATGGTAGAACTTAGTGAGATCACTGATCCGGCCAATCCTGTTGTGGCGGACTGTGATGAGAAGGGTTGTATTCCAATGACTAATAATAAAGAATCTTCTTGCTACTTGTTGTCTTTAGAAGAACTAGTGAGTGAAGTCGAATCTCTAGAGGAAGAGAGTCCCAAGCCCTCTCAACCTCTTTCTTGGGCCGAAATCTTCGAGGAGGCCGAAAGACTGAAGTTTCGCCCCCTTGTCATGACTCGCCATTGTCTTTGGAGGAGCTACGTGCAGAAGTTTGTCTCCTTACAAGATCCGGTCAAGTGTACCAATCCGACCCGAAGGGTGCAAAGAAAGTCTTTGGGAAGGAACCCGAGCAAGCCTACCTAAACAAAGAAGACCCTATCCTCACTCAACTCAAATAAACCCAAGCCTATATTTCACTATGGTCCCTACTCACCTCCTCCCTAGCCCATCGCCTCATGCTCGAGCAAAACCTCGCCGCCACCATGGTACCATCCACTATTACCCCAGAAGACGTCACCCACATGATTGGTAATATCCACTATGGAAACATCATCACTTTCTCGGAGCTAGAAAAGCCAGTGTTCGGAGTTGATCATAATGAGCCTTTATACATCACTGTCGAGGTGAATGGCAAGAAGATTCCCCGTGTATTCATTGATAATGGTTCTGCTATTAATATCCTGCCCTCAAGGATGATGGATGTGGTTGGCGTTCATGGTGTTGATTTACGCCCATCCAAGCAAACCATCAAAGCTTATGACTCTACATGTCGCGCCGTGATAGGAGAAGCCACCTTACCCATTACCATCGGAACAAAGATCCTACCAACCGACTTCCACATCATAGACATCCCCACAACCTTCTCACTCCTCCTTGGCCGGCCCTGGTTACATCAGTCGGGCGCTGTCCCATCTTCCCTGCACCAGTGTGTGAAGTTTCAATCTGGTAATGAAGTGACCATCATCTACAGTGATCTCGTAACTGCCCAAGGGACGGACACCAAGGGCGTTCCTGTCTTACAGATTCAGCATGGGGAAGAGAGCCGACTCTTCAATGGCTTCGAAATAGTCGCTCAAGCACAGATCTGCACCATCGACCTCACCAAAACAATGGACAAAGTGGCACCTGTTGTCAAGATACTGCGTAACATGGGTTTTATACCGGGGCTGGGGCTAGGTAAGAACTTGTAAGGCCCCACAGAATTGGTTGAAGAGGTTAGTCATCGAGGGTTGTTCGGTCTAGGATACACCCTTACTCCTGAAGACAAGATGGAGCAACAAAGGATAGAATTGCTTAAAGAGATGAAGCTTCCCTGCAAAAAGCCTGAAATGCGGCCATACCGCCTGTCCCTGAATAGCTACTTTGTCAGGGAAGGCGAGGAGTTTTCGTGTTTTGAGTTCGCTGAGCCATGGATTGACCACACCGGGAAGTTGCAGATAGGGTTCGAGATTTTCAGAGATGTGGAATTCGATCGGTCCAACATGAAGCTGACTTACATGGAATATGACAAAGCCACGGGCAGAGTTAGAACCATCAGGCATGAGTACTCCACCAAGGTGGCAGATGACTTGGCAGATCAACTTGAAGCCGCAACCCTTGACAAGCCAGCATTCGAAGCCGCAGAAACTCCAAGTTTGACTGAGACGTGGGACGGCCAATATCTTCTTGAACATCTGGGTAATCTGGGGCTCCACGAAGACATGGTTGCCGTCATTGGAGACGATTCTGAAGATGAGGTGGACCCAAGGACATTGGTGGTGCCCATGGAGGACAAGCTCAAAAATTGGTGCATCATTGGGGGACCTATAGCTACTCCGGAATTTATGGTGGGAACACTGGGGCTTACTCCTTCTCCTGTCACCACTCCTGCAGCATCTCCTATCACTCACCCAAAATCTCCGTCCCCAGAGTCTAGTGTTTTACATTTTGAATTTGAGTCTTCCTCTAAGTCTGACGACCTTACGTCCGAAGACTATGATCTTGTTGCAAACGCTATTTTTCCTTTTGCCATGAATGAAACCCTCAACCTTTCTGAGTATCCCTCCATAGTCACTCTTTTAACTGATAAATTGGCTAATAATCAAACTAATGATATACACTTAGTTAATAATGATTCATTAGAAGAGGCAGACACAGACACATTAAATGACGAATACATTAAAGAAATCTCAGAACATGTTATTAATCAAAAAGAATCTCGAGCCCAAGCTGCCGATGAGGTGTTAACATGCGTGAATTTGGGGACCGAAGCCGAGCCCAAGGAAACGCAGATTGGAAGCTTCTTCAGCGGAGCCAAAAGGGAAGCACTGATTGAGCTACTCAGAGAATATGTGGATGTGTTTGCATGGTCTTATAAGGACATGCCGGGGCTTGACAACTCGATCGTAGAGCACAGAATCCCGACAGCACCAGACGCTAAGCCAGTCAAGCAGAAACTGCGCCGCATTAAGCCGGAATGGTCTTTGCAAGTGAAGGAAGAGATTGAGAAGCTACTCCGTGTGGGTTTCATCAGGGTGATCGAGTATCCAACTTGGTTATCAAATCTGGTGACTGTCAAGAAATCCAACGGTAAAGTCAGAGTATGTGTGGATTTTCGGGATCTCAACAAAGCTACGCCAAAGGATGACTTCCCCTTGCCAAATATCGACATGTTGGTGGATGCGACCGCCCACTATGAGGTTAAGTCGTTTGTGGATGGGTTTGCCGGCTATAACCAAATCAAGATGGCCGAGGAGGACCAAGAAAAAACAGCTTTCACCACCCCATGGGGGACTTTTTGCTATACTGTCATGCCATTTGGGCTGAGGAACGCTGGGGCTACCTACCAACGGGCAGTTACGACTTTATTCCACGATATGATCCACAAGGAGATTGAGGTGTACGTGGATGACATGATTATACATTCAAAAGGGTCTGGGGGCCAACACTTGATAGATCTCAGAAAATTCTTCAACAGGTTGAGAGAGCACGCCATGCGTTTGAACCCGGCAAAGTGCACCTTTGGAGTTCGTAGAGGAAAAGTATTAGGTTAGATGGTCACCGAGAATGGGATTGAAGCCGACCCAAGGAAGATTCAAGCCATCCTGGAGATGAAGCCGCCCCGTACCGAGACGGAGATAAAAGGATTCATGGGACGCCTGCAATACATCAGTCGGTTTATCAATCAACTGACCACCATATGCGAACCGATTTTCAAACTGATGAAGAAAACAGCTAGCGTGGAGTGGGATTATGACTGCCAGATAGCCTTCGAGAGGATCAAACAGTATTTGGTGAATACCCCAATCCTGCGCCCGCCACATAAGGAGAAGCCGTTGCTACTATTCTTGACTGTGACAGACACCGCCGTCGGAGCCATGTTAGCACAAGAAGCCAAAGATTCCCGGATTGAGAATGCAGTGTGCTTTGTCAGTCGAAAGTTACAAGGTAGCGAGCTCAATTACTCCGCGCTCGAGAAGACCTGCGTAGGCCTAGTATGGGTGGTGATGAAGCTCAAGCACTACATGGTATCCCATCCGATCTTACTAGTCTCGAAAATGGATCCTATCAAGTACCTGTTCGATAAACCCTCCCTTTCTATGAGACTCGCTAAATGGTCAGTATTCTTGGGAGAGTTCGACATTACTTATGTACCGAGGAAGGCAATCAAGGGGAGGGCAATGGCTGATCAGCTCGCAGACTCTCCAAGCACCGAGACAAGAGGACCCGACCCCGAGTTCCCGGACGACGGCATTTTCGCAATTGAGGTCGCAGAAAAGTGGCAATTATTCTTTGACGGGGCTGCAAACAAATGAGGGAATGGAGTCGGACTCCTACTTATTGATCCCAAAGATGAGCACACTCCCATAGCCATCAAGCTAAACTTTTCAGCAACCAACAACGCCGCCGAGTATGAGGCGTGTATAGCCGGATTTGAGGCCGCCCTAGAACACAACGTGAAATAGTTAGAAGTGTACGGAGACTCGGCTTTGATTATTAACCAAACGGCGAGGAAATGGAAAACTATTGATCCTTGCCTGCAGCGGTACCAAGGTTACATGGACGAGCTGATAGCACAGTTCAAAGAGGTTACCTTCCATTTCCTGCCGCGAGACAGAAATAGGTTCGCGGATGCCCTAGCTACATTGGCCTCCTTAGTTGAAATTCCAGAGGGAAGGTCCGTGAAACCATTCAGGGTTGGACGAAGGGAGAACCCCGCCTATTGCTGTGAAATCCAGATCAATGCCGAGGTAAACGGAGATCAATGGTACGCCCAAATCTATAAATTCCTTAAGCACGGAGAGATGTCCTTTGACGGAGATGTGAAGGCCAAGAGTCTGCAAGCACTCAAAAGGTTGGCGGGGCAGTTTGTACTGTTGGACGATACTTTATACAAGAGGCATTACGACGGTTTGTTGCTCTTATGTGTAGACAACAAGAGAGCTGAAGCAATAATGGAAGAAGTACACAACGGGTTGTGCGGACCCCATATGAATGCAAGGATGCTTAGACAGAAGATCACTCGGCTGGGCTATTATTGGATTACCATGGAGACGGACTGTATTCAATGGGTTCGACGGTGTCACAAGTGCCAAGTATGCTCCAACCTCAACCACATCCCCCCACACGAACCACGCCTTGGCCATTCGCCACGTGGGGTATAGACATCATTGGGAAGATCTCGCCGGCCGGTAGTAATGGTCATGAATTCGTTCTCATCGCGGTCGACTACTTCACAAAGTGGGTCGAAGCTCAGTCTTACAAGGTGCTGAATTCCAAGAAGGTAGCGCAGTTTATCAAAGAGAACATTATGTGTCGGTATGGAGTCCCTAACCTCATTATATCAGATAATGGCAGTCATTTCGAAGCCGAGTGTGCTCGCTTGCTTGTAGAATTCAAGATCGAACGAAAGAAATCTTCCCCGTACTATCCGCAGACTAACGGCGCGGTTGAGGCGGCCAACAAGACGATAGAGCAAATAATTCGCAAGATGGCTTTGCAAGGACGGGATTGGCCTGAGAAGTTACCATTAGCACTTTGGGGGTACAGAACGTCGGTCCACACCGCTACTGGAGAGACCCCTTACGCTTTGACATACGGCATGGAGGCAGTGCTCCCTATTGAGTTGGAGGTGCCATCTTTGAGGATCTTGCTCGAGAACCAAGTGAATGAGGTAGAATGGCTTCGTAGTCGCTATGATCAGTTGGCAACGCTCGATGAACGCAGATTGAAGGCCATGGAACACATCCGGGCCTATCAAAGGAGAACGACGAAAGCCTTCAATAAAAAAGGTCAAGCCTGTTGACATAAAGGAAGGAGACTTGGTGCTCAAAGCGCGCTTGCCTAACAAGTTCAACCCCCTCGGGAAATGGGCCCCCACTTGGGTAGGGCCGTTTGTAGTACAGAAGATCTTCTCTGGAGGAGCGGTCAGAATGGCAGATTTGGATGGCAACCCGTTCAAGGAACCAGTCAACCTCAGCAAGCTTAGACACTACTATAACTAGACTCCCCCTCTCAAAAAAAAAAATAAAAAAATAAAAACAAAAATGTGTTTACTACGCAAAAAGAAGCCCGATAGACTGAAAACCCGCAAAGGGCGGTCTATGCAAAATAAGGGTGCGTACAAAGCTCGCTAGATCGAAAACCCGCAAGGGCGGTCTAGGCAAAAGTTAGAGCATTCCCCCTTCTATCTTCCCTTTCTCTAAAATCATTCTAGTCCGACTGGAGTGAACTACGGTGACCTAAGCCCCTTAGTCCTATTTGTAAAAGGGGAACGTAGGCAGCCTTTCAAAAGGTGCGGTCTAAAAAACAAATAAACATCCAAATCTTGTCAAGCAATAAAGATAGAAGTTGTATTTTCTGAAAGCAAAAACTTTTATTTCCATAGTCATTGCATGTTAACACTTATTCGATGAGTCTAAGCTTGACATACTTTTTGAATAAATAACCTATTCTGAAATCGAAACTAAAACAAAGTAACTAAATTAAAAACAATGTGTTTGCAACGACTATGGAAGGGTCCTCGGAACTACTCTTTAGTGCCACTCGTGCCTTCGGTCCCTTTCTTCTTGCTTTGACCACGGCGAACCTTCTTCTTGTTAGGGTTCTTACAAAACCTCCTCTCAAATTCACTAACCCCTTTTTCTTTGACACTAGGAGTCTCTCCATCCTTTCTCTTCCTTGAAGTCCCCGCTCCATCTCCATTAGCCATGCTCTGATTCCTCTTCCTCTCATAAGCCATCGCCTCCTTCATACTCAACGAACAACTAGGAGCACAGGATGCCAAAATAGTGCCCCTTAGGGTCTCTAGAGTCTGCTCCGTTTGCCCAAGTCTCTCCATAAACCAATCCAAATACTCTCGTGATAGGTAGGTGTTGTTGGAGCGTGTGATGAGAGTCCTATGGAAAAAACCGGACTCGCCCCACATTTGAGAAAGGAGAACCGAAGCGCTATCGTCCAAATGAAGTATGCCAAAAGGAAAATGGGTCCTCTCCTCATCCCAACCCTCGGGGATGGTTTGCACTAGACCGTATTGACGGAGTACTCTAGCGGGGTAGTAGAAAGTGGTCTCAGAAAATGATGGAACTTTAATCATGTACAGTCCCACTTGCTTCTCCTTCACGGAATTAACGTGCCAATGGGGCACCACCCACTTGATGTCATCGGTCACCATCTCCGCCAAGCACCTCTCCCAACCCTTGAGAGTCATGCCCTTAAACCTCTCCTCCATACCTCTAATACGGTGCATCCATGGGGTCACCGCCGAAGAACCGCTGGCTTGTTCACTCGGAGCCTTTCTTGCAACCACATGGTCAAAAGTCTATCACTGCCGCACGGCATCCCGCCATAAACCGCAAGATGAGGAATCCCACAAATAAGCTCCCCAAGGATGGCCAGTACAATGTCATGTCCCGAACGAGCCGCATTCACCATGGTCAACCATCCCTCACTAGCACATCCGACTTCGGAAGGGAAAAGAATAGAAGCAAATAAACACAAGGCAAGATGGTCCAAAGAACGGTCCGAGGTCACATCCGCATGCATAAAGTGCCTTGGCATACAAGAAAGGTCGACGTAGCCACCTCTAGCATACTTACCAAGGTCATCTGCGGGCACACCAAAGGCTATCAACTTGTCATGCAAAGAAATAAAATCAAAGGGCAATGCAAGTGTACCCTTCCCTTCACAACCGCAAAGCGCCTTGATGTCTTCATAAGTGGGTACCATCTCATTAAAAGAAAAGTTGAAAACATGAAGAGTGTCATTCCAAAACTTTCCACAAGCTTGCAAGAGGTTAGTGTTGGAGTTCATGTGCAAGAATGACCAAAGACACTTGATCCCATAGCGCTTCTCAAATTTCCTACGACAAGGACCGGATATCTTGGCAACCCACTTCTCCAAAGATGTTATGAAAGCTCTTTTTTCAAGTCTAGAAAGCCTTGCATTGTGATCCATGACAAAAGAAGAGCAAGTTGACGATTGGAACTCAAAATTGATCAAAAGAGCTGCTGGTACGAAGTTGAATAGGACACAAACTCCCATTAAATACTACACAACTCCCGATTCTTGCCAGGAAAAGGAAAACCGGAGGCGGCGCAAGATTTAGCCACGCGGCCACATATGCCCTTGGCCCCGCGGCCGATATTGTCCTTGGCCAGGCGGCCAACTTCGTCCTAGGCCATGCGGCCAACATTGCTCCGGATCTTGCCATGGCCAGGCGGCCAACATTGCTCTAGGCCTCGCCATGGCCATGCGGCCAACATCGCTCCATGCAGAAATCCAGTTTGTTTCCTCCCACTCCGTGACGGATCCATGCAACTACGTACCTGCCCCCTTCCATGGCTCATGCATTGTATAAAATTAGGAACATTTGTAAAATAACTAGTTTGCACAAGTAGGCTCCCACAATAAAATTGCATTTTTAGAACATAATATACATACATGCATTTTATACATTGGTTCTATACATACATATCCCTCTGCTCTCTACTAGCTAACAGTGTAGGAAATAAAGACGGACCCCGCCTAATCAGAATCTTCCTTCGTGGTGTCTCCACGCCGCGCTAAAGCGCGAGAGCTACCAGCACCCGAACTCCGTCCCCGGACCGCTCGACCACTAATGTGAGAAGAGCCCGCACCGTTCGGAGACCGCTCACGACACTGGGGTGACGCAACGTCATCCCTCTGACAAGTACATGAATGGTACGCTTCCCTCAGTAAGCGCATCAACACGTTCTCTCACCGGGCTGAACGGATATATGCCTCCCGAGCACCTGAAAGGGAAGCCAAGGCAAATGATTACAATGCAGAAAGAAATAGGTGTGTGCAAACATGACTAATATGAAGCACAAAGCCGTACCCCAGCGTCGGGCGGAGGAATGAATATCTCCTCAACAAGATCTGCATCAGTCGGCTCCATGCTAAGCTCCACTTCCCGACTGCCCCTCATCACTCTCACGCTACTTGAGCGAAGGGGCATGTCAACCAAAGGTCTACTCCTACCTACATAACGGGCTGATCTCGATCCATCTCCCGATAACATCCTAGCCCGAACCTGAGGGATGATTAGCCGTGTCCGCACGTAGCCGGCATAGTCATCACTCCCCCTGTAATGCTCTGCCGGAGTGGGAACTAAGAAAGTCGCCAACCTCGCGGGATGGAGCATATCCCGAGGAGGTTCATAAGGAGCCCACGGTAACGCACCAGCCCTCTGCTAACAAACCACCCTCTCTCCGAGATACATGGCCTCCCCGGTGAGACCCATAAGCAGAACCCTAGAGGCGGTCAACTCCACTACATAAGGACCCACCGAAGCCTCATTGGACGGACTCCATGGGTAAAATGTAACCCCAATGGGCTCAGACATCGCGAACACCCTCCTCAGATCAGCAGCATCCACCGTCTTCCTATCCCGGTTTCTGCGGGGAGGAGCCCTGTTGCCTTTACACCAGTATGACATGATGGGAACGACCTTGTTGGCACTCATCACCAACTGAAAAGGGACGACACCGAAGATCTCGTACACCCAAGCCTGTGCATACAATGAAAAAAGACATTTCAGACCAAAAGATAGAGCGGAAATCTCAACAATGTGAAAAAAGAAAGGTAGTCAAGAGCATACCTCAAAGGCGAACTGAAACCCGTCAAAGGTCGACGAGCTAGCCCTCGAGCAATGGTCCAATGCCCGGTAAATCTCAGCCAAACCGGCTCCACCCCAAGAAATCCCACCGACTAGGTCCAAGTCTACAAAAGCCCCTAGCAGTGAGTACCGACAAACAGTAGCCCCACTGGGAAACAAGATCTCTGAAAAGCTGTACCATAAGAACAGCCGGACCAAACAATCCAAATCATACTCCCCCCTACCAAAGGCTTCAATAGCCACCTCCACCAAGCGGTTCACCTTCCTGGCCTCTACTCCATAACCCTTGACACCTCCTCCCAGGTCGGTGTCGACTCCCAGCAGAGCCTGTCTATAGTCCCGCCGCTCCGCCAAGCTCTCGTCAAAAGGTAAAGGGGTACCAGTAAACCTCAACCCTGTGATGGCCGCGAAATCCGTCGGCGTGATGGTAATCTCTCCCCAACTGAAGTGGAAGGTATGGGTGGTATCTCACCAGAACTCCCGGCACACCTCTATCACCGCTGCCACCTTCAGGGTAGCCCCGACCATGCGGACACTGTCAAAGAAGGGGCCAAAGCCCATAGCCTCGATCCGAGCACGCAAACCGCCCGGTCCATCCGGCAGGGACGCCCACAGTCACTGTGGACCCACGAGCCTTGATCCTCTGCAGGTAAACACAGCACAGGTATGTTACCATTCTAGCAATTTACAATTCTAGCAATTCAAATTCTTGTTGGTAGTGGTGCCCTAGGCACGTTTAATAAACGTTGTAATTGTTATCATTTATTTCATATCAATAAAGAGATGTTTTGATTATTATTGTTGTTCATGTTTACTTATAATAATCTCCATCCCTAGTACTTGTTAAGCACTAGTATAAAGGCTAAATGATCATGGGATCATCATGTTAGATTTATGGGTACTTGTTTGGAACAAGGTACTGGACATGACCCCCTGTATGAGATTTATGTCATGGTCCATGTCGTACATATATCTCATATTAGTTATGTCATTTGAATCCTTAGACATGAAGTTATTATAGTCTTCCACTTGATGAACGTTGTGTTTGACATATTCAAACGCTACCTTAACACGGTAGTTATAAAGGGTATGGTTGGCATAATCGGATTCCCGTTGGGAAGAATAATAAGCTAAATGGATTTGTCCCTCCACGGAGAGATGTCAAGCTTGGGCCCCTCGAAGGAATGATGTTGATGAAATGTTCGGCCGGACTCAAATGGATTGATTGGATCAATAGCATTTGAATTATCAACATATTCGGAATCGAGAAAGTATTGAACAAAACAAGTTGACTGTTTGACCATGACTTGTGTTCAATGACATCGTGGACAAAGGGATTGTGACATATTCTAAAGGAATGCGAACTTGTATCTAGTTATACTATTTGGGTAGGTATGACGGTTTGCTAGAACCTAATCATATCTTATGGGATCATGTTTGATCCCATTGCCAACTTAGTATAATCCTAGAGGGTCACACACAATAGAACGAATCTTAAATAAGAGGACTATATTGGTATTTAGGGTCGGAGGACCTCCAAGGAATTTCTGGAAAGTTCTGGGCCTCCTGGTCAACCAAGCGGGCGCTTGGGTTGCACCAGACGGGCACCTGAATAAGCCGGAAAGGAATTGGACTTTCTGTCCAAACAAGCGGGCGCCTAGGTAGGACCAGGCGGGCGCCCGGTATGCCGATTGGAAATTTCCTAATTCGATTAGGAAATGTTTTTGGCACAAGTTACCTATTTGGAATAGGTCTTAATTGTGTATAAAAACCCCAATTCAGTCAGACCATATTGGCAAGTACTTTTGTGAGTCTCCAAAGAGTTTGAGAGAGATTTTATTTTGTTCTAAGATATCATTGATTGAGGAACAAAATAATTCACAAAATAAATTCCATATAGTTCTTTATTGTATTGTGAAAGTGTGTTTCATAATATTGGTCTAGCAACCAAGATCAAAGAAGCTCCTTTGATATTCGTTCGAAGTGTGGATACCGCTAGAGGGTGAATTTTATCATCTTACAAAGTTCGTGATTTGTTCGTGATAAAGCTTCAAGATCTCCACCAAGACCAAAGAGAAAAATTCATAGCCATCAAGGGTTAGTTATTCCTATATTCATGTTATTGTATTTGATTTAATCATATGAACGGATCTATGGGCTTTGGGTTTCAAAATTTTAAATGCTAAATTCCGCTGCGCATGTTACTACGAAACCCAACAGTGGTATCAGAGCCCCGTTCATGTTGATTAATTCAATACTTGGATCATGTTATGTGTATATAAATTGTTTATGTGCCTTGCATGATATGAATATTGGAATATATGATGCTTATGTGTTTTGTGATTTTATGTGGTTTATTGTTTTGCAACTTTCATCGCACGATTCAATCGCAATAAAAATTATGGTGGATTCTGAATTATTTCGATTATTGATTTTTGATTGGATCAAAGTTTTAATAATCGGGGAAAAATAATTTTGAGACAAAATTTTCGAACTTTAAAATTCTATACTATTCTGGCCATTCAGGCGCGCGCTTGGTCATAACCAGGCGGGCGCTCGCTCGGCAAAATATGTTCTGATTTTGGTTAAAATCTGAATATGGAATTTTCGACAAATTCGACAAAACCAGTAACAGAATCAGTCCATACTTGCTGATCTGGAATGGGTTTTGGGTAGTTGGTTTGTGTGTGGATTTTGGGGTTTGATTTTCCTATTTATTTTAGTCTTGTGATTCCTAGATTGGTTCAAGTTTTGGATGGCTAATCTGCGTTCATCGAGATTGTGTTTCCCAAAATTGATCACAATCAAAGTTTCAAAGATAAAACGAAGTTAGAATTATGAAGAGTTCATAATTGCTAAAATTGAGAAACAAAGTTCTTGATTCAATGATTGGAGATCCATGTGGAATTGTGAATGCAATTGGCCTACGTTCATCGAGACCATCTATTGCTTAGTTTCGGCTACATGGACTACTTTCTTGGTTTCTTGAATTAGTGCGGGATTGTGGTTGCCAAATGGCTTAGTTCGACCGCGCTTCTTGTTGTCTTGATTTCGAGATAATAACCAAAGTTGAAATAGTCTCATCCTCATAATTATAGAGAAACTAATGATACATAATTATCATGCTTAAATTAATGGAGATTAATTTAGTGACTAAACTTGATGTGTAACATGTTTATATTATGTGCTCATAAATGTGTTATATGCTATATGTGATGAACCTTCAAAGAAAGTTTTAAGTCATTCTTTGCCATGCCATGATTAAAACACTTGTTTATATATGGGTGATTTTGATGTGGGTTCGCCTCCGCGAAGTGCATTTGATTTTATTCATATATGAGCAAGATGAGGTTCATTAATTTAATGTGGGCTTGCCTCCGCAAGGTGCATTAAATTGAATGGTTCCTATGCGTTTAAAATGGTTGGACTTAATTAGGCGTCAAAACAGTTTTGGGCCTAGGCAAAAGATGAGATTAAACATGCTTTTTGAAATTATATTTCTCAAAGAATCTCATAAAAGGATCTAAGAATCATATTGGATATGATTGACATGATTGTCTACCTAATTAATTTAGTTTTTGAGCGGTCCGCCTCCGTGGACTCAAGAGTTAAATTAAAGTTGGATCTTAGCCCACTTAAATTATATTATACATTGGATGTATATGAAGGTTATATAATTTAATGGGAGTATTTTGTTTAAAATACATTATTTATCTCTTTAATGAAAATCGGTACTTATTAAATTTTGGAAATTTTGCATATTTGTAGATAATGTCTAATAACACTCAATCAATGTCGTTGCGATCGATCCTTGAGAAGGATAAGCTCGAAGAGAATGGTACTAACTTTATGGATTGGATCCGTAGCATAAGAATCGTTCTTAGGTAAGAAGATAAGTTATACATTCTCGATGGGCCTCTTCCTGCTGAACCACCGCCTACTGCCCCTAGGGTAGAAAGGGACAATTACAAGAAACATCGTAATGATTCTAGAGATGTAAGTTGTCTCATGCTTGCTGCTATGTGTTCAAAACTCCAACAAAGTTTGGAGCATTTGGAAGCCTATGAGATAGGTGTGGAGTTGAGAAGAATGGATAAGAATCTCTCTGAGTTGCATGGGATGCTCAAAACTGCAGAGATGAAAATTGTGGAGAAATGTTCTCCCGTGCTCTTGGTTCATGATGGGAAGAAGGCTAGTGCCAAAGGAAAGGGTAAGAAAGTTGTCAAACCCAAAATAAGCAAGGCAAAGGTTGCCAAGACTTCTGAGGCAAAACCTGATTCACAAAAGGATGCAATCTGTTTCCATTGTCAAGAAATTGGTCATTGGAAACGTAATTGCAAGGCTTTCTTGGAAGAGCAAAAGAAGAAGAAGAGCAGCAAGGCTGCGTCGACTTCAGGTATCTATATGATAGATATTCTCCTTTCTACCACTGATTCTTGGGTATTGGATACCGGATGTGGTTCTCACATTTGTCTAAATGTGCAGGGACTAAAGAATAGGAGACTGCTTAAAGAAGGTGAAGTAGATCTACGCGTGGGGAATGGAGCAAGAGTTGCTGCATTAGCCGTAGGGACTTATGAAGTCACTTTACCTTCCTGATTAATTCTTGTTTTGAACAATTGTTATTATGTTCCGGATTTAAGCACAAATATTATTTCAATTTCTTGTTTGGATAATGAAGGATTTAAGTTTCTTATTGAGAATAAGAAATTTTCTATTTATTTAAATGATGTGCTTTATGGTATTGCTAATTCATTTAATGGCCTTTATATCTTGGATGTCAAGAATGAAAATAATGACAATGTCTATCATGTAAATAAGAAATCTAAACCTAATGATGTAAATCATACTTATCTGTGGCATTGCCGTCTCGGTCATATTAATGAGAAGCGTATCTCAAAACTCCATGGGGATGGACTTTTGGGTTCATGTGACCTCGAGTCATATGATACTTGCGAGTCGTGTCTTCTTGGAAAAATGACTAAGACACCTTTTACCAAGTTGGGTGAAAGGGCAAGCGACTTATTGGGGTTGATACATTCCGATGTATGCGGACCATTAAGTAGCAATGCTAGGGGAGGATTTCAATACTTCATAACCTTCACTGATGATTATAGTAGATTTGGGTATGTTTACCTAATGAAACATAAAAGTGAAGCGTTTGAGATATTTAGAATATTTCAAAATGAAGTAGAAAAACAACTTGGCAAAAGTATTAAGGCACTTCGATCAGATCGTGGTGGTGAATACTTGAGTCAAGAATTTGATGATCATCTAAAGAATTGTGGAATAGTTTCACAATTGACTCCACCCGGAACACCACAATGGAATGGTGTGTCCGAGAGGAGGAATCGGACTTTGGTAGACATGGTTCGATCAATGATGAGTCAAGTTGATCTTCCAATATCCTTTTGGGGTTACGCCCTAGAGACCGCTGCTTTCACACTAAATCGTGTTCCAACTAAATCGGTTCAAAAGACTCCATATGAGATGTGGAGCGGAAAGAAGCCTTGTCTATCTTTCATAAAGATTTGGGGTTGCGAAGCTTTTGTCAAAAGACTTGTCTCAGACAAACTTGCACACAAATCTGATAAATGTATTTTTGTGGGATATCCTAAGGAAACTAGAGGATATTACTTTTACAACCGTGAGGACAACAAAGTGTTTGTTGCCCGAACTGGTGTCTTTCTAGAGAAAGAGTTTCTCTCCAAAGAAATCAGTGGGAGTAAAATAAATCTTGAAGAAATTCGAGACCCAGAAAATAACATTGAACCGATAGTGGAACAAGAACAAGAACCACAAGGAGTTGTGGAACCTGTTCAAAATACACAAGCAACTCGCAGATCTAGTAGGTTACGATCCGAGCCCGAGAGATATGGATTTCTCGTAACGGATAGTAATGAGGTAGAAATCATTGAGAATGATGAACCGTCAACCTACCAAGAGGCGATGTCTTCTTCTGATTCGGACAAGTGGCTTGGAGCCATGGAATCCGAATTGCAATCCATGCAAGACAATCAAGTTTGGAATTTGATTGATGCGCCCGAAAGTGTAAAAACCATAGGATGCAAATGGGTCTTCAAGAAGAAGACTGACATGGATGGGAAGGTGCATACTTACAAAGCTAGGCTTGTAGAAAAAGGTTATAGGCAAGTTCATGGTATTGACTATGATGAGACCTTTTCACCCGTAGCAATGATCAAGTCTATAAGAATTTTGCTTGCCATTGCCGCATATCATGACTATGAAATATGGCAGATGGACGTCAAAACCGCTTTCCTGAATGGAAAACTTCAAGAGGATGTGTATATGACACAACCAGAAGGTTTTGAACAAGATTATAAGGTATGCAAATTGCAGAGATCCATCTATGGATTGAAGCAAGCTTCTAGGAGTTGGAATCTCCGTTTTGATGAATCGGTCAAAGAGTTTGGTTTCATCAAGAAAGAAGATGAGCCTTGTGTATACAAGAAGATTAGTGGGAGCATAGTGCTATTCCTTATTTTATACGTGGATGACATGTTGATCATTGGAAACGACATTCCTACACTTCAGTCTGTGAAGACTTGGTTAGGAAAGTGCTTCGCAATGAAAGATATGGGTGAAGCCGCATATATTCTTGGCATTAAGATCTATAGATATAGATCAAGGAGGCTACTTGGTTTAAGCCAAAGTACATACATTGACAAGGTCATTAGAAGATTCCGTATGGAAAATTCTAAGAGAGGCACCTTGCCCGTGTTACATGGAGTTTCTCTAAGCAAGACTCAATGTCCTAAGACAAACGATGAGCATGAGAAAATGAATGATGTTCCATATGCCTCAGCAATTGGGTCCATCATGTATGCCATGATTTGTACTAGGCCGGATGTATCTTATGCTTTGAGCAAGATAAGTAGATACCAATCCGACCCTGGCGAAAATCACTGGATAGCTGTAAAAGCGATTCTTAAGTACTTGAGAAGAACTAAAGACTCGTTTTTGGTCTATGGAGGAATGGAAGATGATCTCGTTGTAAATGCTTACACGGATGCAAGCTTCCAAACCGACAAAGATGATAGCCGATCGCAATCGGGTTTTGTGTTTATGTTAAATGGTGGAGCTGTAAGCTGGAAGAGTTCCAAGCAAACTACAACCGCTGATTCTACAACAGAAGCTGAGTATATTGCTGCATCGGATGCTGCAAAGGAAGCTGTTTGGAATAAGAAGTTCATAACTGAACTTGAAGTGGTTCCTAGTATTGCTAATCCAATAGACCTTTATTGCGACAATAATGGTGCTTTTGCTCAAGCAAAGGAACCAAGAGCACATCAGAAATCCAAACACATACTTAGGCGTTTTCATATCATTCGAGAGATCGTTGATAGGGGAGACGTAAATATATGCAGAGTACCTACTGATGACAATGTTGCGGACCCACTAACAAAAGGACTTCCACAAGCTAAACATGATGGTCATGTTAGGTCCATGGGTTTAGATACATGGGAGATTGGGCCTAGGGCAAGTGGGAGATTGTTGGTAGTGGTGCCCTAGGCACGTTTAATAAACGTTGTAATTGTTATCATTTATTTCATATCAATAAAGAGATGTTTTGATTATTATTGTTGTTCATGTTTACTTATAATAATCTCCGTCCCTAGTACTTGTTAAGCACTAGTATAAAGGCTAAATGATCATGGGATCATCATGTTAGATTTATGGGTACTTGTTTGGAACAAGGTACTGGACATGACCCGCTGTATGAGATTTATGTCATGGTCCATGTCGTACATATATCTCATATTAGTTATGTCATTTGAATCCTTAGACATGAAGTTATTATAGTCTTCCACTTGATGAATGTTGTGTTTGACATATTCAAACGCTACCTTAACACGGTAGTTATAAAGGGTATGGTTGGCATAATCGGATTCCCGTTGGGAAGAATAATAAGCTAAATGGATTTGTCCCTCCACGGAGAGATGTCAAGCTTGGGCCCCTCGAAGGAATGATGTTGATGAAATGTTCGGTTGGACTCAAATGGATTGATTGGATCAATAGAATTTGAATTATCAACATATTCGGAATCGAGAAAGTATTGAACAAAACAAGTTGACTGTTTGACCATGACTTGTGTTCAATGACATCGTGGACAAAGGGATTGTGACATATTCTAAAGGAATGCGAACTTGTATCTAGTTATACTATTTGGGTAGGTATGACGGTTTGCTAGAACCTAATCATATCTTATGGGATCATGTTTGAGCCCATTGCCAACTTAGTATAATCCTAGAGGGTCACACACAATAGAACGAATCTTAAATAAGAGGACTATATTGGTATTTAGGGTCGGAGGACCTCCAAGGAATTTCTGGAAAGTTCTGGGCCTCCTGGTCAACCAAGCGGGCGCTTGGGTTGCACCAGGCGGGCGTCTGAACAAGCCGGAAAGGAATTGGACTTTCTATCCAAACAAGCGGGCGCCTGGGTAGGACCAGGCGGGCGCCCGGTATGCCGATTGGAAATTTCCTAATTCGATTAGGAAAGGTTTTTGGCACAAGTTACCTATTTGGAATAGGTCTTAATTGTGTATAAAACCCCAATTCGGCCAGACCATATTGGCAAGTACTTTTGTGAGTCTCCAAAGAGTTTGAGAGAGATTTTATTTTGTTCTAAGATATCATTGATTGAGGAACAAAATAATTCACAAAATAAATTCCATATAGTTCTTTATTGTATTGTGAAAGTGTGTTTCATAATATTGGTCTAGCAACCAAGATCAAAGAAGCTCCTTTGATATTCGTTCGAAGTGTGGATACCGCTAGAGGGTGAATTTTATCATCTTACAAAGTTCGTGATTTGTTAGTGATAAAGCTTCAAGATCTCCACCAAGACCAAAGAGAAAAATTCATAGCCATCAAGGGTTAGTTATTCCTATATTCATGTTATTGTATTTGATTTAATCATATGAACGGATCTATGGGCTTTGGGTTTCAAAATTTTAAATGCTAAATTCCGCTGCGCATGTTACTACGAAACCCAACAATTCTAGCATTCCATTATTCTAGCATTTCATATTATGTGCATAAAACATACAAATGTGCGAGAAGGAGAGGAGTGAAAATTCGAAATTTACCTCTCGCGTCTCCGGAAACCCCATCGACCAATGGCGCTCAGAGTCGATGTAAAAATCGTAATCTTGGTCGAACGTAGACCTCAGCAGATTATTGCGGTAATTCCGAGTCACGGCTCGTGGTCTCAAACTGCCCCGTGGAATCAAGGGCGCCGCTTTAAAGGCCGCTCCCGGGTCAACCCCTACATTTCCTCCGCCCTGAGCATCACCGTGCCCCTCTCCTTGTTGCTCTTGTTGTGGAAGCATATACCCACCTTGGCCCGGAAAATCCCTAAATAACACCTCATTGATCCAATCTGCCATAGCTTCAAGAAATATGTTAAATGAAATCTTCAAAATTATCAAAATCCGAGCCTTCTCTCTTTAAAAACTCAATTTTCCCTCCCTAACTCGTCAACAATAGAGGAAGGAAGAAGAAGAAAAAAGAAAGAAGGAGAAGAGGGAGGGTTTCTGGTGATGTGACCAAGAGTCAGCCCGCCGGCAACTTTGGCCACGCGGCCACTTATGCGCTTGCGACCCCAGCCGTCAGATCAGCGATCCGCGTGAAGGAGATCTGACCACTCAGCGCTCTTGGCCACGCGGCCACTATTGCAATTCAGTGTGTTTGGCCACGCGGCCAACCTTGTCCCTTCAGATAAAATTCCCTTTTTGCCCTTGATCATTTCCCTTTAATTCATTTTAAATGCCCTTAGCACTATTTTGACTGATATTCGTTACATTTGGGTACGGAAAGCCCCTTAAAATTTCCATTCTTCACCGAATATTTGCTTAGGATTCGTATGATTACAGAGACTTCGGCGCCTCTATGACATACGCATCCTAGATTGATCGGGATTGGCAGAAGCCTCGGCGTTTTCTGTTCGCGAGAGATCCAGCATCTATTATTAGGATTCGTATGGTTGTAGAGACTTCGGCGCCTCTATGACATACGTATCCTTGATCGATTGTGATTGACAGAATCCTCGGCGTTTCTGTTTGTGAGAGATCCAGCATTTATTATTAGGATTTGCATGATCATAGAGACTTCGGCGCCTCTATGACATACGTATCCTTGATCGATAGTGGTTGGCAGAAGCCTCGGCGTTTCTGTTCGCGAGAGATCCAGCATCTATTACTTTAGCGCAATCGGCAGGAACCCTGGCGATCCTGATTGCGTTTACCATTCCATCTTGGGATTATTTAGACGACGTAGTCTTTATTTTTCTCAAATTGCTTACGAATGTTCGTTCTTCATACAGGATAGTGCCCGTAGGTTTTATTATCCCTAGCAGAAGCCCAATATCTCTGAACTACGACCGGCTTGATTCCTCGGAGGATACGTAGGAAACCTGAAAAGGTTCAGCCACCCGACCAATGCGACCAACGCGGTCATCTATCATCCCCAGCAGGTGCATTTTCCCCAGCAGAAAACATTGTTTCCCATCAGAGGACAATCATTCTAAATTTCCCCATCAGATTTGAACTACGTTTGGCTTGATTCCCCCACAGATACGTAGGTCGCCTGTCAAGGTCCAACCGTTCCCTTACCTTTCATCTGTTTTGAAACTCATGTTTCAGACGGATCCTTCTTTTATCGCCGACCCCACATTGCCTTGCAAGAAGCGTCGCCGAGGGGCTACTGTTAGTACCCGACCTGAAAATGAGTTTATTAGGACTTTCCCAAAAATACAAGGACTTTGTAGGAATTAGAAACCTTGCAAAGGCTTGTCCCGGATTCCCAAAATATCTCATTTATGACAAAATCTATCAAAATAGGTAACAAAATGGTTTCCTTAAAACCATGCAGAAACCCTAGCTTAAGAATCAAGTCAGCCGGCATCCTTGGCCACGCGGCCAACATTGCTACGCGTTGATCTTGGCCACGCGGCCACTCTTGTCACCGGCTTCAACCATGGCCAGGCGGCCAACCTTGCGCTGGATGATCCTGACCATCAGATCTTCCCATCAGTTTGCTATATAAACCAATTCCATTCCATTGGTTTAGGGGTCCGATTTTGAGAGCTCTAAATACGAATTTTGGAGTTCTTAAACACTATTTTGCTCTCTAATTAGCATTCAAACCTCCAAGAAGATCCAAGGTTTATTTCTTGCCAACATAGGTAAGTGTTCTAACTTTTTCTTCATGTTCTTGCATTATTTTTAATGTAGATCTTTTATATTCATGTTCGTACATGTTTTTTCATAGTTTCTTCATATTATTTGTATGCACAGTCATACGTTCATAATATGTTCTTCGCATGTTCTTCGTGTTCATAGATTAAAACCTTATTTATGCTATATTTAGGGTTGCGATCTTCATAATTACATGTTATTTCATAGCCGATGATGATCGAGGGTTCATCAACCCGAGGATGATCTAGGAACTACTTCTAAACCCTAAACTTTAGGTAATTCCCCCCTCATTATGCATGATCCCGATCCTTCTGCCTATTCTAAATTCTCTGCGAACTACGCTGACCTGAGCTTCTCACATTGAGAGGAACGTAGGCAATCTTCGGATCTGGTCTAAATCACTAACACACTACTAACACATTCATCATGATAGGAAGACCGATCAATTCGGGCAATAGGAGTGATAACGTTCAATATTCTTCTCTTGTTGTAATTTGACCCCCGAACCCACTAAAAATGCTTTTTTCAATGTTTTGGCTTTAATTAAAACGGCGTGGCGATTCTCATAATTTTAATGTCGTTAAGAATATTCCCTTTGTAAATAATAATAATCACAAGATACTTCCCATGCGTCGCTTCATCGGAAAGGGGTATTCACAGCGGGTAAGTCTTTTGTCCTAGAGAAACCGCGTTATGGGTTAGGACCAAGCAGGCTTAAGGTCGGCCAAGGAGCAATGGATTGGGATTGGATGATCCTAGTACCTAATACGCATGTAGGGTTTGGGCTCTAAGGTGTGCTAGGTGTGAGCCATGTGCGAGAAATGGGTCTGGACATGTGACCATGTTGGTGGTTTAGGTAAAGGGATTGAGTGTCCAAGACTTTGCTCGAGTACAATAGGTGCCTAAGTTGGATTGGGTATGGTTAGGACCTAATTTTGTCTTAGAGGTCATGCGTGTGACTAAGCTCGTTTGGCAATTGTGAAGGTAGGTTAGGGATGGGACTAGAGGTGCTAAGGACAAGAGTCTTGACCGGATGGGTTTTGAGATCCTTAAGGCATGTCGCGGTGCGCAGGAGATCCTATGTGTTTTGAGCAGGTTCAAGGTTTGGACTCGTCGGGGGAGCGATGTTTGAGATCCATGGAGTTCAAGGGTGGACCTTGTAGGTGGCGAGGTTTGGACACGGCTTGGATTAAGTAGGTTAGAGTCCTTAAGGGGTTGAAGGTCAAACTAGGAAGTCTTTTGAGGCTAATGGGTGACACTAGGTTGGTACTTGGTAGGTTTAAGAGTGGTAGGGTCATGGCTTGGACATGACGGGAGTCGGGAGACGTAGATGTGTCGCTTTTAGTCGGACCAAGTAGGCTTGGGAATTAAAGAGTCCAAAGGGTGGAGGTCTAAGGTTATAGACCTAGAGAGTGGACAGTTTTGTGATCTAAAGGGTTTAGGAGTTGAGACCTAATGTGTGGATCGGATATGCTAGAGACTTAAAAGATAGGCGATTGGTAGACTCGAGTGGTCTTGGGATCTAAAGGATCGCTCAATAGGTTAGACTGAGTAGACCTAAGAGGTTGGACCTAGGAGGATAAGAGAGCTATTGCCTAGACAAGGTAAGGATGAGTATGTGTTGGTAGGTTTGAGATCTAGGAGATCGGGTAGGCTCGGGGACCGGTAGGTTCGGGACCTAATGGGTCACCCTAAGGATTTGGCTTTGGTTAACTGGTTTAAGGTCTGAAGTTTTGGGTAGAACCGGTTTGAGGCCGAAGGGGTCATGCTACAAACTTGCGGAAGGTCGAGCTAAGAGGTTATGATGTAACCTAGGTAAGACTCACCGGGTAGGTTTGGGACCTAGGTAAGACTGATCGGGTAGGCTCGGGACCTAGAGAGTTTATGGTGTAACTTAGGCAAGACTGACCGGGTAGGCTTGGGACCTAAGGTTTTGAACCAGGTAGGTTGGGACCTAAGGGTATCCTATTGTGTAGGAAATAGGGTGAAGGACCGAGTCGGTTCAAGAATCACAAAGATGGGTCTCAGAGTGGACCGAGGAGGTTTATACAAATTTTGTGGAGACCGAGAGTGCGGGTTTATAAACAAAGTGTCGTGGAAGAGAAAACTTTTGAAAGTGTTATGATCTTATACAGATGCCTTATAATTAATTATGATTCTAATCAATCCAAATACGTCGTCGCGTGCCGAGTTTGACGATGAGGGGTGCCCTTCTTCTAAGTGTATCCTTGTTGACGCCTCGGTATTGTCTGGGAAACCACATAGTCGACCCATTCCGTTGGGGATTATCTAATTTGGTGAGCGGGTACCCTCCCTCCTTTGAGAAACTCTACGTCAAGCTTGATGATGAGGGATGCCCTTCTTCTAAGTATATTCTTGTTGGGACCTCGGTATTCTCCGAGAAAACACATAGTCGACCCATTCTGTTGGGGAAGCCCCAGTTCGATAAGGGTGTAGAGCGGGGTATCCTACCTCCTTTAAGATGCACCCTTTTTTCTGCCTAGACCGCCCTTTCGGGTTTTCAATCTAGCGGGCATCTCTTTTGCGTCATTTTTTTTTTTTTTTTTTGAAAATCATTCAGTCGACTCAAAAAAGGAAAAATAATTGTTTAAACATGCGGGGGCATTTTGGTAATAGTGAGAGGGAGAGAGAGATAGTACTCGCATTTTGACTCTTTGGACAATTGAGTGTATATAAAAGGAAGGAAGCCCCTGCTTGACAGAAAGTAAGTGTTTAGCTCTTTCCTAGATTGTAGAACAGAAGACTTGTCGAGACATTTGAAAATTGTTTTATTCAAGATTCTCATTTGATTGCTCGAGAATGGACCTCGTTGATTAGTTAATGAGTTATGGTTAATTGGTAAACAAGTAGCCTCAAATTAATAAATGTTTTGATCAACTGTGACTGAAGAAGTCAGGACTAGATATATGGGGGAAGAGAGAAGAGAAAGAAAATTGGCTCGAGGTGGGTTGTGTATATTTTGAACCGAACCGGGAGGTTGCCTACGTTCTCCTCAAGGTGAGGAGCTCAGGTCCGCGTAGTTCGGGGATGACCCGCTTGACGATGGTGTCGGGTTTCAGTGGGTATGTGTGGGAGGAAAGAAAAGAAAGAAAGTTGGCCCAAGGTAGGTTATGTTTGGCTTTGAGTGGTTGCCCGGTTGACGATGAAGTTGGGTTTTGAGTTTAGGGGTGTGAGGTTCGTTTGAGGTGAGTTGTTCTTTGTAGCTCATTGCGGTGGGTTACTCCTTTGTAGTTGTTGCAGTGGATTGCTCCATCGTAGTTGTCATGGGTTGCTGCCGTTTATCTACTTTGTAAGGAAAGAAAGGAAAATAGAACATTTGAGGTGAAAAGAAAATGGGACTTTTACTTTTCCATGGTGATAGCCCCTTCTATTTTTCTTTTTTTTTTTATTTTATCTCATTGTGCACACCCTTTTTTTTGCCTAGGCCGCCCTTTCGGGTTTTCAACCTAGCGGGCTTCTTTTTGTGCAATGCTCTAACTTTTGCCTAGGTCGCCCTTTTGGGTTTCAACCTAGCGAGCCATATTTTTATTTTATTTTTTATTTTTTTTTTATATTTGTACATGAAACATTGGGCAAGACAAGCCCCTAGTTTGCTTTCGCCTCTCTCGATTGCGAGGTAGCTTCCTTATAGTTCAAGCGGCCTTTTGCTGGCGGCGGGCATCCTAGCCCCTTGATTTTCACCGGTTGAGCTCAATTGGATTATCACGTGCACCAATTAATGGCATGAATGACTTCGTGCACTTGTCTTACATTTGCGATGGAATACGGACAGCCCCAGTGTAACGGCATGTAGTACTCATGAAGGGAACAAACCAACCCTTTAAATTGTGGCAGCATGGATGTCTATTTGATGATGAGCAACCGCAGTCCATTTCTTTGTCACGACCTTATAAAAAGGGGTCTAATGGTGGGATGAGAGGCGTATGAGGATGGTGTATGGGAGAAGGTGTATATAGAGAGAAGAGAAAGTGATTCGTTCATCCCAATTGATCGAAGCATTTGTTATTTTGAGATTAATCGTTTACTTAGTTATGTGAATGGTTTGTGGGTCCATTTACCTTTTAATGAGTCGTCATTAATAAGTAAGATTAAGATTAATTCATCATATAAAGATATAGCAATCAAGCGAAAATGGTGAATAAGACAATTTTCATGAAATTGATATATGCAAGCTTATGTCTCAAGTCTAGAGAGAAAAGAAAAGAAATAAAGACCCTTTTATTGGAACTAAAAGATTTAAACTGACTAGTCCGGGGTGGACTTTTACTTAAAGAAACAAAAATCGTCCAAGGTGGACTTTTGACTAAGGACACTCTAGAACCTACGAAGACTGAGTGACCCTTTTCTTTTCTTTTATTTAAAGGAGGTAGCCCCAATTTCCTCTTTTGCCCATGCCCATGTATTCCGTTGGCGGGTGATGGCTCCGCTGTCAATGAGGCTTTGAATCTTTCTCCTCAATTGGAGGCAATCTTTGGTGTCATGCCCAATGTACTGGTGGTATTGGCAGTGTTTGGAAGGATCCAAGCCTTGCTTCACCCTACTTGGTTCATAGTTGAACAAAGGAGACAACTTGCCGGCTTGAACTAGACTTTCGAAGAGTTTGGCTAACGGCATACCCAAGTCATTGTACTCGCGCTCGTCCTTCCTTTCACGAACTGTCTTTGAGGGTGATTTAGGTACCGGTACCCCTTGTTGATGAGTAGTCATAGGAGGCATCCCGACGGGAAAAGTTTGTGGCAGCCCGTACATTTGAGGAGCGTAAGGGTGTTGACATTGAGCAAGAGGGAGAACTCGGCTGAGGTAATTATAAACGCCACGAATGTCAGACAAATGGCGCCTCTCGATATCTCTTAGGGTCTTATGCATCTCCTTCTGAAAGTGTGTTGCTTGCTCGTTGAGAATGGCCTTAAAGTGGATTTCTTGTTCATCGAGGATGGCTTCGAAGTGGGATGCTTGCTTACTGAGAACAGTACCGGTGTAGAGGATTGTCTTGGGATCTTGGGTAGCAGCTTCAGTTGCAACTTCGATGTTCCTTGCAGTCGACATGATGTAGAACTCTAGTCATGAAAGAATTAAGCCTCTTAGTTGAATTAAATTAGATTCGTATTTAATGATAAGGCATCGTTATAAAATCACTTTTGGAAAAGAGTTGGTCTCCACATTTTTGAAATGCATTTTGGTAAAAAATTGAAAGTTTGACCGGGCCGAAGTTGCCTACGTTCCCCTTATCATGAGGGAGAGGTCCCACACAATAAGAAGCTCAGGTCGCCGTAGTTCGAATCAAGTTAGACTTTTAAAAAGAGGTGAGAGATGACCACAGGGTCAAAAAAGAGGGAGATGACTCGGTCCTTGGTCAAGCATGGGTGAGGAAGACCTATAGGAATCGGGTAAGGTTTGACTTAAGGTTTGACCTAAATTTGACCTAAGGTTTGACCTAAGGTTTGAGACAAGAAATGGTTCAAGCTAGAATGCGTCGATGATGGTGGGTTGACCTAGATGGGTAAAGGATAGGTTGACCTAAATGAGAAGGGTTGGATTGACCTATATGGTGAATGAATCAAGATAGCGGGTTGTAGCGGGTTGCCTATGGGATGATCTAAGCGGGATAGACATGGTTTGACCTAAGCGAGTCTAAGGTTGACCTATTCGGGTTGGTGGACCAAGGAATGTTGGAGATTGACCTAGATGGATCCAAGATAGGTAAGTCGACCTAAGCGGGTCGCGGGTTGACCTAGATGGGTCAGGGATTGACCTAGTTGAAGGTCGGTATATAGATTCAAGACGGGTAAGTTGACTTAAATGGGTCAAGGATGGTGTGTGGACCTAAACGGGTTGACCTAGGTTGGTCTGGACGACGGTGGGTCAAATAATGACCTAGGTGGGTCAAGATGACGGTTTGACCTAAGCGGGTTAGGACCAAAGAAAATTGGGTTTACCTATGGAATCAAAGATTGACCCAAGAGGTCGAAAACGGATAAGGTTGACCTAGGAGTCCAAGTTTGACCTAAGAGGTCGAAGGTGATTGGGTTGACCTAGGAGGTCAAGGGTTGACCTAAGAGGTCGGAGGTGATAAGGTTGACCTAGGAGGTCAAGGTTGACCTAAGAGGTCGAAGGCGGATGAGGTTGACCTAGGGGGTCAAGGGTAGACCTAAGAGGTCAAAGATGATAAAGTTTACCTAGGGGGTTAAATGTGATAAGGTTGTCCTAGGAGGTCAAGGGTTGACCTAAGAGGTCGAAGGTAGATAAGTTTGACCTAGGGGGTCAAAGGTGATAAGGTTGACCTAAGGGGTTGGAGGTGATAAGGTTGACCTAGGTGGTCAAGGGTGGAGGTGATAAGGTTGACCTAGGAGGTCAAGGGTTGACCTAAGAGGTCAGAGGTGGATAAAGTTGACCTAGGCGGTCAAGGGTTAACCTAAGAGGTCGAGGGGTGACCTAAGAGGTCGAGGGTGATAAGGTTGACCTAGGAGGTCAAGGGTAGACCTAAGAGGTTAAAGGCGGATAAAGTTGACTTAGGCGGTCAAGGGTAGACCTAAGAGGTCAAAGGCGGATGAGGTTGACCTAGGCAGTCAAGGGCTGACCTAAGAGGTCAAAGGTGGATGAGGTTGACCTATGGGGTCAAAGGTTGACATAAGAGGTCGAGGGTGATAAGGTTGACCAAGGAGGTCAAAGGTTGACCTAAGAGGTCAAAGGGTGATAATGTTGTCCTAAGAGGCCAAAGGATGGTGGGATTTTGACTAGAGCGGGTCGAGATGAAGGGTGGACCCAAATGGATCGCAATGATGGGTAGGTAACCTAGATAGGCCAAGATGAGGAATTTTGATAGATGGCCCAAGGGGTGAGCGATGGACCTTAGAGGTCGCCTAGATGCAATGCACATTTTATTTTGCGAAAATTTTTGCATTTATTTACATCCTAAATGGTTGGTCTAAGGAGTGTCCTAATCTCTATGTGTGGGTTGACACGGGTAGGATAAAAGGTTCCCACCGCTCGCGGAACGTACACAGTGAGTGGAGTAGACGAGTGACTCGAAAAGAGGGTGGCAGTAGCGCACAAATTCCCGCACATCAAATACTCCGGGTGATAGGGACATGTGCAGTGCTGACACGGACTAGTGGTAGTGTGTGGCAAGAAACTAATTCTTTTTTTTAGGGAGAAAAGAGAGAAGTTTTTAATGTTAGAATGATGCAATGCAATGCATCCGAGAGAGGGAGAGAGAGAGAGAGAGAGAGAATAATGTACAAGGGAGCATAGCAGTGTTTTGTTTGACCCTAATACTAAAGCAAAGATACAAGGGTACATGGTACAAGGTACAAGGTACAAGTATTAACACGGCGGAGTGCGCGGGTGCATGTGTAAACATGGCTTAACTGTAGGGGGCACGTGAAAACATGGCAAGTGTGCATGTGTAAACATGGCAGGTGTGTGCATGTGTAAACATGGCAGGTGTGTGCATGTGTAAACATGGCAAGCATCATGATGTGACGAAAGTTAGACCCACTAAGTTTGAAAAAGTTTCAAAGTAGTCCCCAGCAGAGTCGCCACTGTGAATACCCCTTTCCGATGAAGCGACGCATGGGAAGTATCTTGTGATTATTTTTATTTACAAAAATAATATTCATAACGACATTAAAAATATGAGAGTCGCCACGCCGTTTTAATTAAAGCCAAAACATTGAAAAAAGCATTTTAGTGGGTTCGGGGGTCAAATTACAACAAGAGAAGAATATTGAACGTTATCACTCCTATTGCCCGAATTAATCGGTCTTTCTATCATGATGAATGTGTTAGTAGTGTGTTAGTGATTTAGACCGGATCCGAAGATTGCCTACGTTCCTCTCAATGTGAGAAGCTCAGGTCAGCGTAGTTCGCAGAGAATTAGAATAGGCAGAAGAATCGAGATCATGCATAATGAGGGGGGAATTACCTAAAGATTAGGGTTTAGAAGTAGTTCCTAGATCATCCTCGGGTTGATGAACCCTATATCATCATCGGCTATGAAATAACATGTAATTATGAAGATCGCAACCCTAAATATAGCATAAATAAGATTTTAATCTATGAACACGATGAACATGCGAAGAACATATTATGAACATACGAATGAACATGCAAAGCATATGAAGAAACTATGAATAAACATGTAAGAACATGAATATTAAAGATCTACATTAAAAATGATGCAAGAACATGAAGAGAAAGTTAGAAAACTTACCTATGTTGGCAAGAAATAAACCTTGATCTCCTTGAGTGTTTGAATGCTTAATTAGGGAGAAAATTGTGTTTAAGAACTCCAAAATTCGGACTTAGAGCTCTCAAAATCGGACCCTAAACCAATAGCATGGGATTGGTTTATATAGTAAACTGAGGGGAAGATCTGACGGCTGAGATCATCTGGGACAAAGGTGGCCGCCTGGCCATGATTGAAGCCGGTGACAAGAGTGGCCGCGTGGCCAAGGTTGAGGCGTGGCAAGGTTGGCCGCGTGGCCAAGGATGCAGGCTGACGTGATTTTCAAGCTAGGGTTTCTGCATGGTTTTAAGGAAACCATAAATTACCTATTTTGATAGATTTTGTCATAAATGAGGTATTTCGGGAATCCGGGACAAGTCTTTGCAAGGTTTCTAATTCCTATAAAGTCCTTGTATTTTTGGGAAAGTCCTAATAAACTCATTTTCAGGTCGGGTACTAACACTAAGGTTTTGAATCAGGTGAGTTTGGGACCTAGAGAGTTGAGGTTTTAGGCCTAGAGGTCTCCTAAAGTGTAGGAGATAGGGTAGAGGACTGAGTCTGTTCAAAAATCACAGAGATGGGTCTGAGATGGCCCGAGGATGTTTTTACAATTTTTATGGAGACCGAGAGTACGGGTTTATAAATAAAGTGTCGGGGAAGAGAAAACTTTTGAAAGTGTTATGATTTTATAAAGATGCCTTATAATTAATTACGATTCTAACGAATTCAAAGAACTCGTCACGCGCCGAATTTGACGATGAGGGGTGCCCTTCCGCTAAGTATATCCTTGTTGAAGCCCCGGTATTCTCTGAGAAACCACATAGTCGACCCATCCTGTTGGGGATTCTCTAGTTTGGTGAGCGGGTATCCTCCCTCCTTTGAGAAATTCTACGTCGAGCTTGATGATGAGGGATGCCCTTCTTCTAAGCACGTGCTTTGTTAAAGCCTTGGTATTCTTTGAGAAACCACATAGTCAGTCCTTCTTTGTTAGGGAATCCCCAGTTTGATGAGGGCAGAGAGCGGGGTATACAACCTCCTTTAAGACGTACCCTTTTTTCTGCCGAGACCTCCCTTACGGGTTTTCAATCTAACGGGCATCTCTTTTACGTCATTTTTTTTTTTGAAATAATTCAGTCGACTCAAAAAAGGAAAAAAGAATTGTTTGAAAACCAGTGGGGGAATTTTAGAGAGAGAAAGAGAGAGAGCGAGAGTGCTCATATATCGACTCTTTAGACAATTATGAGAGGTATATGTACCAATGGAAGGAAGCCCCTGCTTGACAGAAAGTAAGTGTTTAGCTCTTCCTAGATTGTAGAACAGAAGACTTGTCGAGACATTTGAAAAATATTTTATTCAATATTCTCATTTGATTGCTCGAGAATGGACCGCGTTGATTAATTAATGAGTTCTGGTTAATGGGTACACAAGTAGCCTCAAAATAATAAATGTTTTGATGAATTGTGAGTGAAGAAACCAGAAGTAGAAATATGGTGCAAGAGATAAGAGAAAGAAGATTGGCTCGAGGTGGGTTGTGTATATTTTGGACCGAACCCAAAGGCTGCCTACGTTCTCCTCAAGGTGAGAAGCTCAGGTCCGCGTAGTTCGGGGGAGGCTCGGATGATGATGAAGTTGGGTTTGAGTTTAGGGGTGTGAGGTTCATTTAACTGAGGTGAGTTCTTCCTTGTTGAGGTGGGCTGCTCCGTTGTTGCTCGTTGAGGTGGATTGTTCCATTGTAGTTATCGCAGTGGATTGCTCCATTGTAGTCGTCATGGGCTGCTGCTGCCTTGTTAAACTTCTTTGCAGGGAAAGAAAGAAAAATAGAACATTTGAATTTAAAACTAAAATGGGACTTTTACTTTTCTATGGTGATAGCCCCTTCTATTTTTCTATTTTTTTTATTTTATCTCTTTGTGCACACCCTTTTTTTACCAAGGCCGCCCTTTCGGGTTTTCAACCTAGCGGGCTTCTTTTTTGTGCAATGCTCTAAGTTTGCCTAGGTTGCCTTTTTGGGTTTCAACCTAGCGAGCCTTTCTTTTTATACTTGTACATAAAACATTGGGCAAGACGAGCCCCTAGTTTGCTTTCTCCTTTTGCCTATTGCGAGGTAGACTCCTTATAGCTCAAGCGCCCTTTTGCTGGCGGCGGGCCTCGTAGCCCCTTGATTTTCACCGGCGGAGCTCCATCGGATTGTCACGTGGCACCTATGAATGGCATGAACAACTTCGTGCATTTATTTGATATTTGTGATGGAATAGCCCCAGTGTATCAGCATGTAGTACTCATGAAGGGAACAAACAACCTCTTGAATTGTGGCAGCGCGGATGCCTATTTGACGATAAGCAACTGCAGTCCATTTCTTTGTCATGACCGTATGGAAAAGGGGTCTAATGGTAAGATGGGAGGTGTATGAGGATAGTGTATGGGAGAGGGAGAGAGTGTACATGAAGGGTGTTCACGGGGTGAATGTATATAGAGAGGGTATGGGGATAGAATGTAGAGAGAAGAGAAAGTGATTCGTTCATCCCAATTGATCAAAGCATTTATTATTTTGAGATTAATCGTTTACTTAGTTATGTGAATGGTTTGCGGGTCCATTTACCTTTTAATGATTTGTCATTAATGAGTAAGATTAAGATTAATTCATCATATAAAGATATAGTAATCAAGTGAAAATAGTGAATAAGACAATTTTCATGGAATTGATTTATGCGAGATTATGTCTCAAGTCTAGAGAGAAAAGAAATACTCTTTTATCAGAACTAAAAGATTTTGACTGACTAGTCCGGGGTGGACTTTTACTAAAGAAACAAAAATCCTCCAAGGTGGACTTTTGAATAAAGACACTCTAGAACCTACGAAGACTGAATGACCCTTTTTTATTATTTTAAAGGAGGTAGCCCCAATTTGCTCATTCTGATATCCAACCACATTCCTTAGGCGCGTGGTGGCATTGGTTTGGGTTGTCGATACGTGGCCTCTTTGAGCTTCTCAGAAATGCTTTGTCTCTCCTTTGAATGACGGGCCTCTTGTTCCTCGAGTGCTTTGGCAATCTCCGTCCTATGGCACTTTCCTTGGGCTTCTAACTCTAAGTGAAATTCTTCGGCATGGCGTCTGTCTCTTATGTCGAGTACCATCTTCAAGTCTTCTATGTGCCTTTTCTCTTGGAAGTTAAATATTTCGGCCACGCAGGTATGGGCCTTCTCAAAGTATTTTGACGACATGCAGGCGACCTATGGTAGCGACAATATTGGCACATTAATCATTTTCAATGATGTTAGGCTCATAATTAATGACAAGGCATCGTTATAAAATCACTTTTATAAAAGAGTCCGTCTCAACATTTTTTAAATGCATTTTTTTCGACAAAAATTTGAATGTTTGACCAGGCCGAAGTTGCCTACGTTCCCCTTACCATGAGGGAGAGGTCCCACACAATAAGAGGCTCAGGTCACCGTAGTTCGAGTCAAGTTAGACTTTTAAAAAGAGGTGAGAGATGACCATAGGGGTCAAGAAGAGTGAGATGACTCGGTCCTTGGTCAAGCATGGGTGATGAAGACCTATAGGAGTCGGGTAAAGTTTGACTTAAGGTTTGACCTAAATAAGCCGAGAGGTTGGTCAAGGAAGATCGCGTCGATAATGGTGGGTTGACCTAGATGGGTGAAGGATAGGTCGACCTAATTGGGAAAAGGTTGGATTGACCTATATGGTGAATGGATCAAGATAGTGGGTTGTAGCGGGTTGCGTATGGGATAACTTAAACGGGACAGACATGGTTTGACCTAGGTGGGTCAAATATAGGTCAGTTGACCTAGACGGGTCAAATGCGGGTAGGCTGATCTATTCGGGTTGGTTGACCAAAGGGGGTTGGAGATTGACCTAGATGGGTTAAAGGCGAAGGGGCAGTTTTAACCTAGGATGGACAAGGATGGGCAAATTGATCTAGAGGGTAAAGGATGGTGAGTTGATGATGGGTCAAAGGTAACGGTTTGACCTAGAGATGGGTCAAGGTAGCGGTTTGACCTAGATAGGCTGAGACGACCTATGAGGTCAAAGGTAATTGGGTTGACCTAAGGAATCAAAGATTGACCTAAGAGGTCAAAAGCGGATAAGGTCGAATTATGGGGTCAAAGGTTGATAAGGGTTGACCTAGGGGGTCAAGGGTTTAGAAGGTTGACCTAAGAGGTCAAAGGCGGATGAGGTTGACCAAGGGGGTCAAAGGTTGACCTAAGAGGTCGAAGGTGATAAGGTTGGCCTAGGAGGTCGAGGGTTGACCTAAGAGGTTAAAGGTGATAAGGTAAGAGGTCGACGGTGATAAGGTTGACCTAGGGGGTCAAGGGTTGAGAAGGTTGACCTAAGGGGGTTAAGGGTAGACCTAAGAGGTCAAAGGTTGATAAGGTTGACCTAGGGGGTCAAGGGTTGATAAGGTTGAGAAGGTTGACCTAAGGGGGTTAAGGGTAGACCTAAGAGGTCAAAGGTTGATAAGGTTGTCCTAGAGGGTCAAGGGTAGACCTAAGAGGTCAAAGGTGATAAGGTTGACCTAAGGGGTCAAAAGCGGATAAGGTTGACATAAGAGGTCAAAGGTTGATAAGGTTGACCTAGGGGGTCAAAGGTTGACCTAAGAGGTCAAAGGTGATAAGGTTGACCTAGGGGGTCAAAAGCGGATAAGGTTGACCTAAGAGGTCAAAGTTTGATAAGGTTGACCTAGGGGGTCAAAGGTTGACCTAAGAGGTCAAAGGTGATAAGGTTGACCTAGGGGGTCAAAGGGTAGACCTTTTTGGGTTTTGATGCATCATGCGCAGCGGAATAAACAGATAAAATCAAACCCCCAAGAGCCCGGATCCGTGCATGTTGATTAAATTAAATACAAGATTAAAGAAACATACCCTTGAAGATTGAATCCATGAACACTGACTTTAAGGTGTTAAAGAAAACACCCTCTATCGGTATCCACACGTCGAACGGATATCAAGAACACCTTCTTGATATGGATTGCTAGACCTAAGGCTTGATGGAGAAACTATTTCTTCGTAAGAATTATTTTGTTTCATTGATTATTGAGTTATGATGATTCTAAATCTCAAAACTAATAATCCCCTCTATATTTGTGTAATTGTTTCTCAAACAACATGTTATGATTTCTAAAATCAACCATTAGGTTTCTCAAACCCGACTGCACACATATATAATAGGGTATAAACCTAATTCCTTTTGGGATCAAAATTCCTTGTCAAACAAGAGATCTGAACAAACTGTTTTCCGTCTGGACAAACCATCCGTATGGATTGGTTGGGTGGCTCCCAAACCATCCGTACGGATCCTTCCAGCAGGATCCAGTTTTTCCCGTTTTCTGTGCCTTAGTCAATCCGTTCTATTGTGTGTGACTGTGAATACGCGTGTTTGAAATTGGGATATTGATAGCAACATTAAAATTATGAGAGTCGCCACGCCGTTTTAATTATAACCAAAACATTGAGAAAAAGCATGTTTAATGGGTTCGGGGGTCAAATTACAACAAGAGAAGAATATTGAATGTTATCACTCCTATTGCCCGAATTGATCAGTCTTTCTATCATGATGCGGTGTATGTAGTGTGTTAGTGATTTAGACCGGATCTGAAGATTGCCTACATTCCTCTCAATGTGAGAAGCTCAGGTCAGCGTAGTTCGCACAGAATTTAGAATAGGCAGAAGAATCGGGATCATGAATAATGAGGGGGGAATTACCTAAAGCTTAGGGTTTAGAAATAGTTCCTAGATCATCCTTGGGTTGATGAACCCTACATCATCATCGGCTATGAAATAACATGCAAACATGAAGATCGCAACCCTAAATATAGCATAAATAAGGTTTTAATCTATGAACACGAAGAACATGCGAAGAACATATTATGAACATATGAATGAACATGCAAAGCATATGAAGAAACTATGAATAAACATGTAAGAACATGAATATAAAAGATCTACATTAAAAATGATGCAAGAACGTGAAGAAATAAGTTAGAAAACTTACCTATGTTGGCAAGAAATAAACCTTGATCTTCTTGGAGGTTTGAAGGCTAATTAGAGAGCAAAATAGTGTTTTAAGAACTCTCAAATTCGGGTCCCCCAAATTATGAGGCAAGGGAGGTCTTTAAAAAGGAAACTGATGGAGAGATCTGACAGTCAGGATCATCCGGAACGGATGTGGCCGCGTGGCCAAGATGGAGGGCGGCGGCGATGTTGGCCGCGTGGCCAAGGTTGGAGCTTGGACGAATGTGGCCGCGTGGCCATCGTTGCTGGCTGACTTAATTATTAAGCTAGGGTTTTGCATGGTTTTAAGGAAACCATAAGTTACCTATTTTGATAGATTTTGTCATAAATGAGGTATTTCGGGAATCCGGGACAAGTCTTTACAAGGTTTCTAATTCCTATAAAGTCCTTGTATTTTTGGTAAAGCCCTAATAAACTCATTTCAGGTCGGGTACTAACAGTAGCCCCTCGGCGACGCTTCTTGCAAGGCAATGTGTGGTCGACGATAAAAGAAGGATCCGTCTGAAACATGAGTTTCAAAACAGATGAAAGGTAAGGGAACGGCTGAACCTTGACAGGCGACCTACGTATCCGTGGGGGAATCAAGCCAAACGTAGTTCAAATCTGATGGGGAAATTGAGAATGATTGTCCTCTGATGGGGAGCAACGTCTTCTGCTGGGGAAAATGCACCTGCTGGGGATGATAGATGACCGCGTCGGTCGGTTGGCTGAACCTTTTCAGGTTTCCTACGTATCCTCAGAGGAATCAAGCCGGTCGTAGTTCAGAGCGACTGGGGATAAAACGAGACATCGGACTTCTGCTAGGGATAATAAACCTACGGGCACTATCCTGTATGAAGAACGAACATTCGTTAGGAAATGAAGTCATTTGAAGCAAGAGGGATAATGGGACAATAAAGACTACGTTGTCTAAATAATCTTGAGGTGGAATAATAAACGCTGAGGTAAGTGCAAATAGAAACGCCCGGGTTTCTGCCGATCGCGCTAAAATAATGGATGCTGGATCTTTCGCAAACAGAAAGGCCGAGGCTTCTGCCAATCACGATCGATCTAGGATGCGTATGTCATAGAGGCGCCGAAGTCTCTACAACCATACGAATCCTAAGCAAAAATTCGGAAATGCTAAAATAATAGATGCTGGATCTCTCGCAAACAGAAACGCCGAGGCTTCTGCCAATCGCGATCGATCTAGGATTCGTATGTCATAGAGGCGCCGAAGTCTCTACAACCATACGAATCCTAAGCAAATATTAGGAAATGCTAAAATAATAGATGCTGGATCTCTCCCAAACAGAAACGCCGAGGCTTCTGCCAATCACGATCGATCTAGGATGCGTATGTCATAGAGGCGCCGAAGTCTCTACAACCATACGAATCCTAAGCAAATATTAGGAAATGATAAAATAATAGATGCTGGATCTATCGCAAACAGAAACGCTGAGGCTTCTGCCAATCACGATCGATCTAGGATACGTATGTCATAGAGGCGCCGAAGTCTCTACAACCATACGAATCCTAAGCAAATATTAGGAAATGCTAAAATAATAGATGCTGGATCTCTCGCAAACAGAAACGCCGAGGCTTCTGCCAATCAAGATCGATCTAGGATGCGTATGTCATAGAGGTGCCGAAGTCTCTACAACCATATGAATCCTAAGTAAATATTAGGAAATGGTAAAATAATCGATGCTGGATCTCTCGCAAACAGAAACGCCGAGGCTTCTGCCAATCGCGATCGATCTAGGATGCGTATGTCATAGAGGCGCCGAAGTCTCTACACCCATACGAATCCTAAGCAAATATTCGGTGAAGAATGGAAATTTTAAGAGGCTTCCCGTACCCAAAGATAACGAACATCAGTCAAAATAGCGCTAAGGGCACCTAAAATGAATCAAAGGGGAATGTACAAGGGGTAAAACTGAAATGTCTCATGTGGAGGCAAAGATGATGGATGTGAATAAATCCATGTTGGCAAAACTGGCATGGGTGGCTACTAGAGGTAATTCTTTGTGGTCACAGTTTATTCGTAGTAAATATAATTGTCAACCTGCAGCTTCTAGTTCGCATGTGTGGCAAGCTGCAGCTTCTTTATTGCCTCAATTGGATGAATGTTCCCGTTGGGTCGTCGGCAGAGGGGACATTAAATTCTGGGCGGACAATTGGTGTGGTTTTCGGCTTGGAGGCCCTATTCCCGAAGATCATTTTTTGACTGTTAGAGATGGTATTCAGGTTGTGGAGGAGTTGATTCCTTTGATTCCACATGAGCTGCACGAAAATGTTCGTAGGGTCTACATTGATGAGCATAGTGAAGATCGTCCGGTTTTCACGCTTTCAAAAACGGGGAATTTTGAGACTGTTGTCTGGTGGGAGCACATTCGTATTCGTAGTCCTTTGGTGGAATGGGGTGCTAAGATTTGGCATCCTAACATCCCAACAAAGGTCAGTGGTTTTTGGTGGAGGGTTATGAACGATGGTTTACCGGTTGATGCAAAATTGGAAGCTCGTGGTTTCAATCTCCCCTCTCGTTGCGTTTGTTGCACGGGTAGAGGTAATAGAGAGACTTTACCTCATTTACTGTTGCATTCGGAGATGGCTCAGTCAGTTTGGCGGCATTGGACAGGTTTCTTCCCATTGCCATATATTTATACTGATTTGCAGGAGTTGTGGGATATTTGGTGCAGAGGACAGTCGAAACGTAGGCAAATGGGTTTGGTACGATTGGGTATTTTGATGTTCTCTTGTTGGGAGATATGGAAAGCGAGGTGTAAGACAGTTTTTGATGGGGTCATTATGGATAGTGCAAAGATGATTGATGGGGTCAAGCATTCTTTGATTGAGATGTGTTCTTCCTTAATCCCGAAAGGGGCTCCAAGGAGGGAGGACCGTCTTGTTTTGGAGAGGATTGGTCTCAAGGTGGCTTTGCACAAGACTAGACACAGACGATACTTGAGATGGGAACCTGGTAAGTCTCACTTTTACACCCTTAATACTGATGGTTCTGCAGTTAATGGGACTTGTACGGGGGGAGGGATAGTCAGAGATTGTAGGGGTGCCTTTGTTTTTGCTTTCTCTCGTTATTATGGTATGGGCACCAATATGCAAGCGGAGATTTTTGCCCTGCGAGATGGTTTGAGCATGTGCAGGGATTGGGGATTACAATCAGTCATGGTTCGTTCTGATTCATTAGTGGCTGTAAACATTCTGAAATGGATCTTTCAAGGTCCGTGGCAATACACCTATGAGCTCCGGAAGTGTGCTGAGTTGGTGCGCGGGTATGGGTTAGAACACGTCCTTCGTCAAGCTAATGGCGTGGCAGACAGATTGGCTGCGGAGGCTCATGTGCATAGGGAGGAAAGGGTGTACAACATGGCTCGAGATCTTCCTAGAGACGTGTTGCAGGCCTTGAACTTTGATGATAATGGTTGTTATGTCGAACGAAGGTAATTTGATGTTTTTGTTGTTGATTGGCATTCTTTGGATTGATTTAGGGGTATTTTTTTGCAATTCTGCGGAGTGGGTTTTACAGCCAAGGAGCGGCCGAGCATATCTGGGCACTCGGCCGAGCAGCACGGTCATGCTTTCATTTTGGATCGGCCGTGCACATAATGTCGAGCTCTCGGCAATTGGGGATAGGCCGAGCAGTTTTGGTGACTCGACCGAGCATGGCTTTTCTGCTCGACCGAGCAGAATCCTTGACACGGCCGAGGGAGGACATCAGAAGGTTTTGGGTTTGAAGCAGCTTCTGATCGGCCGGGTCATCAATTTCGAGCGGCCGAGCTGGTTGGTCGAGTCCGCCCGGGTCCTCGGGATGAACCGGTCGGGTTCTTGGGTTTTTGGGCTTGTTAATGCTGGTTGGCTTCATTGTTGGGCAACTTTCTGGATTGGCCTTTGGACCTATATTGTGGATCATTGGGTGATTAATTTGGAGATTGGGCTGAAGTTTATGAAGACTCAAGGTTGGGACATTTGTGGTTTTATTTGGATTATTTTATGGTTTAATTTCTTTTGGATTTTATTCCTCCTTTGGTTTTATTTTGTTAGGCTTTATTTTATTATTTGGTCTTTGAGGTTTGGCTCCATATCCGGCAATAAGTCGGGTGGTTGTCCCCCTCTTTTATCTTTATTTTATCATTAATAAAATCCTCCCAGGTGCCGCCCTGGTTTCTCAAAAAAAAAAAAAAAAAAAAAAAAGGGTTAACCTAAGAGGTCAAAGGAGAATGAGGTTGACCTATGGGGTCAAAGGTTGACCTAAGAGGTCGAGGGGTGACCTAAGAGGTCGAAGGTGATAGGGTTGACCTAGGAGGTCAAGGGTAGACCTAAGAGGTCAAAGGCGGATAAAGTTGACCTAGGCGGTCAAGGGTACACCTAAGAGGTCAAAGGCGGATGAGGTTGACCTATGGGGTCAAAGGTTGACCTAAGAGGTCGAAGGTGATAAGGTTGACCTAGGAGGTCAAGGGTAGACCTAAGAGGTAAAAGGCGGATAAAGTTGACCTAGGGGGGAAAAGGTGGTAAGGTTGATCTAGGAGGTCAAGGGTAGACCTAGGAGGTCAAAGGTAGATAAGGTTGACCTAGGAGGTCAAAGGTTGGGAAGGTTGACCTAGGCGGTCAAAGGTTGACCTAGGAGGTCAAAGGTAGATAAGATTGTCCTAAGAGACCAAAGGATGGTGGGATTTTAGCCAAAGCGGGTCGAGATGAAGGGTAGACCCAAATGGATCGCAATGATGGCCCAACGGATGAGCGATGGACCTTAGAGGTCGCCTAGATGCAATGCACATTTTATTTTGCGAAAAGTTTCGCATTTATTTACATCCTAAATGGGTGGTCCGAGGAGTGTCCTAATCTCTATGTGTGGGTTGACACGGGTTAGGTTAAATGTTCCCACCGCTCGCGGAACGTACACGGTGAGTGGAGTAGACGAGTGACTCGAAAAATGTGAGGCAGTAGCGCACAAATTCCTGCACATCGAATACTCCGGGTAGTAGGGACCTGTGCAGTGCTGACACGGACTAGTGGTAGTGTGTGGCAAGAAACTAATTCTTTTTAAGGAGAAAAGAGAGAAGTTTTGAATGTTTGAATGATGCTATGCAATGCAATGCAGGAGAAGGAAAATAACGTACAAGGGAGCATAGCAGAGTTTTGTTTGACCCTAATACTAAGACGAAAATAACAAAGGTACAAGGATACAAGGTATATACAAAGTACAAGTATCAACAAAGTACAAGTATTAACATTGCGGGGTGCACGGGTGTATGTGTAAACATGGAAATTATGTGAGGTGCATGTATAAACATGGCAAGTGTGTGCATGTGTAAACATGGCAAGTGTGTGTAGGGTGCATGTGTAAACATGGAAAGTGTGTGAGGTCCATGTGTAAACATGCCAAGTGTGTGTGAGGTGCACGTGTAAACATGGCAAGTGTGTGCATGTGTAAACATGGCAAGTGTGTGCATGTGTAAACATGGCAAGTGTGTGTAGGGTGCATGTGTAAACATGGCAGGTGTGTGTAGGGTGCATGTGTAAACATGGCAAGTGTGTGTGAGGTGCACGTGTAAACATGGCAAGTGTGTGCATGTGTAAACATGGAAAGTGTGTGCATGTGTAAACATGGCAAGTGTGTGTAGGGTGCATGTGTAAACATGGCAGGTGTGTGCATATGTAAGCATGGCAAGCATCATGATGTGACGAAAGTTAGACCCACTAACTTTGAAAAAGTTTCAAAGCAGTCCCCAGCAGAGTCGCCACTGTGAATACGCGTGTTTGAAATTGGGATATTCATAGCAACATTAAAATTATGAGAGTCGCCACACCGTTTTAATTATAGCCAAAACATTGAGAAAAAGCATGTTTAATGGGTTCGGGGGTCAAATTACAACAAGAGAAGAATATTGAACGTTATCACTCCTATTGCCCGAATTGATCGGTCTTTCTATCATGATGCGGTGTATGTAGTGTGTTAGTGATTTAGACCGGATCCGAAGATTGCCTACGTTCCTCTCATTGTGAGAAGCTCAGGTCAGCGTAGTTCGCACAGAATTTAGAATAGGCAGAAGAATCGGGATCATGAATAATGAGGGGGGAATTACCTAAAGATTAGGGTTTAGAAATAGTTCCTAGATCATCCTTGGGTTGATGAACCCTAGATCATCATCGGCTATGAAATAACATGCAAACATGAAGATTGCAACCCTAAATATAGCATAAATAAGGTTTTAATCTATGAACACGAAGAACATGCGAAGAACATATTATGAACATATGAATGAACATGCAAAGCATATGAAGAAACTATGAATAAACATGTAAGAACATGAATATAAAAGATCTACATTAAAAATGATGCAAGAACGTGAAGAAATAAGTTAGAAAACTTACCTATGTTGGCAAGAAATAAACCTTGATCTTCTTAGAGGTTTGAAGGCTAATTAGAGAGCAAAATAGTGTTTTAAGAACTCTCAAATTCGGGTCCCCCAAATTATGAGGCAAGGGAGGTCTTTAAATAGGAAACTGATGGAGAGATCTGACGGTCAGGATCATCCGGAGCGGATGTGGCCGCGTGGCCAAGATGGAGGGCGGCGGCGATGTTGGCCGCGTGGCCAAGGTTGGAGCTTGGGCGAATGTGGCCGCGTGGCCATCGTTGCTGGCTGACTTAATTATTAAGCTAGGGTTTTGCATGGTTTTAAGGAAACCATAAGTTACCTATTTTGATAGATTTTGTCATAAATGAGGTATTTCGGGAATCCGGGACAAGTCTTTACAAGGTTTCTAATTCCTATAAAGTCCTTGTATTTTTGGTAAAGCCCTAATAAACTCATTTTCAGGTCGGGTACTAACAGTGACCCAATAGGATAATACTAAGTTGGCAACGAGTCCGAACGAGTCAGAACCCGTAAGTCATAAGCGGACTCTAGCAAGCCATTATGACTACCCAATTAGTATAACTTTGAAAGGCCAAAGTAACCTTATAGAACATATCACAATCCCTTTGTCACACGATATCATATTGGACATAAGTCATGGTCCACGTCAACTTATGTTGTCCAATGCTTTCTCGATCTCGAGTAGATTGATATGAGCAAATAACATTGAACGCTTCAATTCATTTGGGTACGGCTGTACAATATTATCAATCTCACTCATCGAGTGGCCAAGCAGATATCTCTCTTGAGAGAGGGACAAATCCCATCTTGACTTATCATTCTTCCCTATAAGAATCCGATTATGCTAATCGTAGCCTTTATAACTTCCCGGTTAGGGGTAGCGTTTGAGTACGTCAAACATAATGTTCATCATGTGGAAGACTATGATAATCTCAGGTCTAAGGATAAATGATATAACTATTATGAGATTTAATTATGACATTTGACCATGAAATAAATCTCATAACGGGTCTATCCAGTACTTGTTCTCCAACATGTACCCACAAGTTTAATCCGCATCCTATGCACTATAATCATCATATGATTATCCATCAAACTCATGCTAGCCCTTCATAAGTGTGTGAATACCCCTTTCCGATGAAGCGACGCATGGGAAGTATCTTGTGATTATTTTTATTTACAAAGGGAATATTCTTAACGACATTAAAATTATGAGAGTCGCCACGCCGTTTTAATTAAAGCCAAAACATTGAAAAAAGCATGTTTAATGGGTTCGGGGGTCAAATTACAACAAGAGAAGAATATTGGACGTTATCACTCCTATTGCCCGAATTGATCGGTCTTTCTATCATGATGAATGTGTTAGTAGTGTGTTAGTGATTTAGACCGGATCCGAAGATTGCCTACGTTCCTCTCAATGTGAGAAGCTCAGGTCAGCGTAGTTCGCAGAGAATTAGAATAGGCAGAAGAATCGGGATCATGCATAATGAGGGGGAAATTACCTAAAGATTAGGGTTTAGAAGTAGTTCCTAGATCATCCTCGGGTTGATGAACCCTCGATCATCATTGGCTATGAAATAACATATAATTATGAAGATCGCAAACCTAAATATAGCATAAATAAGGTTTTAATCTATGAACACGAAGAACACGCGAAGAACATATATGAACATATGAATGAACATGCAAAGCATATGAAGAAACTATGAATAAACATGTACGAACATGAATATAAAAGATCTACATTAAGAATAATGCAAGAACACGAAGAAAAAGTTAGAAAACTTACCTATGTTGGCAAGAAATAAACCTTGGATCTTCTTGAGTGTTTGAATGTTAATTAGAGAGCAAAATAGTGTTTAAGAACTCCAAAATTCGTACTTAGAGCTCTCAAAATCGGACCCCTAAACCAATAGCATGGGATTGGTTTATATAGTAAACTGAGGGGAAGATCTGATGGTCAGGATCATCCAGCGCAAGGTTGGCCGCCTGGCCATGGTTGAAGCCGGTGACAATAGTGGCCGCGTGGCCAAGATCAACGCGGAGCAAGGTTGGCCGCGTGGCCAAGGATGCCGGCTGACTTGATTCTTAAGCTAGGGTTTCTGCATGGTTTTAAGGAAACCATTTACTACCTAATTTGATAGATTTTGTCATAAATGAGATATTTTGGGAATCCGGGACAAGTCTTTACAAGGTTTCTAATTCCTATAAAGTCCTTGTATTTTTGGGAAAGTCCTAATAAACTCATTTTCAGGTCGGGTACTAACAAAGTGCTAGGGACAATGATTATTATAATAAACATGCAAAAGATATAATAACCAGGTTTGTTATCTCTATAACAATGAAACTATGATATAACGCATAGGCCTTTCTCAAGGGCCTAGGGCATAATATCCAACAATCTCCCACTTGCACTAGGACCAATCAAAGTGTATCCAATACCCATTGAGCTAAGTTATGATCTCCATCATAATTGCAAACGAGCTTATGTAGGATAATTATCCTTGTTATTATCATAAGGTATTTTGCATATTTTGTTATCTCCCATCTTTGACGATTTCTTGAGTAAGATAGAAACGTCTGAGTATATGTTTAGATAAGATATTAGTCCCTTGACTTGTGTAATAACGATTATTAACACAATGAAGGTACATTAAATTAGTGACACTAGAAATGATTTCTAGTTTACTAATTAGAATCTTAATCTTAACATTTTCTAGTTGCATCTCATGCCACTAGACACTCAACCCTTATGTAGAATAGTAATGGTCCATTTAGAACTCTTCTAACACCATTATTAGACGTAAACATGTATTTATACTGCAATATTTATCTTTGTTGGTTTATAAGAATGCATCTATATAACTATTACAAGATCATCTTTCATTCCATCAAAGATCAAGAACGCATCCTTTAGTTCCTTTTAGAGAACATAAGAGAGTTTCTTAACTAGTGACTTTCACTAGGATCCGATTGGTATTATCTCATCATACTCCAAGTATATGAGACATCCGGTCTTAGTACATTAGCATGGCTTACATGATAGATCCAATTGCCAAAGCATATGGAATCCTAATCATGTACTCTTGCTCATTAGACTTCCATAAGTAACCTCTCCAAGAGTCTTGCATAGTGAACTTTTTTCTATCTTTTCTTTACTAGTACTTTGACTTTAACCAAACAACGTTTTAGACTTATCTTCATAAATCTAAATTCCAATGATATAGGTGGCTTTTATCCAAGTCTTTCATTTAGAAACTCTTTCAGAATTAATTATATGTCAACAACATATATATATGACTAGGAATAATATTACGCTCCCACTAAATTTATTGTAATCACAAGTCTCATCTTTGATGAATTCAAACTCTTTGAATACTACATCAAAATGAAATTTCACTCCAAGTAGTTTGCTTCAATCCATCTCATGAATTTCTGCAACTAGCATATTTTATTAGAATTTTATGGATCAATCAAAACTTTTAGGTTGTATCAAACACATCCTAATGTAAGTTCCTGTTAAGGAATATAGTTTTGACATCCATCTGTCATATTACATATTCGAAATATGAAGTCATGACAATTAGAATTCTAATAACATTAAGCATGACTACGGGTGATGAAGTTTCATCATAATTAACATTATGAATTAACTTTTCTCAATTAGTCGTGCTTTATCAGTATGCACCTTACGATCCATGTCCGTTTTCTCCAAGAAAACTCATTTTCTATTCTATGGTTTTTAAGCCTTAGGGTAGAACAATCAAGTTCGAAACTTAATTATGATACATGGATTTCACTTTTAGACTTTATGACTCCAAGTATTTGATCCAAATCCGGAGCGGGCTTTGCATCTTGATAGGTAATAGGTCAATCATTCGCAATGATATCTTCCCTATTACTTTCTATTACGAGAAATCAATATTTCTTGTTATAGATAGTATCCAATCAGTTATGCAAATTTCTTGTGTATACTTGAACGAATTTCCACAACTCCTTGTGAAACTTTATTCAACTTCCATCTTAGGTTCCAATTCATTTTCTGGGTCTCGAACTCTTCGAGATACATTTTACTCCTACTAGTTCTTTAGAGATAAACGATTTATCTAGAAAGTGCTATTTAGAGTAACAAACGATTTGTACTCTTTAAATGGTGTAAAATTAATATCATTAAGATATCCCATAAAATACATTTATTAGTTTTAGGTGTGATTTTGTCCAAGACAAAACTTTTCTCAAAAGTATCACATCACAAATCTTTATGAAAGACAAACCAAGTTTTCTTTCATTCCATATCTTATATGGTATAACGAACCTCCTTAGACGAATCTCAATTTAGTGTAAGCGCAGCTGTTTCCAGCACATAATCCAGAAGGATAATTAAAAATCAGTTTGACTTATTGTGAGATGAAAAACTGTGTTTTACAGACAATCTGTAAACTTCTGGAACATCATCCGTACGGCTGCTGTTTCCAGATTCTGTTTTTCTTAAATTCCAGACGTTCTGCAGAATTCTCATCGAGTTCAAGGCTCAAATATTCATCACTTTGATCAGATCAGAGTACAATAATACTTTTGCCATGAGATTTTGAAATCCTTTTCCAAGCATTGTTACTTTAATGAACTACATACATCAATATGTATTAGTCCAAAAGAGTACTTCCTTTTACTACTATTAGTAAGAGATGTCTTAATCAATTACAAGATTCACATAAATCACATGATTCGAAATCATGCAAATTTAAAACTCCGTCCCATGGAATTTTAGATATGCGTTTCTTTTCATTTGATATAGACATTAATGTTTTTTAAGAATGCAACGCTTACACCCTTAGATTCGGATTTCCATTATTTACGTTATACTCATTATTTTTTTTCTTCCAAGATAAGGATATAAAGTCTCATTTATATGAATAGCAATACAATAAAGCAAATCATATTTATTGGAACACTTTCTTATTCGAAATAGGAAATATCCATAATCTTGTAATGAAGAAACCAAAATAATATTTCTACTTAAAGTGGGAACATCATGATATTTGTTCAAAACAAATATGAACCCAATAGGTGAAGACACTTCGCAAGTTCCTATGATTAATGTTGCAACCATTGCATCATTATCAACACATAGGTTAATCTTTACCCTTTTAAGTAGAATTTTAACATAAATACTTGAAGTGGTAGTCCAACTACCCTTTCTTTTGATCTTCTAATTCAAATTGTAATTTCTCCAACGGTCAATCCTATTGCCAAGGTAAAGATTACATTCTTTGGATTTTAGGTTTCGCCATAAATATTTCCTTTAGGCTTGACAACTCTTGTCTTGCCTTTATATTAAATCCTTGTCCTTATTAACCTTAAAGTTTGAGAAGGCTTCCATTTGATATTAAGACACAATATTTTAAACATCAAATGCCGCTTATAAATTAATATCAAATCCGTTTGTTAGTTCCAAACTAACTTGATAACCAAGCCGTATAAGGTAATTAATATGTTTCTCCATGTTCAAAACATGAGAACTTATTATCATACATTTTCATTCATCAAATGAATGTTAGACTCTAATCAATCTCAAACTTTTCTTGCCTTTCTTGCTTGTAGGAACGTTTTCTACGTGATTTCTTATCGCATAAGCATTTATACGTTTTAGATACTTCTAAAGTTCCAAACACATGATGGCAAGTCTTAGGACGATTGACATATATAGAATCATCCACATGTTTCTAATCAATATCTTTGCCCACCCTTAAGGCATAAGGTTGCTTAGGAATAGGATTTATTAAGAATTCATAACTTCCGTTCTTGCTTTAGAACAATTCTTAAGCTCATGACTAGGTCAAAGAAGTTAATCTTATTCTCTTTAAGTGGGGTCTATTGCAGTGATTATACATGATTATAGTTTAAGACATTCTACAAAATATGCAAATATATATACACATATATTTCATACCATTATCATTTAGAGACATATAATGTATTTCATAAATACTCCCACTAAATTATACACCTTCAAATACAACAATTGTATAATATAATTTAAGTAGGCTAAGATCCAACTTTAATTTAATTTCAAGTCCGCTTTGGCGATACTGTTCAAAATTAAATTAATTAGGTAGACAACTCTTTATCAATCATATCATATATGATTCTTAGATCCTTTATGAGATTTGTTAGACATCTTATGTCAGACATGTTTTAATCTCATCTTGTGCCTTAGGCCCAAAACTTTGTCTTTTGACAACCTAATTAAGTCAAACCACGTTAAACGTATAGGAAACTCTCATTCCTCATCTTGCTCATACACTGATAGAATTAATGCACATCGCTTTGGCAGAGCCCACATAAAAATACCCGGTGTACTCACAAGTGTTTTAATAATGGATTTGTCACGACCCGAAAATACGTCTCTATTTTCTTAGTAGTAAATATTTATTTATTTATTTATTTGCTTAATTATTTATCTATTTAAATATTTATGTGTTTATTTTGTGTTTCATAATATTTTATGCCTAGCATTTTAACTAGTCATTTGTGCTAGTATGAAGTAAGGGAATTATTAGAAAAGAGGATATTAAGGGTAGTAGTAGTAGTAGTGGTAATAGTAGTAGTAGAGGGGCCTAGGTGTAACTATTTTAAATCATCCTACACCTCCCACCCCTCCCTCACCTCCCTCACTTTCTCCTGCACACACACACACACACTCAATCTCTCTCTCTCTCCTCCATTGTTGGTGAAAAGGTAAGAAAACTCCCTCCTTCTTCCTTCATTTTAATCATATTCCTCCCTCTATTTCTTATTTCTCATTTTATGAAAAATATTTAGATCGTCGATAGGATCGTGTAGAGCTAAGAAATTTCGAATTCCGTCATCTTTCATAAATTCCAAGTAAGTTGCTTTTCCCCATTTTTATGCTAAAATGTTCATCACTGGTTTGAATGATGCTTTATTGATGTATATGATGTTTTGGTTGAGTTTAGAATTTATTTGGATTTTTGGTTAAATTTGTGATAATATGAATGTTGGGGTTAAATCTTAGTTTGGGTTTATAGATGTTGTTATTTAGGTCACTTATAAGTTTATAAGTTGTTTGGGTTCATTGTTACGCTTGTTGGGAAGATCGATTTTGAGAAATTTGAGTTTTGGTAAGAATTTGGAAAGAACCCAGTTCATCCCTACCGTTTTCCGGCAGAACAGGGCTTTTGGGCGACCGCCCATGCCATCAGTTTGAATGGGTTGAATGTAGTGGTTTTGGGCGACCGCCCATGGATGGATTGGGCGACCGCCCATGGAGTCAGTCTGATGGGTTGTGGGTTAGTGGTTTTGGGCGACCGCCCGGGCTGGTTATGGGCGACCGCCCATAGCAGCTGATCTGAGTATCTTTGTTTTTTTATTGTTTTCAAAATCAAGCTTAGTCTAGGCTCGGAGTACGATTCTAATGGATTGAAATGGCCATTGTGAAATACTCAATTGTGGAAAATGGTTCCTTTGTGAACAATTGCGTTGCGGAAATTGATTAAGTATGGTTTGAGATTGTTGGACATCTTTGATGTGTTGTTTGGATCGATTCATCCTTTTGGTGATTTATCTGGAATGGTTCCCTACTTTGGAATCATTAGTTGTTTATTTGAGCTAGTGTTTATTTCTTAGCATTCATTGAAAATCCAGCTGGTATTTGTGGTTGTGTCGGGAGATAGGGAATATTATGATGGCAACGAGCTGAGTCCATTATAGTGTTGTCCATTGTTTTGCCCTTATTTTCCTCTTCCAGATTGGCCTTGGTTGAGATGAGCTAGCTCCCTTTGTGAGTATTCTAGCTAGTTGGTTTTGGGTTATGACTTTGTGTCATTTTCCCTTGTTACTATTGGTTCTTGGTTCCGGTACCGGGGTTTTCTCTTCAGCTATTATGCCACTATGAAGATGGTTTGATTGGTTGATTGGTTGAAGCTGCGCAGCGATCCTTCTTGTGTTCTATCAGTTTGGGAAACCTTGGCTCAACATCCTTTGTTACTTGTTTATTTCCGCTACTATCTGTTAACTGCTAATTACTACGTGCTATGTGAGATTTATTATTGTTTATTGCTTCTTGCATCTTAGCATGTCATGTAGTTGAATTAGTAACTTATTGAGATTTATCTCACCCCCTTTCTTTTATCTTTGTTTTTCCTTAACCCCCCCCCCCAGGAGGAAAGGAATAGGACTCGCTGATCACGAGGAGGACGTCGAGAGGGTTTGTGACTTTTGGGCAGGTGGTTATTTGGTTTACATTACCTAGATGTAAAACCTTTTGGGAATAGTATTATCAAATATGACGTCATTAAGTTTGTAATATTTTGTTTGTGGTGTAAGCTTGTGGAGTGTACACCAGTTGTATTAAGTTATGGTTAACTTGGATTTCTAAAACCTTGTGTTAAATCTTTTAGTATAAAATGGAATTTTTATCTTCAGTATTTTGGTGTTTATTGTTTTAAGTCGACGTCCAGCTCGCGAGTTCCGGGCCCGCGGGGTCGGGGTCGCGACAGTTGGTATCATAGCTATGGTTTAGCTCTAAGTATAAGTATAGGTGGACTAGAATGACCTAGGAGGGTAGTTGTGTTCGGAGTGAGTAACAGTTGGTGTTTTATGCAGGTATTTGTTCAAAATGGGTAGAAGAAGAGCTGGTGAAGGTCCCGGTGGGGCTCCAAATCATGATGAGATACGGGAAAAAAATCGTGCGATGTTTCAGGGTATGTTTGAAGCGGCTATGAAAGCAATTCATGACCAAGGGCCGAGAGAGGAACATGTAGCACCTCCACGATATGGGTTGGAGCAGTTCTTGAAGTTGAAACCGATTGAACACGATGGTGAGCCTGATGTGAAAAAGGCTGAAATGTGGATTGAGTCAATGGAGAAGATCTATGATGTCTTTGGTTGCACGGACGAGGATAGGGTTCGGTTTACGGCTTATAAGCTAGTTCGGGCTGCTGAACATTGGTGGAAGGCACTTAAGGCCAGTTGGGATGCGACTCTTATACCTTATACTTGGGAGTTGTTTGTGAGGAAATTCAAGGAACACTTCATTCCTTTGGTTGATCAGAATAGGAAGGAGATTGAGTTCCTAAACTTGGAGCAGGGCTTGTTAACGGTGGCTCAATACTCGGCTAAGTTCACAGAATTAGCTAGGTATTGTGACTATCTTGTAAGAACCGAAGAACAGAAGGCAATGAGGTTTATCAGGGGCTTGAGGACGGCTATCAGAACTCAACTTATAGCTCAGAGAATTCAAATTTTTCAGGATGCGGTGGACCGTGCCTACTTGATAGAGCAAGATATCAGAGAGCACAAGAGAAAGACGAAGGTAGCTAACACGGGTAAACAAGGGGGTTAGAGCAAGTCGCAACCACAACAGCGTTCGGATAACCGAGGTAATTCTGGGGGACAATCTCAGTTCAGAGGGTAACCAATCCCAAGGAATCCGGGCACTACTCTGGGGAATCAAGGGAATCAGAACAGGAGGCTCTGTGCCTATTGTCAGAAGGAAGGTCATTCGGAGGATAGGTGTTGGAAGAAGCAAGGAAAATGTACCAATTGTGGTCAGTTGGGACACTTTGCTAGAGATTGCTCGAGAAACAGAGGTCAACCATCGGGGGTAGGAGCTGGTGCTCCACAGGGTCAGAAGAGAGATGCAGCAGGGAAGCCTAAGGTTCAAGGAAGAGTTTTTGCTATGAACCACCAGCAGGCTACTGATAACCCTTCAGTGATAGGAGGTATTATTTCTGTGTCTAGTGTGAGCGCCCGTGCATTAGTAGATCCAGGATCATCGCATTCATACATATCTGTGCACTTTGCTTCTTTGCTAAATGCTTCATCTGAGCCCTTACCTTATGTGTTAGAGGTGTCAACTCCTATGGGAGAGTGTCTGGTGACTGATAAAGTGTTTCGTGCTTGTGATGTGCTTATTTGTGGTCATGTTTTGTGTGCGGATTTGGTAGTTCTTCCGATACAAGACTTTGACGTTATTTTGGGTATGGATTGGCTGAGAAAATTTCATGCCTCAGTTGATTGTCGTAATAAGGTCGTTACCTTTTCTATTCCTAATGTGCCTAAATTTGTGTTTGAGGCTATTCCTTTGGGTAGAAATATTCGTATAATTTCTTATGTGAAAGCGAGGAGGTTGTTGCATCGTGGTTGTGAGGGTTATTTGGCTAGTGTGCTAGATACCAAGAAAGAATCACCTGGGTTAGAGAGTGTTCGGGTAGTTAGAGAATTTCCTGATGTTTTCTCTTCAGAGTACAGTATGCCACCCGATCGAGAGATAGAGTTCTGTATAGATATATTACCAGGTACAGCTCCGATTTCGAAAGCACCTTATAGGATGGCTCCAGCAGAGTTGAAAGAACTGAAGGTTCAGTTACAGGAGTTGCTTGATAGTTTCACCGTGGGGAGCACCGGTTTTGTTTGTAAGGAAGAAAGACGGTTCGTTGAGGTTGTGTATCGATTACTGTCACGACCCGAAATATAGGCTCTATTTTATTAGTTATTAAATGATTTTTATTTAATTATTTGCTTATTTATTTATTTAAATTATTATTTATTTAAATAATTATGTGTGCATTTTATGTGTTATAATAATTATGCCTAGAATTTTATTTGGGTCATTTGTGCCAGTGTAGAAATATTGGGTCTTAGTGGTTAGTGGGGAGTATTGAGTTGGGTAGTTTTAGTGGAGGGGGTCTTTGTGTAAGTTTCTAAATCATTCTCCTACCCTCTCCCTACACCTCCTTCTCCCTCATACACTCCACCCCCATTCTCCTCTTCCCAGCACAACTCTCTCTCTCTCTCTCTCTCTCTCTCTAAGCATTGGTAAGTTTTTCTTTCTCTTTACTTCTCTCTTCTTTTTCTTCATCTTCCCCTCATAATCTCTCATTTCTTAAAACGTGAACATTGTTTAGATCGTCGTTAGGATCGCGTAGAACCAAAAAGAATTGAATTCCGTCAACTTTGAGATTTATCAAGTAAGTTACTTTTCCCCCATTTTTATGCTAAAATGTTCATATCATGTTTAGATAATGCTTAATGTGTTATATTTGAAGTTTGGTTGGGTTTTGAATTTGTTTGGAATTTATTTGAGTTTTTGGTTAAAAATGGTGAAATCTTGAATGTTGGTTTTGATTCTTGAATTTGGTTGATAAAGGGTGTTGTTAAGATCCCCTTTCTAGTTAAAAGATGTTTGGGTACCTTAGAAACCTTGTTGGGAGTGTTGATTTTGGGTGTTATGAAAATGGGTATGAAAATGGTAAGGAGATTTGAAGAACCCAGCTGGGAATTCTTCCCAGCCCGTAGACCAGGCGCCCGCCTGCCCTTTCCCAGGCGCCCGCCTACTCCCACTTTTTCCAGCGCCTGACCTTCTGTCCATTCAAGCGCGCGCCTGCCTATGCCCAGGCGCCCGCCCGCCCCCTGTTCCAGGAATTTGACTTTTTTGCTTGGCTTAAGACTAATGGCTTAACTAGTTTAGGTTTATTCCTTCTAATCAACTTAAGATAACACCGTGGAACACTTTATTGACTGGATTTGATTCTTTTGTGAATAAACATGAAATGGAATTTGATTTAGTCTCATTTTGGGAATGTGGTTCATCTTTGATGTGCGGTTTGCATCGGTTTACCTTTGTGGTAATTTAATTGGATTGGTTCCCTACTTTGGAACCTTAAGTTGTTTATTCATGCTAAATTATTATTACTTAGCATTTATTTGGAAGCCCAGCTGGCATATTTGTTGCATCGGGCGATGGGAAAGATTATAATGGCAAAGCCAAGTCCATTATAATGTTGACCATTGTTTTGCCCCCTTCTTTTACCCCTTTTCCAGATTGGCCTTGGAAGAGATGAGTTAGAGTTCCTTTGTGAATGTATCTAGCTAACGGGCATGACTTTGTCTCATGGTCCTTGTCCTTTGTGACACTTTGATGGTTATTGGTTCCGGTACCGGGGTCTTCTCTTCGGCTTTCATGCTATTATGAAGATGATGATTTGTTGATTATCGAAGCTGCGCAGCTATCCTTTATTTGGATGTTCCGGTTTGGAAAACCTTGGCTATATCCTTTGTTATGTGTTTATTTCCGCTGCTATCTGATATATGATAATTGCTATGTACTATGTGATAATTATTATTGTTTATTGCTTATTGCATCATAGCATGTCATGTAGTTGCATTAGTAACTTATTGAGATTTATCTCACCCCCTTTTCTTTTATCTTTGTTTTTCCTTAACCCCCCCCCCCGGTGCTAAGGATTAGTCTCGCTGATCACGAGAAAAGAGGACGTCGAGTGTGGATACATTCTTTTGGGGAAGGTTATTATAGGTCGGTTTACATTATGTAAATCTGTAACCATTTTGGGATAGTTGTACCAAACAATGACGTCGTTAAGAATTTTATATTTGTATTTTGTTGGGCATAAACTTGTGGAAGTTTATGATAGTTGTTATTGGTTTTTATCGAACTTGGTTTTGTAAAACTTTGGATCATTACCTTTTGGTATCAAATGGAATTTTTAACTTCGGTATTTCACAGTTTTGGTTTTAGAGTCGACGTCCAGATCGCGGTCTCGGGCCCGCGGGGTCCGGGGTCGCGACAGTTGGTATCAGAGCTATGGCATTACCTCTAAGTATAAGTCTAGGTGGATTAGTATGACCTAGGTGGGTAGTAGTGTGCGGAGTGATTAACGGTTGATGTTTTATGCAGGTAATTGTTCTCAATGTCTGGAAGAAGAAACAAAGGAGGTACTAGTGGAGCACAGAATCAGAATGATACAAGGGAAGAAGCACGTGCCATGTTCCAAGGCATGTTCGAGGCGGCCATGAAGGCCATACATGATCAAGGTCCGAGGGTAGAACAAGCACCACCCCGCTATGGATTGGAGCAATTTATGAAGTTGAAACCGGTTGAATTCGATGGGGAACCCGATGTAAGGAAAGCTGAGTTGTGGATTGAGTCGATGGAGAAGATTTATGATGTGTTTGGGTGCTCGGATGAGGACAAGGTCCGGTTCGCGGCTTACAAGCTTGTGGGAGCCGCCGAGCATTGGTGGAAAGGTGTTAAAGCTACTTGGGATGATACTCACACGGTGTATGCGTGGGAGTTGTTCGTGCGCAAATTCAAGGAGCATTTCATTCCGGTGGTTGATCAAAACCGAAAAGAAATCGAGCTACTCAACCTAGAGCAAGGTGTGTTGTCTATAGCACAATACTCGGCTAAGTTCATAGAATTAGCCCGGTATTGCGACTATTTGGTGAGGACCGAGGAACAAAAGGCTATGAGATTCATTCGGGGATTGAAGACCTCCATCCGTACTCAACTTATTGCTCAACGGATTGTGACCTTCCAAGATGCGGTGGACCGAGCCTACTTAATAGAGCAAGATATTGGGGAACATAAGAGGAAGACCGAGGTGGCCAACCTGAGTAAGCAAGGAGCGTAGAGCAAGTCACAACCAAGGATTGATAATCGAGGTAACTTTGGGGGACAATCTCAGTCCCGAGGGCAACCGATCCCGAGGAATCCGGGTACTACTCCGGGGATTCAGAATAGGAAGCCTTGTACCTTTTGTCAGAAGGTAGGCCATTCGGAGGATAGGTGTTGGAAAAAGCAAGGCAAGTGTATCAATTGTGGTGAAATGGGGCACTTTGCGAGAGAGTGCACGAGGTACCGAGGTCAAGCATCCGGGTCAGGAGTTGGTATTAATCAGGGCAGAAAAGGGATGCCGCCGGGAAGCCCAAAGTTCAAGGGAAGGTTTATGCCATGAATCAACAACAAGCTACCGATGATCCATCCGTTATTGGAGGTATTGTTTATGTGTCTAATGTGAGCGCACGAGCGTTAGTAGATCCAGGATCATCTCATTCATACATTTCTGTGCAATTTGCTTCCATGTTAAATGCTGCATTCAAGTCTTTACCGTACGTGCTAGAGGTGTCGACCCCTATAGGAGAATGCTTGATTTCTGATCGAGTCTTTCGTGCTTGTGATGTGGTTATTTGTGGTCGAGTCCTTTGTGCGGATTTGGTAGTTCTTCCTATCCAAGACTTTGATGTCATATTGGGTATGGATTGGTTGAGCAAGTTTCATGCTTCCGTTGATTGCCGTAAGAAAACTGTTACTTTTTCTATTCCCGATGTGCCTAAATTTGTGTTTGAGGCTAGTCCTCTGAGTAGAAAGGTTCGCTTAATTTCTTTTATGAAAGCGAGAAATTATTGCATAGTGGTTGTGAGGGGTATTTGGCTAGTGTTCTTGATACTAGGAAAGAATCCCCTAGTTTGGATAGTGTTCGGGTAGTTCGGGAATTTCCCGATGTTTTCTCTACCGAGTATAATATGCCTCCCGATCGTGAGATTGAGTTTTGTATAGATCTTTTGCCGGGTACGGCTCCAATTTTGAAAGCACCGTATAGGTTGGCTCCCGCAGAGTTGAAAGAGTTAAAGGATCAGTTGCAAGAGTTGCTTGATCGAGGGTTTATCCGCCCTAGTGTTTCCCCGTGGGGAGCACCGGTTTTATTTGTGCGGAAGAAAGATGGTTCATTGAGATTGTGCATCGATTATAGAAAGTTGAATCAGGTTACGGTGAAGAACAAGTATCCTCTACCGCACATCGATGATTTGTTTGATCAGCTTCAAGGGTCCGTGGTTTTCTCTAAACTTGATTTGAGGAGTGGGTACCATCAGTTGAAGGTTCGATCGGAGGATATTCCGAAGACTGCCTTTCGCACTCGGTATGGTCATTATGAATTCTTGGTTATGCCGTTTGGGTTGACTAATGCGCCGGCCGTATTTATGGATTTGATGAACCGAGTTTTCCATCCTTATCTTGATTCGTTCGTGGTAGTCTTCATCGACGACATTCTTGTTTATTCGAAATCTCGAGAGGAGCACGAGAAACATTTGAGGACAGTTTTATCCGTTCTTGCTAGGGAGAAATTATTTGCGAAGTTCAGTAAATGCGAGTTTTGGCTCGAGAAGGTGTCATTTCTGGGTCGTGTTATTTCGAAAGATGGGATTTCAGTGGATCCTTCGAAGATAGAGGCAATAGTGGATTGGAAGAGACCCGAGTCAGTGACCGAGATTTGTAGTTTTCTGGGTTTAGCCGGTTTGTCACGACCCGAAATATAGGCTCTGTTTTATTAGTAATTAAATGATTTTTATTTAATTATTTGCTTATTTATTTATTTAAATTATTATTTATTTAAATATTTATGTGTGCATTTTATGTGTTATAATAATTGTGCCTAGCATTTTATTCGAGTTATTTGGGATAGTGTGGAAGTGTCGAGTCTTAATTGTTAGTCGGGAGTGTAGTATTTGGTGTAGTGTGAGAGAGGGGGCCTAAGTGTAAATGTTTGAATTATTTCCCCTACCTCCCTACTTCCCTCACCTCCCTCACTTTTTTCCCTCAACCTCACCATTCTCCCTGGAAATCTCTCTCTCTCTCTCTCTCTCTCCAAGCTTTTGGGTAAGTTTCTTCTCCTCACTTCTCTCTTCTTTTTCTCCATCTTCCTCTCATTATTATTCATTCCTTAAAACGTAAACCTTGCTTAGATCGTCGATAGGATCGCGTAGAGCCAAAAAGAATCGAATTCCGTCGACTTTCATTATTTTCAAGTAAGTTACTTTTCCCCCATTTTGATGCTAAAATGTTCATATCATGTTTATATGATGATTAATGTGCCATATTTGAAGTTTGGTTGTATTTTGAATTTGTTTGGAATTTTATTTGAGTTTTGGGTAAAAATGGTGAAAACTTGAATGTTGGTTTTGATTCTTGGTTTTGGGTCTATTATGGTGTGTTTAGACTCCCATTCTAGTTATAAATGATGTTTGGATACCTTAGAAACCATCTTGGGAGTGTTGATTGTGGGTATTGTGAATTTGGTATGAAAATGGCAAGGAAATGTGAAGAACCCAGCTCTGGTTTTTCCCCAGTCCGTAGACCAGGCGCCCGCTTGTGTTGACCCAGGCGCCCGCCTACATGACCTTTTTAGTGGCCAGACCTTCTGGTCAATCAAGCGCCCGCCTGCCCCCTTTCCAGGCGCCCGCCCGCCCCTGTTCCAGGATTTTGACCTTTTGCTTGGTTTAAGACTTAAGGCTTAATTAGTTTAGGGTTGTTGCTTCTAATTAACTTAAGATAACACCGTGGAACACTTTATAGTGTGGATTTGATTCTTTTGTGAATAAATGTGATGTGAAATTTATTTAAGTACCATTTTGGTAATGTAGTTCACCTTTGTTGTGCGATTTGGATTGGTTTACCTTTGTGGTAATTTAATTGGATTGGTTCCCTACTTTGGAACCTTAAGTTGTTCATTCATGCTAAATTATTATTACTTAGCATTTATTTGAAAGTCCAGCTGGTATTTTGTGTGTGTTTGGGCGATGGGAAAGATTATAATGGCAAAGCCAAGTCCATTATAATGTTGACCATTGTTTTGCCCCCTTCTTTACTCCTTCTCCAGATTGGCCTTGGAAAGGATAAGTCAGCGTTCCTTTGTGAATGTATCTGGCTAGCGGGTATGACTTTGTGTCATGATCCTTGTCCCTTGTGACACTTTTATGTTATTGGTTCCGGTACCGGGGTTTTCTCTTCGGCTTTCATGCTATTATGAAGATGATGATTGGTTGATTATTGAAGCTACGCAGCGATCCTTTATTTGGATGTTCCGGTTTGGAAAACCTTGGCTATATCCTTTGTTACGTGTTTATTTCCGCTGCTATCTGTTCTATGATAATTGCTATGTGCTATGTGATAATAATTATCGTTTATTGCTTATTGCATTATAGCATGTCATGTAGTTGCATTAGTAACTTATTGAGATTTATCTCACCCCTTTTCTCTTTTATCTTTGTTTTTCCTTAACCCCCCCCCCCAGGTGCTAAGGATTAATCTCGCTGATCACGAGAACGAGGACGTCGAGGGTGGATACATTCTTTTGGGGAAAGTTGTATAGGTGGGTTTACATTATATAAATGTGTAACCTTTTGGGGTATTTGTACCAAATATTGACGTCATTAGGATTAGTATATTTTGTAACTTTGGTGTATGAACTTGTGGAGTTTGTACTAGTTTTACCTTGTTGTTCAAAATGATTTGTAAACTTGGATCATCACCTTTTGGTATTAAATGGAATTTTTAACCTTGGTATTTCATAGTTTTGGTTCTAGAGTCGACGTCCAGCTCGCGGTCCCGGGGCCCGCGGGGTCCGGGGTCGCGACACGGTTATTACCGAAGATTTATTGAGGGGTTTTCGAGGATTGCTACTCCGATGACTCAGTTGACCCGGAAGAATGTTCCGTTTGTGTGGACCGATAAATGTGACAAGAGTTTCGAGGAATTGAAGAAAAGGTTGACTACCGCACCGATCTTGACTTTGCCTAATGGGAGCGATGGTCTAGTAATTTACAGTGATGCTTCGAAAGAGGGTTTGGGTTGTGTGTTGATGCAGAATGGCAAGGTGATTGCTTATGCTTCGAGGAAGTTGACCCCTAGTGAACAGAATTACCCGACTCATGATATGGAGTTAGCGGCTATTGTATTTGCGTTGCACAAATGGAAGCACTACCTTTATGGGGCGAAGTTTGAGATTTTTACCGATCACAAGAGTTTGAGTACCTTTTCTCCCAGAAAGAGTTGAACAACCGACAGCGCCGATGGATGGAATTGTTGAAGGATTATGATTGTACGATATCTTATCACCCGGGAAAGGCGAATGTGGTAGCCGATGCGATTAGTAGAAAATCTTATGTGGCTTCGATGATGGTTCGTGAGTGGAAAATGCTTGAGGATGTTCGAGATTGGTCTCCTCGTGAATCGAGACATGGGGCTATTTTTGCGAATATTAGGGTGTCTCCGACCCTAATTCAGAGGATAAAGGAAGCTCAGAAAGAAGATCCCGAGTTAGTGAAGATAATGGGTAAATTGAAGGAAACGAACTTTGAGGATTTTTCTATGAGTTCGAGTGGAGTTTTGACTTTTCGTGGTCGTTTATGTGTTCCGGATGTCGATGGAATTAAACAGAGAGTTCTTGATGAGGGTCACAAATCGAGGTATACTATTCATCCGGGTAGTACGAAGATGTATCAGGATTTGAAGCAGCAATTTTGGTGGATTAATATGAAAAGGGAAATAGCAGAGTATGTTTCGAAGTGTCTAACTTGTCAGCAGGTCAAAGCCGAGCATCAGAGACCCGCGGGATTGCTTCAGCCGTTAGATATTCCCGAGTGGAAATGGGAGCATGTGACTATGGATTTCGTTACGGGACTACCTCGTACCCGTAGGAAGTATGACAGTGTTTGGGAAATAGTGGATAGATTGACCAAGAGTTCCCATTTCTTGCCTATTGACATCAGATATTCGATGGAGAAGCTTGCGACCCTTTATATCGACGAGATTGTGAGATTGCATGGGGTTCCGGTTAGCATTGTGTCAGATCGAGACCCGAGGTTTACTTCTAGATTCTGGAAGGCGTTTCAGGAAGCTTTGGGTACAGATTTGCGTTTTAGTACAGCTTTTCATGCTATTATGAAGATGATGATTTGTTGATTATCGAAGCTGCGCAGCGATCCTTTATTTGGATGTTCCGGTTTGGAAAACCTTGGCTATATCCTTTGTTATGTGTTTATTTCCGCTGCTATCTGATATATGATAATTGCTATGTGCTATGTGATAATTATTATTGTTTATTGCTTATTGCATCATAGCATGTCATGTAGTTGCATTAGTAACTTATTTAGATTTATCTCACCCCCTTTTCTTTATCTTTGTTTTTCCTTAACCCCCCCCCCCCAGGTGCTAAGGATTAGTCTCGCTGATCACGAGAAAAGAGGACGTCGAGTGTGGATACATTCTTTTGGGGAAGGTTATTATAGGTCGGTTTACAATATGTAAATGTGTAACCATTTTGGGATAATTGTACCAAACAATGACGTCGTTAAGAATTTTATATTTGTATTTTGTTGGGCATAAACTTGTGGAAGTTTATGATAGTTGTTATTGGTTTTTATCGAACTTGGTTTTGTAAAACTTTGGATCATTACCTTTTGGTATCAAATGGAATTTTTAACTTCGGTATTTCACAGTTTTGGTTTTAGAGTCGACGTCCAGATCGCGGTCTCGGGCCCGCGGGGTCCGGGGTCGCGACAATTACAGAAAGTTGAATCAGGTAACGGTGAAGAACAAATATCCCCTACCGCATATTGATGATTTATTCGATCAACTTCAAGGGTCAGTGGTATTTTCTAAACTTGACTTGAGGAGCGGATACCATCAGTTGAGAATTCGATCGGAGGACGTTCCGAAGACTGCTTTTCGCACCAGATATGGTCACTATGAGTTCTTAGTTATGCCGTTTGGGTTGACTAACGCGCCTGCCGTATTTATGGACTTGATGAACAGGATTTTCCATCCTTATCTATATAGGTTCGTAGTGGTCTTCATTGATGATATACTTGTTTATTCCAAATCTCGAGAAGAGCACGACCAACATTTGAGGACAGTTTTATCAGTACTCGCAAAGGAACAGTTATTCGCGAAGTTTAGTATGTGTGAATTTTGGCTCGAGGAAGTTTCATTTCTAGGTCATGTTATTTCGAAAGATGGGATTACTGTGGATCCTTCAAAGATAGAAGCTATTGTTGAGTGGAAGAGACCCGAGACAGTGACTGAGATCAGGAGTTTTCTGGGGTTAGTCGGGTACTACAGGAGGTTTATAGAAGGGTTTCGCGGATTGCTACACCGATGACTCAGTTGACCCGAAAGAATGTTCCGTTTGAGTGGACCGAAAAATGTAACAACAGTTTTGAGGAGTTGAAGAAGAGGTTGACTACCGCACCGATTTTGACATTGCCTAATGGGAACGATGACCTAGTGATTTATAGCGATGCATCGAAGGAAGGCTTGGGTTGTGTTTTAATGCAGAATTGGAAAGTGATCGCGTATGCTTCGAGGAAGTTGAGTCTGAGTGAACAGAATTAGCCTACTCACGACATGGAATTGGCAGCTATTGTATTTGCTCTTCATAAGTGGAAGCATTACCTTTACGGGGCAAAATTTGAGAATTTTCACGGATCACAAGAGTTTGAAGTATCTTTTCTCCCAGAAGGAATTAAATAACCGACAGCGCAGATGGATGGAACTTTTAAGGGATTATGATTGTAAAATATCTTATCATCCAGGGAAGGCGAATGTTGTAGCCGATGCGATTAGTAGAAAATCTTATCTGGCTTCGATGATGGTTCGAGAGTGGAAAATGCTTGAGGATGTTCGAGACTGGTGTCCTCGTGAATCGAGACATGGGGCTATTTTTGCGAACATTAGGGTATCTCCAACCCTAGTTCAGAGAATAAAGGAAGCTCATAAAGAAGATCCAGAGTTGGTGAAAATAATGGGTAAAATGGAAGAGAAGAACTTCGAGGATTTTTCTATCAGTCCGGTTGGAGTGTTGACATTTCGTGGTCGTTTGTGTGTACCCGTCGTTGATGGAATAAAGAGGCAAGTTTTAGATGAGGGTCATAAATCGAGATATACTATTCATCCCGGTAGTACGAAGATGTACCAAAATCTGAAACAACACTTCTGGTGGAACAACATGAAGAGAGAAATAGCTGAGTATGTATCGAAGTGTTTAACTTGTCAGCAGGTCAAAGCTGAGCATCAGAGACCCGCAGGACTACTTCAGCCATTAGAGATTCCGGAGTGGAAATGGGAACATGTGACTATGGATTTTGTTACGGGACTACCTCGTACCCGTAGGAAGTAGACAGTGTTTGGGTGATCGTGGATAGACTGACTAAGTCTGCTCATTTCTTACCGATTGATATTAGATACTCAATGGAAAGGCTTGCGACCCTTTATATTGATGAGATTGTGAGATTACATGGGGTTCCGGTTAGCATTGTATCAGATCGTGATCCGAGATTTACTTCTAGATTTTGGAAGGCATTGCAGGCAGCTTTGGGTACAGATTTGAGATTCAGTACAGCTTTTCACCCTCATACCGACGGTCAATCCGAGAGAACTATTCAGATTTTAAAAGACACGTTGCGAGCCTGTTCGATAGACTTTTCTGATTCTTGGGATATGCACTTACCTTTAGTGGAATTTTCTTATAATAACAGTTATCAGGATAGCATCGAGATGGCTCCTTATGAGGCTTTGTATTGGAGAAAGTGTAGATCACCTATCTGTTGGGATGAGATCGGGGAAGCGAAGATATGGGGTATTGATTTGATTTAGGATTCCGTTGAGAAAGTCAGAATTATTCGGGATCGATTGAAGACGGCCTAGAGTAGACAGAAGAGCTATGCTGATCATAGAAGACGAGACCTTAATTTTCAGACCGGAGACATTGTATTCTTGAAGGTATCTCCGAAGGTGGGTATTCAAAGGTTTGGAAAGAAGGGTAAATTGGCTCCGAGGTTTATTGGACCGTTTGAGATTTTGGGAAAAGTGGGGCTTCTTGCTTATCGACTTGCGCTACCATCTTCTTTAGACCGATTGCATAACGTCTTCCATGTTTCTATGCTTCGGAAGTATTTGCATGATCCATCTCACGTGTTACCGAGGGTACCTGAGGATATAGACCCTGACATGTCATACGAGGAACGACCGGTTCGGATTCTTGATACCAAAGTGCAAGAGTTAAGGAATAAAAGCATTGCGTTGGTTAGAGTGCTATGGAGGAATCACAATGTTGAAGAGTCAACGTGGGAGCTCCGAGAAGAGATAGAGAGGAAGTATCTGTGGCTATTTAATTCGGGTAAGTATCTTTAAAATTCGGGTCGAATTTTCTTTTAGGTGGAGTGAATGTCACGACCCGAAAACCCGTCTCTATTTTCTTAGTAGTAAATATTTATTTATTTATTTATTTGCTTAATTATTTATCTATTTAAATATTTATGTGTGCATTTTGTGTTTCATAATATTTTATGCCTAGCATTTTAACTAGTCATTTGTGCTAGTATGAAGTAAGGGAATTATTAGAAAAGAGGATATTAAGGGTAGTAGTAGTAGTACTAGTGGTAGTAGTAGTAGTAGTAGAGGGGCCTAGGTGTAACTATTTTAAATCATCCTACACCTCCCACCCCTCCCTCACCTCCCTCACTTTCTCCTGCACACACACACACACACTCAATCTCTCTCTCTCTCCTCCATTGTTGGTGAAAAGGTAAGAAAACTCCCTTCTTCTTCCTTCATTTTAATCATCTTCCTCCCTCTATTTCTTATTGCTCATTTTATGAAAAATGTTTAGATCGTCAATAGGATCGTGTAGAGCTAAGAAATTTCGAATTCCGTCATCTTTCATAAATTCCAAGTAAGTTGCTTTTCCCCTTTTTTATGCTAAAATGTTCATCACTTGTTTGAATGATGCTTTATTGATGTATATGATGTTTTGGTTGAGTTTAGAATTTATTTGGATTTTTGGTTAAATTTGTGATAATATGAATATTGGTGTTAAATCTTAGTTTGGGTTGATAGATGTTGTTATTTAGGTCACTTATAAGTTTATAAGTTGTTTGGGTTCATTGTTAGGCTTGTTGGGAGGATCGATTTTGAGAAATTTGAGTTTTGGTAAGAATTTGGAAAGAACCCAGTTCATCCCTACCGTTTTCCGGCAGAACAGGGCTTTTGGGCGACCGCCCATGCCATCAGTTTGAATGGGTTGAATGTAGTGGTTTTGGGCGACCGCCCATGGATGGATTGGGCGACCGCCCATGGAGTCAGTCTGATGGGTTGTGGGTTAGTGGTTTTGGGCGACCGCCCGGGCTGGTTATGGGCGACCGCCCATAGCAGCTGATCTGAGTATCTTTTTTTTTTTTTATTGTTTTCGAAATCAAGCTTAGTCTAGGCTCGGAGTACGATTCTAATGGATTGAAATGGCCATTGTGAAATACTCAATTGTGGAAAATGGTTCCTTTGTGAACAATTGCGTTACGGAAATTGATTAAGTATGGTTTGAGATTGTTGGACATCTTTGATGTGTTGTTTGGATCGATTCATCCTTTTGGTGATTTATCTGGAATGGTTCCCTACTATTGAATCATTAGTTGTTTATTTGAGCTAGTGTTTATTTCTTAGCATTCATTGAAAGTCCAGCTGGTATTTGTGGTTGTGTCGGGCGATGGGGAATATAATGATGGCAACGAGCCGAGTCCATTATAGTGTTGTCCATTGTTTTGCCCTTATTTTCCTCTTCCTGATTGGCCTTGGTTGAGATGAGCTAGCTCCCTTTGTGAGTATTCTAGCTAGTTGGTTTTGGGTTATGACTTTGTGTCATTTTCCCTTGTTACTATTGGTTCTTGGTTCCGGTACCGGGGTTTTCTCTTCAGCTATTATGCCACTATGAAGATGGTTTGATTGGTTTATTGGTTGAACCTGCGCAGCGATCCTTCTTGTGTTCTATCAGTTTGGGAAACCTTGGCTCAATATCCTTTGTTACTTGTTTATTTCCGCTGCTATCTGTTAACTGCTAATTACTACGTGCTATGTGAGATTTATTATTGTTTATTGCTTCTTGAATCTTAGCATGTCATGTAGTTGCATTAGTATAAAATGGAATTTTTATACTAATGCAACTACATGACATGCTAAGATTCAAGAAGCAATAAACAATAATAAATCTCTGATCACGAGGAGGACGTCGAGAGGGTTTGTGACTTTTGGGCAGGTGGTTATTTGGTTTACATTACCTAGATGTAAAACCTTTTGGGAATAGTATTATCAACTATGACGTCATTAAGTTTGTAATATTTTGTTTGTGGTGTAAGCTTGTGGAGCGTACACCAGTTGTATTAAGTTGTGGTTAACTTGGATTTCTAAAACCTTGTGTTAAATCTTTTAGTATAAAATGGAATTTTTATCTTCAGTATTTTGGTGTTTATTGTTTTAAGTCGACGTCCAGCTCGCGAGTTCCGGGCCCGCGGGGTCGGGGTCGCGACAGGATTGGCACATGACTTAAGTTTTAAAAAGGTTTATTTGCTTAGAGATATGCATTATATATTTAATTATGTCAAACATAATATAATATAGTCTTTGCATAATGATGTTAACTAATCCAATTAATATAATAGAAGCAAAATCTTGTGATTTAATTATGAAGCATCATAATGGGGACGGAATCTAAATTATCTGTAAACAATTTACAGATTGGATATTTCATTCGCATTCCCAGAAACAAGGCGTAAGCCTGCCATTGGTCCATGCAATGAATTAATCCAAATATAGTTTCCTTCTCTGCAAACTATTTGCACTTTGTATAGGGATAAATTCTGAAACTTTGAGATTACACTAACCTTAAACTCCTTTAAGATTATGATCTCAGTAACTGTCTGGACTTATGAACTGAAATCTGTTTCAGGAAACACGGTTTCCAAAACCTGTCGTCTAAAATAGATCAGAATCAGTAATGCCCAAACCATCTGTACGGATGTTTCTGGAAGCATCCAGATTTATCCGTACAGCTCTTTCATACAGGTCACATAAACTCTGAACTCTTCAGAATTCTGAAACTGTATCCGCAGAGCATCTTGAAATTGAGAGCACAAACCGTACGGCCGAAACTAAGCCAAAAGGCATCCACATTTCCGTACTAAGATCAAGGAGCCAAGTAACTTCTCTATACGGTCGAAACTAAGCCAAAAGGTATCCACATTCCCGTATAGATTGGTCACATGTCACAAGACCCTTTCATTGTCTCTTAATCTAACAGATTACAGCAATTCTAAACTATTTAGAACTCTTATTTCTGCATCCTTTCTGAATTCTTCGGCCGAAAACTGTTTCAGGAAACACGGTTTCGAAAATCAGCCGTCTGAAAGCAGTTTCCAGTTTCGAATTCTGTAAACAATTTACAGAACAATCTGAACACCAGAAAACAAAATCAAATCTGAGAATTTCCAAACTAACCGTATGGATCAGTTTGGCATCATCCAAACCATCCGTACGGATCCATTGGTAGGATCCCAGATTTCCAGGTTTTTCAGAATTTCAGAAATTCGACCAAATCCAATATCATGTTTGTACATAATCAGATTACAGAAACATGAATTTACAGATTAAGAATTTAATTAGATCTAATTAATATCATGAATAAAAAATTTATTATATATATAAATTAGATCTAAATTATCAATACACATAATCCAATTATTTATTGATAATCCCAACATGCAATTATTCATATAGATCAAATCAATATAATAATCACATAATCCCCATGTCATGATCATAAATCTTTATATCTCATATATAAAACTCAAATCACGCATTCATCTTATTATCATGTAGATATCATATAATCGAATTAAACAATTTCAACATGATATACTAAAATAATCAACAACGAACGGTGCTCTGATACCACTGTTGGGTTTTGATGCATCATGCGCAGCGGAATAAACAGATAAAATCAAACACCCAAGAGCCCGGATCCGTGCATGTTGATTAAATTAAATACAAGATGAAAGAAACATACCCTTGAAGATCGAATCCATGAACACGGACTTTAAGGTGTTAAAGAAAACACCCACTATCGGTATCCACACATCGAACGGATATCAAGAACACCTTCTTGATATGGATTGCTAGACCCAAGGCTTGATGGAGAAACTATTTCTTCGTAAGAATTATTTTGCTTCATTGATTATTGAGTTATGATGATTCTAAATCTCAAAACTAATAATCCCCTCTATATTTGTGTAATTGTTTCTCAAACAACATGTTATGATTTCTAAAATTAACCATTAGGTTTCTCAAACCCGACTGCACACATATATAATAGGGTATAAACCTAATTCCTTTTGGGATCAGAATTCCTTGTCAAACAAGAGATCTGAACAAACTGTTTTCCGTCTGGACAAACCATCCGTACGGATTGGTTGGGTGGGTCCTAAACCATCCGTACGGATCCTTCCAGCAGGATCCAGTTTTTCCCGTTTTCTGTGCCTTATTCAATCTGTTCTATTGTGTGTGACCCAATAGGATTATACTAAGTTGGCAATGAGTCCGAACGAGACAGAACCTGTAAGTCATAAGCGGACTCTAGCAAGCCATTATGACTACCCAATTAGTATAACTTTGAAAGCCCAAAGTAACCTTATAGAACATATCACAATCCCTTTGTCACACGATATCATATTGGACATAAGTCATGGTCCACGTCAACTTATGTTGTTCAATGCTTTCTCGATCTCGAGTAGATTGATATGAGCAAATAACATTGAACGCTTCAATTCATTTTGGTACGGCCGTAAACTATTATCAATCTCACTCATCGAGTGGCCAAGCAGATATCTCTCTTGAGAGAGGGACAAATCCCTTCTTGACTTATCATTCTTCCCTACAAGAATCTGATTATGCCAATCGTAGCCTTTATAACTTCCCGGCTAGGGGTAGCGTTTGAGTACATCAAACATAATGTTCATCATGTGGAAGACTATGATAATCTCAGGTCTAAGGATAAAAGATATAACAATTTTGAGATTTAATTATGACATTTAACCATGACATAAATCTCATAACGGGTCTATCCAGTACTTGTTCTCCAACATGTACCCACAAGTTTAATCCGCATCCTATGCGCTATAATCATCATATGATTATCCATCAAACTCATGCTAGCCCTTCATAAGTGCTAGGGACAATGATTATTATAATAAACATGCAAAAGATATAATAACCGGGTTTGTTATCTCTATAGCAATGAAACTATGATATAACGCATAGGCCTTTCTCAAGGGCCTAGGGCATAATATCCAACAGACCTAAGAGGTCAAAGGTGATAAGATTGACCTAGGGGGTCAAAGGTTGACCTAAAGGGTCAAAGGTTGACCTAAGGGGTCAAAGGGTAGACCTAAGAGGTCAAAGGTGATAAGATTGACCTAGGGGGTCAAAGGTTGACCTAAGATGTCAAAGGTGATAAGATATGACCTAGAGGGTTAAAGGTTGACCTAAGAGGTCAAAGGTTGATAAGGTTTCGACCAAAGCAGGTTGAGACGGAGGGTAAACCCAAATGGATCACAAGGATGGGTAGACCTAGACGGGTCAAACGTAACAGGTATGTAACCTAGATAGGTCAAGATGATGAGTTTTTACAGATGGACCAATGGATGAGCGATGGACCTTAGAGGTCGCCTAAATGCAATGCACATTTTATTTTACGAAAAGTTTTGTATTATTTACATCCTAATTGGTTGGTCCAAGGAGTGTCCTAATCTCTATGTGTGGGTTAAAACGGGTAGGATAAAAGGTTCCCACCGCTTGCAAAGCGTACACGATGAGTGGAGGAAACGAGTGGCTCGAAAAAGGGGCGGCAGTAGCACCACTAATTTCTGCACATCGAATGCTCCGAGGGTAATAAGGGACATGTGCAGTGCTGACACGGACTAGTCGTAGTGTGTGTGGCAAGAAACTAATTATTTTTTAAGGAGAAAAATAGAAGTTTTTTATGTTAGAGTGATGCAATGTAATGCAAGAGATAAGAAAAGATAAGAATTTACAAAGGAGCATAACAAAGTTTTGTTTGTCTTTAGTACTAGGGTGACCATAGCGAAAGTATAAAAATACATGTATTAACATGGTAAAAATACAAGGCACAAGAGTTAACATGGGAAAAATACAAGGTACATGTGACGAAGTGGTATAGTACAAGGAGCATATGAAAGCATAGCAAATTATGAGGTGCATGTGTGAACATGGAAAAATGTGCGGTGTATGCAAGAGCATGGCTAAAGTGAGAGGTACATGTAAGAACATGGCAAACATCATGATGTGAACGAAAGTTAGACCCACTAAGTTTGAAAAAGTTTCAAAGCAGTCCCCAGTAGAGTCGCCACTGTGAATAGGTGTGTTTAAAATTGAGATATTCATAGCAACATTAAAATATAAGAGTCGCCACGCCGTTTTAATTATAGCTAAAATATTGAGAAAAAGTATGTTAATGTGTTCGGGGGTCAAATTACAACAAGAGAACAATATTAAGCGTTATCACTCCTATCGCTCGAATGATCGGTCTTTCTATCATGATGCGGTGTATGTTGTGTGTAATGTGTTTGAGACCGGATCCGAAGATTTCCTACGTTCCTTTCAATGTGAGAAGCTCAGGTCAGCGTAGTTCGAGAAGAATTTAGAATAGGCAGGAGAATCGGGATCATGCATAATGAATGGGGGAATTACCTAAAGATTAGGGTTTAGAAATAGTTCCTAGATCACATTCGGGTTGATGAACCCTAGATCATCATCGGCTATGAAATAACATGTTAACATGAAGATTGCAACCCTAAATCTAGCATAAATAAGGTTTTAATCTAAGAACATGAAGAACATGCGAAGAACATATTATGAACATATGAATAATATGATGAACATATGAATAAACATGCTAAGAACATGAATATTATGAAGAACATATGAATTACATGTTAAGAACATGAATATTATGAAGAACACATGAATAAACATATTAAGAACATGAATATTATGGATCTAAACTAAGAACATGGCAAACATGAAGAAAAAGTTAGAAAACTTACCTATGTTGGCAAGAAATAAACTTGGATCTTGTAACGACCCCAAACCCCGGCACTATTTTTAGTCATAAATTGAGCACTTGAGTGTGACGACCCGTCCCAATTTTATATATATTTTACATTGAATATTATTTTATAATTTAATTTGTGTTAGTTTGATTATTTTAAAAGACTTATTTGATCTATTAAAATATTAAATAAAAGTATTTGGGTTGCAAAATGATTAATTAGTATGAGTGGAAGTTGAATTAGTTGAGTTAGTATTTATAAAAAATGATAAGGGAGTTAAGTGTTAAAGTTGAAACCTTGGGGTTTAAATGTGATTGATCAACTTGGAGGGGCCTAAGTGGAAATGGCCAAAAGCTTAAATGATTAGTTTTCTTCTTTTTCTCCTTCTCTGCGCAAACAACACACACACACACAAACACTTTCCTCTTTTCTTCTTTCCACAGCTCCCTCTCTCTGTTCTGTCGAAGAGTATGGGTTTTGACCCATACTCTCTTCAATTTCTCAATAATTATTACTCCGTTCTAATATCCGACTTCACCATAATGTTCGTGGCGTCGAGTAGATCAAATCTGGCCTGCCAGAAAATTATGTCAGCAGTACTGTTTTCGGTACTATTTTTGTAGCAAGTAAGTTACTATTCCCCCTTTAACTATAATATTGCTCATACATATTATATGTGATAGATCTTTTGATAATTGTTGCTTTGTGGGGAAGTATTTGGGCTAATTGTTATTTTGACTATATTGGTTAATTCTAGGTGTTCTTACTGTTAGAACTATTTTGTGGGTTTATATAGAAAGTTGAAATAGTACTTTAGAGACGGTGAAACAGAGGTAGTATAAAGAATCGAGTTTTGGCCTGAAAAGTGTGTTGGGCGACCGCCCAAATAGGGCCGGCGACCGCACAATTATCTGGCTGGTTTTGGTCTTGATCAGTGTGGTCTTTGGGCGACCGCACAACTGGTTATGGGCGACTGCCCAGTGTGCTGGGGAAAACTGAACTGTTCCAAATTGATTGATTTAAGTTTCAATTCTTGTCTAGACTTTGGGTCTATTCTAGGGTACCTAGATAGGCGTTGTGGAACATAAGAGTGTTAGGAATTGGTTCAATTATGATCGGATTTAAGGTGTGAAATGGTGGTTAAGTGCCTACGGATTGTTTAGCATCTTGATGGTTTACTTATTCAGATCCCCTACTTGGGAATCCTAAGTATAAAGAAATGATTGGGTTCATAGTCAGCGTACTCTTTATGAGTAACTCATGGTTATCATCTTAAGGATGTGTTGTAGGAATTGTTGTACTCTTTATAAGTAACTCATAGTTATCATCTTTGTGATGTGTTTGGTATGGTTCCCTACTTTGGAATCATAATGTTTTAAATGTTTATTGTTGTTGGGCTCTTTATGAGCAACTCCTATTTATCGTTATTCGGCTCTTTATGGGCAGTTTATCATCTTTATAATGTACTTGGTATGGTTCCTTCTTTTGGAATCATATACTGATTGTGCTTTCGTTTAAAGTCCAGCTGGTCATACTTGGTTGAGTCAGGCATTGGTAGGAGATTATAATGGCACCCGAGTCAAGTTCATTATAATGTTCCCACTGGTACCTTTTCTTTAACCCCCTTCCTTGGGCCACGGATTGGGTTTGGGCTAGCTCTCCTTTGTGTGAGTTTAGTCAACGTTTGGGTTATGACTTTGTGTCATTTTCCCCCTATAGTTGTTGTTGTTGTTATTGTTTGGTTCCGGAACCCCTGCTTCAGCTCTTCGATGCTGCTTGTGATGCTGCTATTCGATGCGGCCCGGTTGATATGGTTCAGTTGTTATATCCTTTTGTTTGAACCTTGGCTCAGTATCCTTTGTAACGTGTTTATTTCAGCTTTATATGCTGCATGATGAGCTGGTCGTTATTTCCAACCGGTATGGGATGGTTGGTGATAGGGAGCCTCTCATTTATTTGTTATATGATTCAGTTTCAGTTTATATGTATGATAACATGCCATGTAGCTGCATTAGTAACTTACTGAGATTTATCTCACCCCGTTCCTTTCAAATTTGTTTTCCTTAGTTTACAGGAAAGCTAGAGGTAATAAGCTGTAAGAGCTGATGTTGTTGTGGGACTGTTCTAAGCAGGTTATACTCCTTTGGGGTAGTTGCTCTATGGAGCCTTTGTGTACTCTTGTTGTGAGGCCGTGGTCGTATAGTGTTATGTAAGTACGGTTATCATTTGGTTATATATGTTATTGGTTGTTCTTGCTTCCGCAATTGTAAATAGTCTCCGAGTTATAATCTCGTTGAGTTGTAGTCGGTTTTGTCATCGACATGTTTATGGTAGTAATGTTGGTTTTATAGAAGAGTTTGCGCGCCTGGTTCGGTATTTACCATTTTAAAGATGTATATTATGCTATTTTAATATTTATGGAAATTTGGAATTTTTGGGGCGTGACAGATCTTCTTGGGAACCTTGAGGGTGTTCTTGGATGCTTGAAATGCTTAATTAGAGAGCAAATTCGTCACTTAGGGAGCTTGAGATTGATCAAAATTCTGACCCTTGATTACAAGGCAAGGGAGCCTTTTATAGTGATTTGAGGGAGGGATCAGAGGGCTGAGATTATCCGAGGCGAACATGGCCGCATGGCCAAGGTCGGATGTGGCCGCGTGGCCAAGAGCGGATGTGGCTGCGTGGCCATCTTTCCTGGCTGACGTGATTGTTAAGCTAGGGTTTGGTTTTTTCTATGGAAAAAAATAGTTTGGCCATTTTTAAGATGTTCTAGAATATTGAGCTATATTTTGAGAATCCGGGACAAGTCTTTGCAAGGTTTCTAATTCCTATAAAGTCTTTGTATATTTGGGAAAGCCTTAATAAACTCTTTTTCAGATCGGGTACTAACACTAAGGCAGAAAGCACACAAACACAATGCAAACATTGCAAGACAATCTACAAAGATCAAACAAAGCAATATATCATAAAAGCCTAAATGTAGAATGAAAAGCACAATAAATAGACAAGCTATTTGGAGAGGTTCGATCAGGAAAAGATCTACGTACTCTACCAAGATGGTTACTCTTGGATTTCTAATGGAGATCTTATTATGAGAGAGTATTACAAGTTATAACTATTAAGAACAAAACTAACTCAATGATCTGTAATCTATGAAAGAACAAATCCTAGACAAAACTGTTGGGTTTCCAAGTAACATGCGCAGCGGAAAATAGCATTTAAAATTTTATGAAACCCAAAGCCCATAGATCCGTTCATATGATTAAATCAAATACTTGCACTATGAATACTAGAAAGACTAACCCTTGATGACTTTGAGTTTGGTCTTTGATCTAGGTGGAGAAATTGAAGCTTTAATCACGAACAAGTAAGAACACGAACTTTGAAGATGATGAGCTTCACCCTCTAGCGGTATCCACACCTTGAACGAATATCAAGAACACTTGATCTTGGTTTCTAGACCAAAATTGTGAAACACGTTTTCACAATTAATATGAACTATATGGAATATTATTTTGTGTATTATTTTGTTCTTCAATCTAGGATGTCTTAGAACAAAATAAAACTCTCTCAAACTCTTTGGAGACTTGCACAAAAGCTAGGGGTGAGTTCTGGCCGAATTTGGCTGTTTATATACAAGTTAGACCTATTCCAAATAGGAAACTTGTGTCAAAACCCGTCCAAAATCCTTTTCCTAATTAAATTAGGAAATCTGTCCCGACTCACTGTGCAGCCGCCCAAAATCAGGTGTGCGGTCGCCCAAACATGTGCGGCCGCCCATCCTGGTTTATGCGGTCGCACACCAAGATCAGAGAGCCTTAATTTTCCAATATAGTCCTTTAAGGATTCGTTCTATTGTGTGTGACCCTCTAGGATTATACTATGTTAGCAATGGGTTCAAACATGAATCCATAAAATATGATTAGGTTCTAGCAAACCGTCATACCTACCCAAATAGTATAACTAGATACAAGTTCGCATTCCTTTAGAATATGTCACAATCCCTTTATCCACGATCTCATTGAACACAAGTCATGGTCAAACGGTCAACTTGTTTTTGTTCAATACTTTCTCAATTCCAAATATGTTGATAATCCAAATGACATTGATCTAATAAATTCATGTGAGTCCGGCCAAACATTTTCATCAACATCATTCCTACGAGAGGCCTAAGCTTGAGATCTCTCCGAAGAGGAACAAATCTATTTAGCTTATTATTCTTCCCTACGTGAATCCGATTATGCCAATCATACCCTTTATAACTACCCAGTTAAAGGTAGCGTTTGAAAATGTCAAACATAATGTTCATCAAGTGGAAGACTATAATAACTTCATTTCTAAGGATTCTAATGACATAACTAATATGAGATATATGTACCACATGGACCATGACATAAATCTCATACGACCGGTCATGTCCAGTACCTTGTTCCAAACAAGTACCCATAAATCTAACATGATCATCCCATGATCATTTAGCCTTTATACTAGTGCTTAACAAGTACTAGGGACGGAAATTATTATAAGTAAACATGAACAACAATAATAATCTAAACATCTCTTTATTGATATGAAATAAATGATAACAATTACAACGTTTATTAAACGTGCCTAGGGCACCACTACCAACAATCTCCCACTTTCCCTAGGCCCAATCTCCCAATTATCTAATACCCATGGACCTAACATGACCTTCATGTTTAGCTTGTGGAAGTCCCTTTGTTAGCGGGTCCACGACATTGTCATTAGTAGGTACTTTGCATATATTCACGTCACCTCTGTCAATGATTTCTCGAATGACATGGTAACGCCTAAGTATGTGTTTGGATTTTTGATGTACCCTTGGTTCCTTTGCTTAAGCAATAGCACCATTATTATCACAATAAAGGTCTATTGGATTAGCAATACTAGGAACCACTTCAAGTTTAGTGATGAACTTCTTAATCCAAACAGCTTCCTTTGCAGTATCCGATGCAGCAATATACTCAGCTTCCATTGTAGAATCAGCGGTTGTACTCTGCTTGGAACTCTTCCAGCTTACAGCTCCACCATTTAACATAAACACAAAACCCGATTACGATCGACTGTCATCTCTGTCGGTTTGGAAGCTTGCATCTGTGTAAGCATTTACAACGAGATCATCTTCCATTCCTCCATAGTAAAAAAACGAGTCTTTAGTCCTTCTCAAGTACTTAAGAATCGCTTTTACAGCCACCCAGTGATTCTCTTCGGGGTCAGATTGGTATCTACTTGTCATGCTCAAAGCATAAGATACATCCGGCCTAGTACAAATCATGGCATACATGATGGATCCAATTGCCAAAGCATATGGAACATCATTCATTTTCTCACGCTCATCTTTTGTGTTAGGACATTGATTCTTGCTTAGAGAAACTCCATGTAGCACTGGAAAGGTTCCTCTCTTAGAATTTTCCATGCGGAATCTTCTAATAACCTTGTCAATGTATGTACTTTGGCTTAAACCAAGTAGCTTTCTAGATCTATCTCTGTAGATCTTAATGCCAAGAACATATGCGGCTTCTCCCATATCTTTCATTGCAAAACACTTTCCCAACCAAGTCTTTACAGACTGAAGTGTAGGAATGTCGTTTCTAATGAGTAATATGTCATCCACATATAAAATAAGGAATAGCACTATGCTCCCACTAATCTTCTTGTATACACAAGGCTCATCTTCGTTCTTGATGAAACCAAGCTCTTTGACCGATTCATCAAAATGGGATTCCAACTCCTAGAAGCTTGCTTCAATCCATAAATGGATTTCTGTAATTTGCATACCTTAGAATTCTATTCAAAACCTTCTGGTTGTGTCATATACACATCCTCTTGTAGTTTTCCATTTAGGAAAGTGGTTTTGACATCCATTTGCCATATTTCATAGTCATGATATGCAGCAATGGCAAGCAAAATTCTTATAGACTTGATAATTGCTACGGGTGTAAAGGTTTCATCATAGTCAATACCATGAACTTGCCTATAACCTTTCGCTACAAGTCTAGCTTTGTAAGTATGCACCTTCCCATCCATGTCAGTCTTCTTCTTGAAGACCCATTTACATCCTATGGTTTTTACACCTTCGGGCCCATCAATCAAGTTCCAAACTTGATTATCTTGCATGGATTGCAATTCAGATTGCATGGCTCCAAGCCACTTATCCGAATCAGGAGAAGATATCACCTCTAGGTAGGTTGTCGGTTCATCATTCTCAATGATTTCCACCTCATTACTACGTTACGAGAAATCCATATCTCTCGGGCTCGGATCGTAACCTACTATATCTGCGAGTTACTTGTGTAGTTTGAGCAGGTTCCACAACTCCTTGTGGTTCTTGTTCTTGTTCCACTATCGGTACGATGTCATTTTCTGGGTCTTGAATTTCTTCAAGATTTATTTTACTCCCACTGATTTCTTTGGAGAGAAACTCTTTCTCTAGAAAGATACCAGTTCAGGCAACAAACACTTTGTTGTCCGTTTGGTTGTAAAAGTAATATCCTTTAGTTTCCTTAGGATATCCCACGAAAATACATTTATCAGATTTGTGTGCAAGTTTGTCTGAAACAAGTCTTTTGACAAAAACTTCACAACCCCAAATCTTCATGAAAGACAGACAAGGCTTCTTTCCGCTCCACATCTCATATGGAGTCTTTTTAACCGATTTAGTTGGAACACGATTTAGTGTGAAAGCAGCGGTTTCTAGAGCGTAACCCCAAAAGGATATTGGAAGATCAACTTGACTCATCATTGATCGAACCATGTCTAACAAAGTCCAATTTCTCCTCTCGGACACACCATTCCGTTGTGGTGTTCCGGGTGGAGTCAATTGTGAAACTATACCACAATTCTTTAGATGATCATCAAATTCATGACTCAAGTATTCTCCACCTCGATCTGATCGAAGTGCCTTAATACTTTTGCCAAGTTGTTTTTCTACTTCATTTTGAAATATTCTAAATATCTCAAATGCTTCACTTTTATGTTTCATTAGGTAAACATACCAAAATCTACTATAATCATCAGTGAAGGTTATGAAGTATTGAAATCCTCCCCTAGCATTGCTACTTAATGATCCGCATACATAGGAATGTATCAACCCCAATAAATCGCTTGCCCTTTCACCTAGCTTGGTAAAAGGTGTCTTAGTCACTTTTCCAAGAAGACACGATTCACAAGTGTCATATGACCCAAGGTCACATGAACCTAAGAGACCGTCCCCATGGAGTTTTGAGATACGCTTCTCATTGATATGACCAAGATGGCAATGCCACAAATAAGAATTATTTACATCATTAGGTTTAGATTTCTTATTTATATGATAGACATTTTCATTATTTTCATTCTTGACATCAAAGACATAAAGGCCATTAAATGAATTTGCAATACCATAAAGCACATCATTTAAATAAATAGAAAATTTCTTATTCTCAATAAGAAACTTAAAACGTCCCTGCACATTTAAACAAATGTGAGAACCACATCCGGTATCCAATACCCAAAAATCAGTGGTAGAAAGGAGAATATCTATCATATAGATACCTGAAGTCGACGCAGCCTTGCTGCCCTTCTTCTTCTTTTGCTCTTCCAAGAAAGCCTTGCAATTACGTTTCCAATGACCAATTTCTTGACAATGGAAACAAATTGCATCCTTTTGTGTATCGGGTTTTGCCTCAGAAGCCTTGGCAACCTTTGCCTTGCTTATCTTGGGTTTGATAACTTTTGCCTTACCCTTTCCTTTGGCACCAGCCTTCTTCCCATCATGAACCAAGAGCACAGGAGAACCTTTCTCCACAATCTTCATCTCCACAGTTTTAAGCATCCCATGCAACTCGGAGAGATTCTTATCCATTCCATGCATGTTATAATTCATCACAAACTGATTATAACTTTTAGGCAATGAATTAAGAATGAGATCCGTGGCTAGCTCCAATGGAATTGGATAGCCACGTTTCTCAAGATGCTCTACATAACCTTTCATTTTAAGCATGTGAGGACTCACTTGTTGCCCTTCATTCATTTGGCAGGAAGTGAATGCAACAATGGTCTTGTACCTCTCTTGCCTAGCTTGCTCTTGAAACATGGCTCTTAACTCCACGCCTATCTCATAGGCTTCCAAATGTTCCAAACTTTGTTGGAGTTTTGAGCACATAGTAGCAAGCATGAGACAACTTACATCTCTAGAATCATTATGATGTTTCTTGTAACTGTCTTTTTCTGCCCTAGGGGCAGTAGGTTCTGGTTCAGCAGGAAGAGGACCATCGAGAATATACAACTTATCTTCTTGCCTAAGAACAATTCTTAGGCTACGGATCCAATCCATAAATTTCGTGCCATTCTCTTGGAGCTTATCCTTCTCAAGGATCGATCGCAACGAAATTGATTGAGTGTTGTTAGTCATTATCTACAATTATGCAAAATTTCCAAAATTTAATAAGTACCAATTTTCATTAAAGAAATAAACAATGTATTTTTCCAAAATACTCCCACTAAATTATACAACCTTCTTTATACATCCAATGTATAGTATAATTTAAATGGGTTAAGATCCCGCTTTAATTTAATTTTAAGTACGCTTTGGCGCACCGCTCAAAATCAAATTAATTAGGTAGACAACTCCTGTCAATCATATCTCATATGACTCTCAGTTCTTTTCATGAGATTCTTTAAGAAATCCAAGTTCAAAAAACATGTTAAATCTCATCTTTGCCTTAAGCCCAAAACTGTTTTGACGCTTAATTAAGTCCAACCATTTTAAACGCATAGGAAACTCTTATTCACTCATCTTGCTCATACATGAATAAAATCAATGCACCTCGCTTTGGCGAGCCCAAACAAAATTACCCATGTATAAACAAGTGTTTTAATCATGGCATGGCAGAAGGACTTGAAACTTTCTTTGAAGGTTCATCACATATAGCATATAACACATTTATGAGCACATAATATAAATATGTTACGCATCAAGTTTAGCCACTAAATTAATCTCCATTAATTTAAGCATAATATTTATATGTCTTTAGTTTCTCTATAATTATAAGGATGAGACTATTTCAACTTTGGTTATTATCTCCAAATCAAGACAACAAAAAGTGCGGCCGAAACTAAGCCATAAGGCGTCCACAATTCCGCACTAATTCAAGAAACCAAGAAAGTAGTCCATGTGGCCGAAACTAAGCAATAGATGGTCTCGATGAACGTAGGCCAATTGCATCCACAATTCCACATGGATCTCCAATCTTTGAAAAGAACTTTGTTTCTCAATTTTAGTAATTATGAACTCTTCATAATTCTAACTTCGTTTTATCTTTAAAACTTTGATTGCGATCAAGTTTGGGAAACACAATCTCGATGAACGTTGATTGGTCATCCAAACCTTGAACCAATCTTAGAATCACAAGACTAAAACAAATAGGAAAATCAAACCCCAAGATCCACACCCAAACCAACTGCCCAAAACCCACTCCAGACCAGCAGGTCTGGCCTGGTCTTGTCACTGGTCCGGTCGGACCCCATCAAAATTCCAGATTCTGACTCTGACCGAAAATCAAAAACCAGAATCCTGACAACTGTGCGGCCGCCCAAGAAAAACTGTGCGGTCGCCCAGACTTGTGCGCCGCCCAAGATTTTCTGTGCGGTCGCACAGTAGCATCAGACAGAATTTTTAAAGTTCGAAAATTTGTCTCAAAATTGTTTTTCCCCGATTATCAAAACTTTGATCCAATCAAAATTTGTAATCAAACAATTCAGAATCCATCATAATTTTTAGTGCGATTGAATAGTGCGATTAAAGTTGTAAAACAATAAACCACATAAAATCATATAACACACAAACATCATATAATCCAATATTCATATCATGCTAGTTACATAAAAAATTTATATACACACAACATGATCTACGTATTGAAATAATCAACATGAACGGGGCTCTGATACCACTGTTGGGTTTCCAAGTAACATGCGCAGCGGAAAATAGCATTTAAAATTTTGTGAAACCCAAAACCTATAGATCCGTTCATATGATTAAATCAAATACTTGCAATATGAATACTAGAAAGACTAACCCTTGATGACTTTGAGTTTGGTCTTTGATCTAGGTAGAGAAATTGAAGCTATAATCACGAATAAGTAAGAACACGAACTTTGAAGATGATGAGCTTCACCCTCTAGCGGTATGTCACGACCCGAAATCTAGGCTCTATTTTATTAGTAATTAAATGATTTTTATTTAATTATTTGCTTGTTTATTTATTTAAATTATTATTTATTTAAATAATTATGTGTGCATTTTATGTGTTATAATAATTATGCCTAACATTTTATTTGAGTCATTTGGGTTAGTGTGGTATTGTTGGGTCTTATTTGTTAGTAGGGAGTGTGGCATTTGTGTTAGTAGAAGGGGAGGGGCCTAGATGTAACTTTTTAAAATAATTCCCCTACTCCCTCCCTATTCCCCTCACCTCCCTCACCTTCTCCCTCATTCTTCATCTCCCAGCAAAACTCCCTCTCTCTCTAGCATTGTGGGTAAGTTTCTTCCTCCTTACTTCTCTCTTCATTTGCTCCATCTTCCTCTCATCTTCTCTCATTTTTTAAAACGTGAACCTTGTTTAGATCGTCGATAGGATCGCGTAGAACCAAAAAGAATTGAATTCCGTCAACTTTGAGAAATTGCGAGTAAGTTACTTTTCCCCCATTTTAATGCTAAAATGTTCATATCATGTTTAGATAATGTTTGATGTGTTATATTTGAAGTTTGGTTGAGTTTTGAATTTATTGAGAATTTATTTTGGGTTTTGATCAAAAATGGTGAAATCTTGAATGTTGGGTTTGATTCTTGATTTTGATTGTTAAATGTTGTTGTTTGAGTCTTTTTAGACTTATGGGTTGATTTGGTACATTAGTATGTGAGTTGGAAGGTTGGATTTTGGGTTGAATGTGTTTTGGGTTTGAAAATGGAAGAACCCATGTTGTTCTTCCCGATTTCTGGAAATTCAGAAGCTTGGGCGGCCGCACAAAATTTCCTGGGCGACCGCGCATCTTTCTGAAAGCTTTTGTTCTTGTTTTGAGGCTTTTTGGGCGACCGCACATCCCACTTTGGGCGGCCGCACAGATCTCTGAAAATTTACATTTGTTGTTAAGTTGTGATTGAAGAACACGTTTTGGTCTAAGCCTTGGGTGTCCTTCTAGTTGACCTTAGTGAACATTGTAGTACACTTTAGTGATAGAATTGGGTCCTTTGTGACCAAGTTTGTGTTTGAAATTCATTAATTGTTAAGTTGGATTCTGGAGCACCCTTATTGTGTATTGTTGGTTCATTTCATCTTCTTGGTGATTATTTGGCATGGTTCCCTACTTTGGAATCCTTTGTTGTTTATCGTGCTAGTATTTTATTACTTAGCCTTTACGTGAAATCCCAGCTGGTATTTTGTGTGTGTTTGGGCGATGGGAAAGATTATAATGGCAAAGCCAAGTCCATTATAATGTTGACCATTGTTTTGCCCCCTTCTTTACCCCTTTTCCAGATTGGCCTTGGAAGAGATGAGTTAGCGTTCCTTTGTGAATGTATCTAGCTAGCGGGCATGACTTTGTGTCATGGTCCTTGTCCTTTGTGACACTTTTATGGTTATTGATTCCGGTACCGGGGGTTTTCTCTTCGGCTTTCATGCTATTATGAAGATGTTGATTGTTGATTATTGAAGCTGTGCAGCGATCCTTTATTTGGATATACCAGTTTGGAAAACATTGGCTATATCCTTTGTTATGTGTTTATTTCCGCTGCTATCTGTTATGTGATAAATGCTATGTGCTATGTGATATTTATTATTGCTTATAGTATATTGCATCATAGCATGTCATGTAGTTGCATTAGTAACTTATTGAGATTTATCTCACCCCCTTTTCTTTTATCTTTGTTTTTCCTTAACCCCCCCCCCCCCAGGTGCTAAGGATTAGTCTCGCTGATCACGAGAAAAGAGGACGTCGAGTGTGGATACATTCCTTTGGGGAAAGTTGTATAGGTTGGTTTACATTATATAAATGTGTAACCTTTTTGGGATATTTGTACCAAACATTGACGTCATTAGGATTTGTGTATTTTGTAACCTTGGTGTATAAACTTATGGAGTTTATACTAGTTTCACCTTGTCGTTCAAATGATTTGTAAAACTTGGGATCATCACCTTTTGGTATTAAATGAAATTTTTAACTTCGGTATTTCTCAGTTTTGGTTTTAGAGTCGACGTCCAGATCGCGGTCTCGGGCCCGCGGGGTCCAGGGTCGCGACAGTTGGTATCAGAGCTATGGCATTGGCTTTAAGTATAAGTCTAGGCGGACTAGTATGACCTAGGTGGGTAGTTGTGTTCGGAGTGAGTAACGGTTGATGTCTTATGCAGGTAATTACTCGCAATGTCTGGAAGAAGAAACAGAGGAGGTACTAGTGGGGCACAGAATCGGAATGATACAAGGGAAGAAGCACGTGCCATGTTTCAAGGCATGTTCGAGGCGGCCATGAAGGCCATACATGATCAAGGTCCGAGGGTAGAACAAGCACCACCCCGTTATGGATTGGAGCAATTTCTGAAGTTGAAACCGGTTGAATTCAATGGGGAACCCGATGTAAGGAAAGCTGAGTTGTGGATTGAGTCGATGGAGAAGATTTATGATGTGTTTGGGTGCACGGATGAGGACAAGGTCCGGTTTGCGGCTTACAAGCTTGTGGGAGCCGCCGAGCATTGGTGGAAGGGTGTTAAAGCTACTTGGGATGATACTCACACGGTGTATGCGTGGGAGTTGTTTGTGCGCAAATTCAAGGAGCATTTCATTCCGGTTGTTGATCAAAACCGAAAGGAGATCGAGCTACTCAACTTGGAGCAAGGTGGGTTGTCTATAGCACAATACTCGGCTAAGTTCATAGAATTAGCCCGGTATTGCGACTATTTGGTGAGGACGGAGGAACAAAAGGCTATGAGGTTTATTCGGGGATTGAAGACCTCCATCCGTACTCAACTAATTGCTCAACGGATTGTGACTTTTCAAGATGCGGTGGACCGAGCCTACTTAATAGAGCAAGATATTGGGGAGCATAAAAGGAAGACCGAGGTAGCTAACCCGAGCAAGCCGGGAGGGCAAAGCAAGCCACAAAACCGTTCCGATAACCGAGGTAACTTTGGGGGACAATCTCAGTCCCGAGGGCAACCGATTCCAAGGAACCCGGTTACCACTTCCGGGAACCAAGGGAGCCAAATGAGGAAGCCTTGTACCTTTTGTCAGAAGGTAGGCCATGCGGAGGATAGGTATTGGAAAAAGCAAGGCAAGTGTACCAATTGTGGTGAAATGGGGCACTTTGCGAGAGAGTGCACGAGGTACCGAGGTCAAGCATCCGGGTCAGGAGTTGGTACTAATCTGGGTCAGAAAAGGGATGCCGCAGGGAAGCCCAAAGTCCAAGGAAGGGTATTTGCCATGAATCAACAACAAGCTACCGATGATCCATCCGTTATTGGAGGTATTGTTTCTGTGTCTAATGTGAGCGCACGAGCGTTAGTAGATCCAGGATCATCTCATTCATACATTTCTGTGCAATTTGCTTCCATGTTAAATGCTGCATTCGAGTCTTTACCGTACGTGCTAGAGGTGTCGACCCCTATAGGAGAATGCTTGATTTCTGATCGAGTCTTTCGTGATTGTGATGTGGTTATTTGTGGTCATGTCCTTTGTGCGGATTTGGTGGTCCTTCCTATCCAAGACTTTGATGTCATTTTGGGTATGGATTGGTTGAGCAAGTTTCATGCTTCCGTTGATTGCCGTAAGAAAACTGTTACTTTTTCTATTCCTGATGTGCCTAAATTTGTGTTTGAGGCTTGTCCTCTGAGTAGAAAGGTTCGCTTAATTTCTTTTATAAAAGCGAGAAAATTATTGCATAGTGGTTGTGAGGGGTATTTAGCTAGTGTTCTTGATCCTAGGAAGGAATCCCCTCGTTTGGATAGTGTTCGGGTAGTTCGGGAATTTCCCGATGTTTTCTCTACCGAGTATGATATGCCTCCCGATCGTGAGATTGAGTTTTGTATAGACCTTTTGCCGGGTACGGCTCCGATTTCGAAAGCACCTTATAGGTTAGCCCCCGCAGAGTTGAAGGAGTTAAAGGTTCAGTTGCAAGAGTTGCTTAATCGAGGGTTTATCCGCCCTAGTGTTTCCCCGTGGGGAGCACCGGTTTTGTTTGTGCGGAAGAAAGATGATTCGTTGAGGTTGTGCATCGATTACCGAAAGTTGAATCAGGTTACGGTGAAGATTAAGTATCCTCTACCACATATTGATGATTTGTTTGATCAGCTTCAAGGGTCCGTGGTTTTCTCTAAACTTGATTTGAGGAGTGGGTACCATCAGTTGAAGGTTCGATCGGAGGATATTCCGAAGACTGCCTTTCGCACTCGTTATGGGCATTATGAGTTCTTGGTGATGCCGTTTGGGTTAACTAACGCGCCGGCCGTATTTATGGATTTGATGAACCGAGTTTTCCATCCTTATCTTGATTCGTTCGTGGTAGTCTTCATCGACGACATTCTTGTTTATTCGAAATCCCGAGAGGAGCACGAGCAGCATTTGAGGACAGTTTTATCCGTTCTTGCGAGGGAGAAATTATTTGCGAAGTTTAGTAAATGCGAATTTTGGCTCGAGAAGGTGTCATTTCTGGGCCATGTGATTTCGAAAGATGGGATTTATGTGGATCCTTCAAAGATTGAAGCTATAGTGGATTGGAAGAGACCCGAATCAGTGTCAGAGATTAGAAGCTTTCTTGGTTGAGCCGGGTATTACCGAAGATTTATTGAGGGGTTCTCGAGGATTGCTACTCCGATGACGCAGTTGACCCGAAAGAATGTTCCGTTTGTGTGGACCGAGAAATGTGATAAGAGTTTCGAGGAATTGAAGAAGAGGTTGACTACCGCACCGATCTTGACTTTGCCTAATGGGAGCGATGGCTTAGTAATTTATAGTGATGCTTCGAAAGAGGGTTTGGGTTGTATGTTGATGCAGAATGGGAAAGTAATTGCGTATGCTTCGAGGAAGTTGACCCCTAGTGAGCAGAATTACCCGACTCATGATATGGAATTAGCCGCGATAGTCTTTGCGTTGCACAAGTGGAAGCACTACCTTTATGGAGCGAAGTTTGAGATTTTTACCGATCACAAGAGTTTGAAATACCTTTTCTCCCAGAAAGAGTTGAACAATAGACAGCGCCGATGGATGGAATTATTGAAGGATTATGATTGTACGATTTCTTATCATCCGGGGAAGGCGAATGTGGTAGCCGATGCGATTAGTAGAAAGTCTTATGTGGCTTCGATGATGGTTCGTGAGTGGAAAATGCTTGAGGATGTTCGAGATTGGTCTCCTCGTGAATCGAGACATGGGGCTATTTTTGCGAATATTAGGGTGTCTCCGACCCTAATTCAGAGGATAAATGAGGCTCAGAAAGAGGATCCCGAGTTGGTGAAGGTAATGGGTAAATTGAAGGAAACGAACTTCGAGGATTTTTCTATGAGTTCGAGTGGAGTTTTGACTTTCCGTGGTCGTTTGTGTGTTCCGGATGTTGATGGAATTAAACAGAGAGTTCTTGATGAGGGTCACAAATCGAGGTATACTATTCATCCGGGTAGTACGAAGATGTATCAGGATTTGAAGCAACAATTTTGGTGGATTAGTATGAAAAGGGAAATAGCCGAGTATGTATCGAGGTGTTTAACGTGTCAGCAGGTCAAAGCCGAGCATCAGAGACCCGCGGGATTACTTCAGCCGTTAGAGATTCCCGAGTGGAAATGGGAGCATGTGACTATGGATTTCGTTACGGGACTACCTCGTACCCGTAGGAAGTATGACAGTGTTTGGGTAATAGTGGATAGATTGACCAAGAGTGCCCATTTCTTGCCTATTGACATCAGATATTCGATGGAGAAGCTTGCGACCCTTTATATTGATGAGATTGTTAAATTGCATGGAGTTCCGGTTAGTATTGTGTCAGATCGAGACCCGAGGTTTACTTCTAGGTTTTGGAAGGCGTTTCAGGAAGCTTTGGGTACAGAATTGCGATTCAGTACAGCTTTTCACCCCCAGACAGACGGTCAATCCGAGAGGACTATTCAGATTTTGGAGGATATGTTGCGAGCTTGTGCGATAGACTTTTCTGATTCTTGGGATTTGCACCTACCGTTAGTGGAGTTCTCTTACAACAACAGTTATCAGGCTAGTATCGAGATGGCACCGTTTGAGGCCTTGTATGGAAGGAAATGTAGATCGCCTATTTGTTGGGATGAGGTTGGTGAAGCGAAAGTTTTGGGTATTGATTTGCTTCGGGATTCGGTTGAGAAAGTTAAAGTTATCCGGGATAGATTGAAGACAGCCCAGAGTCGACATAAGAGCTATGCAGATAACCGAAGGTGAGATCTTAGTTTTCAGACTGGTGATTGGGTGTTTTTGAAAGTGTCTCCAAAGGTGGGTATTCGTAGATTTGGGAAGAAAGGTAAATTGGCTCCGAGGTTTATAGGTCCGTTTGAGATTTTGGGAAAGGTTGGACTTCTAGCGTATCGTCTCGCGTTACCGTCATCCTTAGGCCGTTTGCATAACGTCTTTCACGTTTCTATGCTTCGGAAGTATGTTCATGATCCGTCTCACGTGTTACCGAGGATACCGGAGGATATTGAGCCCGATATGTCTTATGAGGAACGACTGGTTCGGATTTTAGACGTCAAAGTCCAAGAGTTGAGAAACAAAAGTATTTCTTTGGTTCGAGTCCTTTGGAGGAATCATAACATCGAGGAGTCGACGTGGGAGCTTCGAGATGAGATCGAGAGGAAATTTCTGTGGCTTTTTGTTTAAGGTGAGTCTCGTTAAAATTCGGGTCGAATTTTCTTTAAGGGGGAGTGAATGTCACGACCCGAAATCTAGGCTCTATTTTATTAGTAATTAAATGATTTTTATTTAATTATTTGCTTGTTTATTTATTTAAATTATTATTTATTTAAATAATTATGTGTGCATTTTATGTGTTATAATAATTATGCCTAACATTTTATTTGAGTCATTTGGGTTAGTGTGGTATTGTTGGGTCTTATTTGTTAGTAGGGAGTGTGGCATTTGTGTTAGTAGAAGGGGAGGGGCCTAGATGTAACTTTTTAAAATAATTCCCCTACTCCCTCCCTATTCCCCTCACCTCCCTCACCTTCTCCCTCATTCTTCATCTCCCAGCAAAACTCCCTCTCTCTCTAGCATTGTGGGTAAGTTTCTTCCTCCTTACTTCTCTCTTCATTTGCTCCATCTTCCTCTCATCTTCTCTCATTTCTTAAAACGTGAACCTTGTTTAGATCGTCGATAGGATCGCGTAGAACCAAAAAGAATTGAATTCCGTCAACTTTGAGAAATTGCAAGTAAGTTACTTTTCCCCCATTTTAATGCTAAAATGTTCATATCATGTTTAGATAATGTTTGATGTGTTATATTTGAAGTTTGGTTGAGTTTTGAATTTATTGAGAATTTATTTTGGGTTTTGATAAAAAATGGTGAAATCTTGAATGTTGGGTTTGATTCTTGATTTTGATTGTTAAATGTTGTTGTTTGAGTCTTTTTAGACTTATGGGTTGATTTGGTACATTAGTATGTGAGTTGGAAGGTTGGATTTTGGGTTGAATGTGTTTTGGGTTTGAAAATGGAAGAACCCATGTTGTTCTTCCCGATTTCTGGAAATTCAGAAGCTTGGGCGGCCGCACAAAATTTCCTGGGCGACCGTGCATCTTTCTGAAAGCTTTTGTTCTTGTTTTGAGGCTTTTTGGGCGACCGCACATCCCACTTTGGGCGGCCGCACAGATCTCTGAAAATTTACATTTGTTGTTAAGTTGTGATTGAAGAACACGTTTTGGTCTAAGCCTTGGGTGTCCTTCTAGTTGACCTTAGTGAACATTGTAGTACACTTTAGTGATAGAATTGGGTCCTTTGTGACCAAGTTTGTGTTTGAAATTCATTAATTGTTAAGTTGGATTCTGGAGCACCCTTATTGTGTATTGTTGGTTCATTTCATCTTCTTGGTGATTATTTGGCATGGTTCCCTACTTTGGAATCCTTTGTTGTTTATCGTGCTAGTATTTTATTACTTAGCCTTTACGTGAAATCCCAGCTGGTATTTTGTGTGTGTTTGGGCGATGGGAAAGATTATAATGGCAAAGCCAAGTCCATTATAATGTTGACCATTGTTTTGCCCCCTTCTTTACCCCTTTTCCAGATTGGCCTTGGAAGAGATGAGTTAGCGTTCCTTTGTGAATGTATCTAGCTAGCGGGCATGACTTTGTGTCATGGTCCTTGTCCTTTGTGACACTTTTATGGTTATTGATTCCGGTACCGGGGGTTTTCTCTTCGGCTTTCATGCTATTATGAAGATGTTGATTGTTGATTATTGAAGCTGCGCAGCGATCCTTTATTTGGATGTACCAGTTTGGAAAACATTGGCTATATCCTTTGTTATGTGTTTATTTCCGCTGCTATCTGTTATGTGATAAATGCTATGTGCTATGTGATATTTATTATTGCTTATAGTATATTGCATCATAGCATGTCATGTAGTTGCATTAGTAACTTATTGAGATTTATCTCACCCCCTTTTCTTTTATCTTTGTTTTTCCTTAACCCCTCCCCCAGGTGCTAAGGATTAGTCTCGCTGATCACGAGAAAAGAGGACGTCGAGTGTGGATACATTCCTTTGGGGAAAGTTGTATAGGTTGGTTTACATTATATAAATGTGTAACCTTTTTGGGATATTTGTACCAAACATTGACGTCATTAGGATTTGTGTATTTTGTAACCTTGGTGTATAAACTTATGGAGTTTATACTAGTTTCACCTTGTCGTTCAAATGATTTGTAAAACTTGGGATCATCACCTTTTGGTATTAAATGAAATTTTTAACTTCAGTATTTCTCAGTTTTGGTTTTAGAGTCGACGTCCAGATCACGGTCTCGGGCCCGCGGGGTCCGGGGTCGCGACACGGTATCCACACCTTGAACGAATATCAAGAACACTTGATCTTGGTTGCTAGACCAAAATTGTGAAACACGTTTTCACAATTAATATGAACTATATGGAATATTATTTTGTGTATTATTTTGTTCTTCAATCTAGGATGTCTTAGAACAAAATAAAACTCTCAAACTATTTGGAGACTTGCACAAAAGCTAGGGGTGAGTTCTGGCCGAATTTGGCTGTTTATATACAAGTTAGACCTATTCCAAATAGGAAACTTGTGTCAAAACCCGTCCAAAATCCTTTTCCTAATTAAATCAGGAAATCTATCCCGACTCACTGTGCGGCCGCCCAAAATCAGGTGTACGGTCGCCTAAACATGTGCGGCCACCCAGCCTGGTTTGTTCGGTCGCACACCAGGATCAGAGAGCCTTAATTTTCCAATATAGTCCTTTAAGGATTCGTTCTATTGTGTGTGACCCTCTAAGATTATACTATGTTGGCAATGGGTTCAAACATGAATCCATAAGATATGATTAGGTTCTAGCAAACCATCATACCTACCCAAATAGTATAACCAGATACAAGTTCACATTCCTTTAGAATATGTCACAATCCCTTTGTCCACGATCTCATTGAACACAAGTCATGGTCAAACGGTTAACTTGTTTTTGTTCAATACTTTCTCGATTCCGAATATGTTGATAATCTAAATGACATTGATCTAATCAATTCATGTGAGTCCGGCCGAACATTTTCATCAACATCATTCCTACGAGAGGCCTAAGCTTGAGATCTCTCCGAAGAGGAACAAATCCATTTAGCTTATTATTCTTCCCTACGTGAATCCGATTATACCAATCATACCCTTTATAACTACCCGGTTAAAGGTAGCGTTTGAATATGTCAAACATAATGTTCATCAAGTGGAAGACTATAATAACTTCATGTCTAAGGATTCGAATGACATAACTAATATGAGATATATGTACGACATGGACCATTACATAAATCTCATACGGCGGGTCATGTCCAGTACCTTGTTCCAAACAAGTACCCATAAATCTAACATGATCATCCCATGATCATTTAGCCTTTATACTAGTGCTTAACAAGTACTAGGGACGGAGATTATTATAAGTAAACATGAACAACAATAATAATCAAAACATCTCTTTATTGATATGAAATAAATGATAACAATTACAACGTTTATTAAACGTGCCTAGGGCACCACTACCAACAAAAACCAGTGTATCTCTAAAAGTATGATCGATGAGATCGGAACTTCGAGAGGTGTGTGTGTGTCAGAAATCTGGGCTCTATAAATCTATGTGATGAAGAGCACAAGATATTCTGGTGATACAAGGCTTTAGGATATGGACTTGGTAAAGTATGAAGGCGTGAAGGATGTTCTTGAGAATTCTGGAAATGAGCAAGCAATCTTCAAATCTTCAAAGTTTCTTTCTGAAAGCAAAACACAAGCAGATTGGAAAATGAGGATGAGCGGGCTATTTATAGTGGAGCTTCAAAAACTAGTCGTTGGAGCTCTGAGCAATGACAATGAGCTGGCACAGTGTGATTGGTGCGCAGGTGTCGTTTATAGCCGTTGGAGACAGAGCAAGAGGACAAACTTCAAACTTCTTCTAGAAGGATGACAGATGTCTTCATTTGAAAATTCAAACTGAGGCGCGTCTCCATCTACGTGTATGCTGAGAGTGCTTGTTTTGTTGTATGTACACATCAGCACTTTGGCTCATTCCATAAAGCGTAGCTTGACTTGACGCTTTACAAGCTTCTAGAATATGAGGTCAGGAAATAAGAGAATTGACTAAGGCAGAACTACGCGCGCATGGAAGCCATGCGCATTGAGTTGTGCAGATTGGGTGCTGCACATGGGAGTCATGTGCATCACACTTAGACAATTGCACATAAGACCTCAAATTCAAAGTATAAGCCCTAATCACTAAGCCTAGTCTATAAAGAGGACTTAGCTAAAAATTGAAGTTATAAAACTACTAACATAGGGTCCTAAAGTCCTTAAAATAAACTTAGGTGATGGTATCAATCAATTCTAACATAAATAGGAGGGTTAAGTAATAAGCATACCCAACAATCTCCCCCTAAATGATTGATGCCATTACCTACTATAACAAAGGCAATTCATTGTACTTGATAATAACATGTCCATAAGAATGTAGGTAAATCATGTCCCAAGTCAATGTACACACTAGCCAGTGTTATAGATTTCTAGTCTATCCAAACGAATGAACTTACAACAAGGGAAAGACAGAAATATCATTCAGCGCATACATAATATTATGAGTTTAAGTTTAAGTATGCGTTTAAACTGAATGTTTAAACATCATGCAATGAAATATGAGCAGTTATAAGAATGCGCATGAAGTTCATTTAAATAATGCATTTATTGTTCCATAAACGAATGGTTTGAATTGAACAAGGTTTTGTGAAAACGCAATGATGCATTCTTCTCATTAAAACTTGAAATATATGAGTTACAAGTACAAGTTTTACATGGAAGAAAAATCAAAAGCAAAAATTATGCGCATCAAAAACTTACATATGCGCAGCAAAAAGATTACAATCCTAATCTATGTTAATTCTTGACAGCGCTTCCCTTAGCTCGTTCTGCAGGCTTGTGAAGATGAAATCAAGTCTTGAATTTCCTTCTGCGCATCCACCAAGCTCTTGGTCAGCTCCACCTGAACCATATTCTGACTGGCTTGCATATCTAGCATAGCCTGGTTCATCTTGGAATTTAATGAATCACCAAACTGAACTAAGCAGTTGGTCATGTGGCCTTTAAGCGTATCAAGGGAGGAGGAGGAAGAGCTGGAATCACCTGGCGCGAAGTTCTCAAGTGCATTTAAAATCTTGGCAGTTTCAACTTGAATAACATCATTCATAGTACCTGCCAAGGTGCACAGAGCTTCATTCAGACCATGAGCAGATGGAATCTTTGAAAGCGCAGATGTAAGAACGCTAAAGTCTGTTGGGTTTTGGAGTAACATGCGTAGCAGAATTAAGCATTTAAAATTTAATGAAACACAAAGCCTATAGATCCATTCATATGATTAAGTCAAATACAACAATATGAATACTAGAATACTAACCTTTGAAGCCTTTGATTTTGCAACCTTTGAATTCGATGGAGGCTTGAAATCTTGATCACGAACAAAGCAAGAATCACAAACCATGAAGATGATAAGTTTCACCCTCTAGCAGTATCCACACCATGAACAAATATCAAGAACACTTGATCTTGGTTGCTAGACCAAATCATGAAACACGCTTTCATGATGTATAGAACTATATGGAATTATTATGTATATGATATTCTTGTTCTTCAATCTAGGGATGTCTTAGAACAAGAAATAAGCCCTCTCAAACCCTTGGAGGCACTCACAAACATAAAATTATGATTAGGTCTGATTAGGGCAACTAGGGGGGAGTTTTATACTTGTTTTACCTATTCCAAATAGGTAACAAGTGACCAAACCCGCAAGAAAACGGAACAGGAAAGTTCTGGGCCGAAACCCTTGAAGTCCGCCCGGGACTTATAGGAGGTCCGCACAGACCCTCAATAGGTCCGCCCGGGTCCTTTATGAGGTCCTCCCGGACCACCCCTTTTTCCAATTTTCTCCTCTAAATTCCAAATATTCCTCAAAGGCCCTTCGACCTATGATTCTAATTAAGTCTTTTTAAGATTCGTTCTATTGTGTGTGATCCTCTAGGATTACACTAAGTTGGCAATGGGTTCAAACATAAACCCATAAGATATGATTAGGTTCTAGAAAACCGTCATACCTACCCAAATAGTGTAACTAGATACAAGTTTGCATTCCTTTAGAATATGTCATAATCCCTTTGTCCTCGATATCATTGAACATAAGTCATGGTCAACAAATCAACTTGTATTGTTCAATAATTTTCTCGATCCCGAATATGTTGATAATCCAAATGACATTGATCTAATAAATTCATTCGAGTTTGGCCAAACATTTCATCAACATCATTCCTACGAGGGGCCCAAGCTTGACATCTCTCCGAAGAGGGACAAATCCATTTAGCTTATTATTCTTCCCTACGTGAATCGGATTATGCCAATCATACCCTTTATAACTACCTGGTTAAAGGTATCATTTGAATATGTCAAACATAATCTTCATCAAGTGGAAGACTATAATAACTTCATGTCTAAGGATTTAAATGACATAACTAATATGAGATATATGTACAACATAGACCATGACATAAATCTCATACAGCGGGTCATGTCCAGTATCTTGTTCCAAACAAGTACCCATAAATCTAACATGATCATCCCATGATCATTTAGCCTTTATACTAGTGCTTAACAAGCGCTAGGGACGGAGATTATTGTAAGCAAACATGAGAAACAATAATAATCAAATCATCTCTTCATTAATATGAATAGAATGATAACATGTACAACGTTTAACAAACGTGCCTAGGGCACCAACACCAACAATATCCCACTTGCCCTAGGCCCAATCACCAAGGTATCTAATACCCATGGACCTAACATGACCATCATGTTTAGCTTGTGGAAATCCCTTTGTTAGCGTGTCCGCAACGTTATAATTACTAGGTACTTTGCATATATATACGTCTCCATTATCAACGATTTCTCGAACGATGAGAAAACGCCTAAGTATGTGTTTGGATTTAGGATGTGCCCTTGTTTCCTTTGCTTGAGAAATAGCACCATTATTACCATAATAAAGGTCTATTGAATTAGCAATACTAAGAACCACCTCAAGTTCACCAATGAACTTCTTAATCCAAACAACTTCCTTTGCAGCATCCAATGCAGCAATATACTTAGATTCAATATGTAGAATTCAGTGATTGTACTCTGCTTGGAACTATTCCAACTTACAGCTCCACTATTCGACACATGCACAAAACCCGATTGCGGTCTTTTATCATCTTTGTCGGTTTGGAAGCTTGCATCCGAGATCAACTCCCATACCTCCATAGATCAAAAACGAATCTTTAGTCCTTATCAAGTACTTAAGAATCGCTTTCAAAGCCATCCAGTGAATCTTACCGGTGTCGGATTAATATCTACTCGTCATGCTCCAAGCATTAGATATATCCAGCTTAGTACTTATCATGGCATGGTGGATCCAATTTGCCAAAGCAAATGGCATCTCACTCATTTCCTCATGCTCATCTTTTGTCTTAGGACATTGAGTCTTGCTTAGAGAAACTCCATGTATCATTGGCAACTGTCCTCTCTTAGAATTTTCCATGCGGAATCTTCTAATGACTTTGTCAATGTATGTAATTTGGCTTAAACCAATTAGCTTCCTTGATCTATCTCTGTAGATCTTAATGCCAAGGACGTATGTGGTTTCACCCATATCTTTCATTGCGAAGCACTTTCCCAACAAAATCTTTACAGACTGACGTGTAGGAATGTCGTTTCCAATGAGCAATATGTCATCTACATATTTAAATAAGGAGTAGCACTATGCTTCCACTAATCTTCTTGTGTATACAAGGTTCATCTTCGTTCTTGATAAAATAAAATTCTTTGATTCATCAAAACGGAGATTCTAACTCCTAAAATCTTGCTTCAATCCATCCAATTGATTTCCGCAACTTACATACTTTATTAGAATTTTCTTTGACTATCAAAACCTTTAGGTTATATCCAATACATCCTTAAGTGAGTTCCCGTTAAGGAACGCTGTTTTGACATCCTTTTGTCAAATTTCATATTCCAAATATGAAGATATGACTATGAGAATTCTAGTAAGTTCCTTGCTACCCATGTAATTTTTCTCCAAGAAAACTCATTCCTATCCTTTTGTTTTTACACTTTGGGTTAGAATGATCAAGTTCCAAACTTGATTATTACACATGAATTGCCTTTTAGATATTATGACTCCAAGTCATTAATCTAAATGTGGAGAGGATATTGCATCTTTGATAGGTGGCAAACGTGTCATTTTCAATGAACTTTACCTCAATACTTTCTATTTCGAAATATCCAATATTTCTTGTTATAGATTGTATTCTATCATGTACGCAAGTACTTTGTATAACTTTGAACGGACTTTTCACGACTCCTTGTGAAAACTTATTCATCTTCCATCTTAGGTTAAATTATATTTTCTAGGTCTCGAACCATTCGAGATATATTTTACTCCCACTGATTCTTTTAGAGATAAACCATTTATCTAGAAAAGAACCATCATAAGCAACAAACCATTTGTTTCTTACGAGTAAAATATTATCCTCAAGTTTCCTTAGGATATCCCATGAAAATATATTTATTAGATTTAAATGTGAGTGTGTCCCAGACAACTCCTTTCCAAAAGGTCTCACGGTCTTAAATCTTTATGAAAGACAAACCGAGTTTTCTTTTACCTTTTAACCTCTCTTGATGGAACTCAAATTAGTGTAATTATAGCGGTTTCAAATACATAACCCCAAAACAAATATTGGAAGATCATTCTGACGTTATCATCTAATGAACCCTTATCCAATAAGGTTCTTTACCTCCACGCAGACACATCATTCCAAATGGTGTTATTGGTGGATTTAATTGTGAAACTATTTCCCAACCTTAACGATGACTGTCAAATTCTTGGTTTAATTATTCATCATCATAATTCAATCAGAATCTTTGAATAGTTTTACCAATTTTTACCAAAATTCTCTTTTAACATTGCTACTTAATGCACCATATACATCGAAATGTATTAGGTCAAGTAAGATGTTATCCTTTTACCAATAATAGTAAAAAATGTCTTGGTCCAAGTAAATAAGTCTTGCATAAATCATATGATTCCAAATCATATGACTTTAAAACTCCATCCCATGGTATTTTAGATATGAATTTCTCATTTATTAGATCAAAACAATAATGCATAAAGAATTTTAATTATTTATGTTGTAGCCTTTTATTACTTTGTTCTTCAAGATTTAGGATATAAGATTTATTTATATGATAACACAATGAAGTAAATCAAAATAAATAAATCACTTTTCTTATTCCAAATAAGAAATGAATATCCTTCATTATCTTATAACAAAACAATATTTTTCTACTTACTAAGTAAAGTCACTTTACAAGTGTTCTACGAATAATGTTGCAACCATTGCATCATTACCATTCATAGATCAAACTTTACTATAAGTAGTCTTTCAACTTACTAATTATTGCACATTTATACAAGTGTGGGACCCATATCCGGTATCCAATACCCAATAATTAAAGTTAGAAAGATCAATTTATAACATAAATATCCCGAGTGGTAGTCTCATTACCAATTATTTTATTGATCATCCACAATTTTGACTAAAATTCTAAATGGTCAATCCAATTGCCATTTTACCAAATTGCATCAATTAGAGTTATTATTTTAACCACAATTATTTTATTTAGGTTTGAAAATGTCTGTCTTACCTTTTCTTTGGCACTTGGCCTCTTTTCCATCATGAACCATGAGCATTGGAGAACCTTTCTCCATCATCTTCATCTCCGCAGTTTTTCAGCATGTTAATGCAACTCGGAGAGATTCTTATTCATTCTAAGCATGTTATAGTTCGTCACAAAGTGATTATAACTTTTAGATTATGAATCAAGAATAAGATCCGTGGCTAGATCCAATCCAATTGGACAACCAAGTTTCTCAAGATGCTTTACGTAGCCTTTCATCTTAAGCATGTGTCATTTCACTTGTTGCCCTTTACTCCTTTTGCAAGAAGTGAATGCAACAATGGTTTTATACCTCTCTTGCTTAGATTGCTCTTTGAAACATGTAACTCAACTCCACGCCTATCCAATAGGCTTCCACAAGTTCCAAACTTTGTTGGAATTTTGAGCACATAGTCGCGAGCATGAGACAACTCACTTACCTAGAAACATACTCATATCTCTTGTGATTGTATTTCTCTGGCATTGGGTCTTTTAGGAATAGGCCCATCAAGAATGTACAACACATCTTCTTGCCTTAGAACGATTCTTAAGCTCAGGATCCAATCCATGAAGTTTGTACCATTCTCTTGAAGCATTATCCTTATCAAGGATTGATCGCAACGGTTTTAGTTGTCATTATCTACAACTTATGCAAAATTTCCAAAATTTTACAAGTACCAATCTCATTAAAGAGATAAATAATGTATTTTCCAAAAATACTCCCACTAAATTATAGAACCTTCTTATACATCCAATGTATAATATAATTTAAATGGGCTAAGATCCAACTTTAATTTAATTTCAAGTCCGCTAAGGCGGATTACACAAAATCAAATTAATTAGGTAGACAACCCTGTCAATCATATCCCATATGACTCTTAGATCCTTTTCTGAGATTCTTTTGAGATTGGGATAAGATCCAACTTTAATTTAATTTCAAGTCCGCTAAAGCGGATTACACAAAATCAAATTAATTAGGTAGACATTTTCTTGTCAATCATATCCCATATGATTCTTAGGGATCTAATTTCAAAAGCATGTTTAATCTCATCTTTGCCTAGACCCAAAACTGTTTTGACGCCTAATTAACTCCAACCATTTTAAACGTATAGTTAATGTGCCTCGCTAGGGTGTGCCCACATTATCTATCTTTCTCATACATAAATAAAATTAATGCCCCTCGCTAGGGCGAATCTACATTAAAATCACCCATTTACTAACAAGTGTTTTTAATCATGGCATGGCAGTTAAGGACTTAAAACTTTCATGAAGGTTTATCACATATAGCATACAACACATTTGTGAGCACATAATATAAACATGTTACGCATCAAGTTTAGCCACTAAATTAATCATCATTAATTTAAGCATAATATTTATGTGTCATTAGTTTCTCTATAATTATGAGGATGAGACTATTTGAACTTTAGTTATTATCTCCAAATCAAGACAACAAGAAGTGCGGCCGAACTAAGCCATAAGGCAACCACAATTCCGCACTAATTCAAGAAACTAAGAAAGTAGTCCATGTGGCCGAAACTAAGCAATATATGGTCTCGATGAACGTAGGCCAATTGCATCCACAATTCCACATGGATCTCCAATCTTTGAATCAAGAACTTTGTTTCTCAATTTTAGCAATTATGAACTCTTCATAATTCTAACTTCGTTTTATCTTTGAAACTTTGATTGCGATCAAGTTTGGGAAACACAATCTCGATGAACGTAGATTAGCCATCCAAACATTGATCCAATCTCAGAATCAAACGACTAAAACAAATAGGAATTCAAACCCTGAGATTCAAACCCAAACCAACTGCCCAATCCCCACTCCATACCAGAAGGTCCGGCCGGGTATTGTCACTGGTCCGGTCGGACCTGCCTTGAAAAAACCTAGATTTTTAAGTTCGAACCAAAACCAAACGCCTGGCCCCCGCTCCAGACCATAGGGTCCGGCCGGGTCCTTGCTCTGGTCCGGTCGGACCTACGCCGAAAAACCCAGAATTTTTAAAGTTCCAAATTTTATCTCAAAATTATTTTTCCCGATTCAATTAGGATTTGGTGTTCTTGATGATTCAATCTCCATGAACATCAGAACCTTGAATGAACAATTCATGAATCCCTAGATTATCAAAACTTTGATCCAATAAAAAATTGATAACCCAAACAATTTCAAATCCACCATAATTTTTATTGCAATTGAATAGTGCGATTAAAGTTTATAAAACAATAAACCACATAAAACACATATAACACAGAAACATCATAATCACAATATTCATATCATGCTAGGCACATAAACAAGCAATTTATATACACACAACATGATCTAGTATTGAAATAATCAACATGAACCAGGCTCTGATACCACTGTTGGGTTTCGGAGTAACATGCGCAGCGGAATAAAGCATTTAAAATTTAATGAAACTCAAAGCCTATAGATCCATTCATATGATTAAGTCAAATACAACAATATGAATACTAGAATACTAACCCTTGAAGCCTTTGATTTTGAAACCTTTGAATTCGATGGAGGCTTGAAATCTTGATCACGAACAAAGCAAAAATCACGAACTATGAAGATGATAAGTTTCACCCTCTAGCGGTATCCACACCATGAACGAATATCAAGAACACTTGATCTTGGTTGCTAGACCAAATCATGAAACACGCTTTCATGATGTATAGAACTATATGGAATTATTATGTATATGATATTCTTGTTCTTCAATCTAGGGATGTCTTAGAACAAGAAAAAAACCCTCTCAAACCCTTGGAGGCACTCACAAACATAACATTATGATTAGGTCTGATTAGGGCAACTAGAGGGGAGTTTTATACTTGTTTTACCTATTCTAAAAAGGTAACAAGTGACCAAACCAGCAAGAAAATGGAACAGGAAAGTTCTGGGCCGAAACCCTTGAGGTCCGCCCGGGTCTTATAGGAGGTCCGCACAGACCCTCAAAAGGTCCTCACGTGTCCTTTATGAGGTCCGCCCGGACCACCCCTTTTTCCAATTTTCTCCTCTAAATTCCTAATATTACTCAAAGGCCCTTCGACCTATAATTCCAATTAAGTCATTGTAAGATTCATTCTATTGTGTGTGACCCTCTAGGATTACACTAAGTTGGCAATGGGTTCAAACATAAACCCATAAGATATGATTAGGTTCTAGCAAACCGTCATACCTACCCAAATAGTGTAACTAGATACAAGTTTGCATTCCTTTAGAATATGTCATAATCCCTTTGTCCTCGATGTCATTGAACATAAGTCATGGTCAACAAGTCAACTTGTATTGTTCAATACTTTTCTCGATCCCGAATATGTTGATAATCCAAATGACATTGATCTATTCAATTCATTTGAGTTTGGCCAAACATTTCATCAACATCATTCCTATGAGGGGCCCAAGCTTGACATCTCTCCGAAGAGGGACAAATCCATTTAGCTTATTATTCTTCCCTACGTGAATCCGATTATGCAAATCATACCCTTTATAACTACCTGGTTAAAGGTAGCGTTTGAATATGTCAAACATAATCTTCATCAAGTGGAAGACTATAATAACTTCATGTCTAAGGATTCAAATGACATAACTAATATGAGATATATGTACGACATAGACCATGACATAAATCTCATACAGTGGGTCATGTCCAGTATCTTGTTCCAAACAAGTACCCATAAATCTAACATGATCATCCCATGATCGTTTAGCCTTTATACTAGTGCTTAACAAGCTCTAGGGATGGAGATTATTATAAGCAAACATGAACAACAATAATAATCAAATCATCTCTTCATTAATATGAATAGAATGATAACATGTACAATGTGTAACAAATGTGCCTAGGGCACCAACACCAACAAAGTCATACTCAAGGTCTTGGCGAAGTTCATCAAAATTGGGAGGCTCAGCATCAGAACTGGTTGCCTTTGTAGAACTCTCCCCCTTAATGGCACAATCAATTGCCTGAAGTATACTGGCTTACACATCTAGCCTAGCAGACTGTGCATCCAGTTGTTCTTGAATTTTAGCTTGCGCAGTGACCACTTGAAAGTGTTGGGTTTGCGCAGCAAATTGATTAGCCTGAATTTTTTGGAGCATGGCCATGATTTGGCGCTTGTCTGTTGAGGAACTGGAGAGATCTAAGGGAGCAGGAGCTGGAGGCACTCTAGGAATAACTGGAGGAGAAGTTTGAGAAGCCCCAGTAGTGTGCGCAGGAATAGCAGTAGTAGCAGCAGAAGGAGTAGCAGGAGGGGTAGCTTGCGCATGAATAGGAGAAGGGTGCATATCATAGTCCTCTGAACTTGAATCTGCAGCATCTTCTACGATTGGCGCATCTGGATCAACTGTAGGATCAGGCGCATCAAAAGCAAAGCCTTCACCATCAATGTAGATAGGTGGGGCTTGCTGCACAGTATTCCTTTGCGCAATAGTAGCCAGCCTCGCTTGTCTAGCAATATCACACGCAGACATGTTTGTGTGTGGAGGTGAAGAGATAGGCGTCTGCCTTGGAGGATCAGACTCAATATCTGAAAGATTGTGCATTGATCGCTTTGTTGCGTGCATCTTCACTCGGCGTTGAGTCTTGCGTTTGGGCTTGCTCTTCTTAGCAAATAGAGGAATTTCATCCTCAGAAGAAGTTTCCTTGAGTTGCTCCCCCTGAGCTGGTGCATCCTTAGAAGGTCCAGTAGTAGAAGATTTTGAAGGGCTGATAAGAGGGTCATTGGGGGCACCTTCAAAAATGTCCTCTTCTGGCACAGGAGCAGATGTAGAGGCGCGCGTAGACTTAGGCGCAGGAGGAGGAGGCGCAGCAACATCATCATCAGAAATATGAATCTCATTATCAGATTCATCAAGTAAAGTCCTTGACTACTTAACAGTTTTCTTCTTCTTTTTCTTCTTCTCTTCTGGCGCAGGTGTCTTAGCCTTTTTGGATTTCTTAGGAGGCTCGGGCTCAGCAACAGCCTTGCGCTTGGGAGCAGGTACAGTAGGCTCTTGAATAGTAATACCAGGTGCAGAAGTAGATTTCCAGGCCTTCTTCTTCTTGGATGGCGCATCAGCAGCAGCCTTACCTTTCTCCTTGTCACCAACCTTGCTTACCATTGACTCATATATAGACTCATCTTCAGAATCAGAGTCAGAGTCAAATGAGGATGCTTCTTTTACCTCACTATCAGAAATAGGATAGGACCCTTGATCTTCAAGGTGTATGTCTTTAAACACCTCAATGGGGTCCACAGTCCAGCACATGCAATAATCAAAGTTGTTGAGTTCACGGCAAAAATTCTGAAGGAATACGTGAGAATAAGTGCGCTTAGAAGTCACATCAACTTTCAATGAAGGGTCTTCATCCACCAGCTTGCGCACAGAAGGGAAACGCATAAAAACCGCAGTAAGAATTCTGCAGTGTGTTTTGTACTTAGCAGGCTTCTTGGAATCAGCTGCTTTCTTCTTGTAGACGCGCACCCATCGCACTAGCTCATCAAATATAATTTCATCCCAACTTAACTGCTTCGACTTGTAGATGGTTGTGCAACACATCTACTGCTTTCCTATCATGGTTGTTGTACTGACCAACCAGAGTGGGAATCTTTATCAGCTTCTGCGCAAACTTGTCTTGCGTATCTTGAGTCAGCTTCTTCTTGTTGCACGCAGGGAGTCCCATGGTCTGACAAATATACGCGTAGTTGATCGTGATAGACACTCCGTGGATTAACATTGAACTGGGATGTCATCATAGATGCGCTCCACTTCTTCTGCATTGCAGAAGAATTTATCGATGTACGAAGGGAGGATGAAGGATTGTCCTTTGGTGAAGAGAGGCAGGATGCCAATTTGTCCATGATCTCCATCATGTATCGCCCAAGCGCATCCTTCCTCAGGTCTTCCACATCGATTTCCCAACCGGGAATGAAGTAATTTAAATTTTGCGCAAAAAAAAAGTTATGAATTAGATTTGGACATGCGCATGGAGATAAGCGCATGCGCATAAGCGATAAACGCAGGCGCATGAACTGGACTCCATAAAAAATTACAAATGTAAAGGGAAAAAATGTCCAAAAGCACAAATTTAAATCACACGCCTAAAATAGGCGCGAAAAGCATAAACAGAATCAATAATCATGGTTAAGTACATCATATGACTATTCATCAAGAACATGCAATGAATACACGAAGAACACGAAGAACATGAAAATGTCAAAGTGTTCCAAATTGCATAAAAATCACATAAAAATGTTTGTAATGAAAAATCATACACAAATAAGTAAACCATAACAACATCAATAAAATTAAACACCCAGAATCTAAGAAAAATGAAAAGGAATTCGAAAAGGTGAAAAATTCGAAAATCCTCAGAAAGAAAATCAAACGATCATTGATCATAAAAAAAATTACATAAATGAATAGCTAAGAGAAAACCGAACGTACAGCATCAAATAATTTGAAAAATGAGCAACGGATCATAGAGAAATCACAAAGGGGAAGAAACAGACCTTCGAACACATTAATGGCGGAAAACTGTAAAACTGAGTATGAGATTCTTACCATTTGATTGTCTTCTTGTTTCTTTGTAGTTGTTTTCTTTGGAGCCATGATATATATAGAGAAAATATACATGAAAATGGATTAAAAAGATAAAGAGTGCAGAGAAAGAAAAGTCAGAGAGAGAGAGAAAATGAGAGCCGAAAAGAGAGAGAGCAGAGTGAGGAGGGAGACGGCGGTTTAGAAGGTTTAATCATGAAAAAGTGAAAGATTACATCATTAGCGCTGACAGGGTTGGTAAAGTCAGGCGAGTGACGCGCACGCGCAGGAGAGGTGCACGCGCAGATGACGTGGCCCAATGAGGAACGCGCGTGAGAAGCCCTAGGCGCGCGCGTGTGTCAGGCATTTATGGTCAAAAAGAATCTTTTCCACTTCCCTCATAAGTAGCACACAACAAGCATTAATGGCCCGTCAATGAATGCTTTTTGCATTAAATGGACTGGGATATGCGCAGGGTAAAATAGTAATTTCCCAATAAATTTCAAAAAATAAGGACGAGGGAAAAAATAATTGCACAAGTACCCTTGCGAATTATGTGCTGACTCAGTAAGTCAAGGACCTAGGTGCAATTAACGAAAAGAAAACTTACCTGGGTCCATGTGGCATGCGCATGATGCTTATGCGCAGCTCTATAATGCGCAGAGTTTCTTAGAAAACTCATAAATGATTTGCCTTATGCGCAACATCATGTGCGCTTGAAATGCGCATGCACATGAGGCATTTCTAACTTAGAATATTTTCAAGTAAACACAAGATCATTAGTATTGACAAATCATATAGACAAGATTTAGCTAAGTTCAAGAATACCCATTTCACCTCTCAAAAAGATGAACCTTTTAGCATCTAGTGCTTTTGTAAGAATATCAGCGATTTGATAGTCGGTTCCTACGTGTTCCAAATGAATGTTGCTTTTCTCCACGTGGTCTTTGAGGAAGTGATACTTGATGTCTATATGTTTGGTCTTTGAGTGCATGACAGGATTTTCAAAAACTGCAATTGTTGATGTATTGTCGCAGTAGATGGGACAATTTTCTTCTTTGATGTCATAGTCCACCAATTGCTGCTTCATCCATAGAATTTGACAGCACCAACTTCCAGCAACGATATATTCTGCTTCTGTTGTGGAGACAGATACTGCAGCTTGTTTCTTACTTGCCCATGACACAAGTCGATATCCGAGGAAATGACAAGTGCTACTTGTGCTTTTCCTGTCAATTGTGCACGCTGCATAATCCGCATTTGAATAACCTACAAGTTTAAATTCGAATCTTTGGTGTACCAAAGTCTAAGGTTAACAGTGTAAGAAAGATATCGTATAATACGTTTCACAGCAATTAAGTGCGCTTCTCTAGGGTCAGATTGATAACGAGCGCAAACACAAACACTAAACATTATATCAGGCCTACTAACAGTAAGATAAAGGAGTGAGCCAATCATACCTCGGTAGTGAGTTTGATCAACCTTTTTACCTTTTAAATCTTTGTCGAGTTTGTTGCCGGTAGCCATTGGAGTGTTGTATGCTTTAGCGTTCTCAAGTCCAAACTTTTTGATTAGATCCTTTGTGTATTTGGCTTGGTTGATAAATATGCCTTCATTTAATTGCTTGATTTGAAGCCCGAGGAAGAATGTGAGTTCTCCCATCATGCTCATCTCAAACTTACTCTTCATTAGTTTCTCAAAGCGCTTGCACAACAATTCATTAGTAGAACAAAAATAATATCATCGACATAAATTTGAACAAGTAATTTATGATCATTATCTTTGTCAATGAAAAGAGTAGTATCGATTTTACCACGAGTGAAGCATTTCTCAATGAGAAACTTGGATAGTGTATCATACCATGCTCTTGGCGCTTGCTTGATCCCATACAAAGCTTTCTGGAATTTGTAGATGTGATTTGGAAATTGTGAATCTTCAAACCTAGGTGGTTGAGCTACGTAGACTTGTTCTTGGAGTTCACCATTTAGAAACGCGCTCTTGACATCCATTTGATAAAACTTGAAGTTATTGTGAGCAGCGTAAGCTAGAAAGATCCTTATAGCTTTAAGTCTTTCTACGGGCGCAAAAGTTTCATCGTAGTCGATTCCTTCTTCTTGCCTATAGCCTTGCACAACCAATCTTGCTTTGTTTCTCATGATGGTTCCATTCTCGTCCATCTTGTTTCTGAACACCCATTTCGTACTAATCACTCCTTGATCATTTGGTCTTGGAACAAGAGTCCAAACCTTACATCTTTCAAATTGATTGAGTTCTTCTTGCATTGCAACAATCCAATTTGGATATTGGAGCGATTCATCAGCCTTCTTCGGTTCAATTTGAGAGATAAATGCAGTGTATGCATCAAAGTTTGTAGCTCTCCTTGTACGAACCCCAACATGTAGATCGCCAATGTTATTAGTGATTGGGTGATCTCTAACTTCACGAATTTCTAGAGATAAGTTAGGTTGAGTTTTAGTAACTTGAAGGTCTTCAATTGGTACATCTTCACCAGCATCAAAATCATTAAAGTTAGGGGGTTGAACTGGTTCAGAATTGAAAGTGGGAGTGACACCAGATGCAGCATTAGAATGAGGCGCATGAGTAGAATCATCAGGTGTATTGTAAGGTGCAACTGAAGCTTCACTTGGTGCGCTATTGACAAAGCTTTGCACAACTGATGTAGATGGATTTCCTTAAGTTGATACATTCTGATATTGTATAGGCGCAACTGTAATGGGAGCACCTGTCTCAATAGACTCAACAGAATTATCAGCAACATTAGGAGCCAAATATGGCTCAAGGAGAGAATGTTCATCAAATGTAACATGTACAGATTCAACTATCACTAATGTAGATCTATTAAAAACGCGAAAAGATTTTGAATGTTTAGCATACCCAACAAAAATACCTTCGTCCGCTTTGGCATCGAATTTACCTCTATGTTCGTTTCCGTTGTAGAGGATATAGCATTTGCAACCAAAGATTTTGAAGAATGCAATGTTGGGAGTTCTACCATGCCAAATTTCATATGGTGTCTTGTTGTGGCGTTTGTTGATGAGGGAACGATTTTGAGTAAAGCATGCGGTGTTGATAGCTTCTTCCCAAAAGTACTTAGGCAATTTAGCTTCAGCTATCATCGTCTTTCCCGCTTCAATCAACGCCCTATTCTTTCTTTCCGTAACGCCATTTTATTGTGGAACTCCAGCGGTTGAGAAGTTGTGATCTATCACAGTATCGAGCAACACTGTTTTTCTTGAATTCTATTCCATTTTCGGATTAGACACTAACGATGTCATCTTCTTTTTAGGTTTGGAGCAATCTGAATAGAGTGGTTAGAATGTCATCAAAATTGTCTTTAGTAATCATCATTTCTACCCATGTATATCTTGAGTAATCATCTACCACAACTAGAGTATACTTGTTTCCTCTAATGCTCGCAGTGGTAACAGGTCCAAAAAGATCAATGTACAGCAGTTGCAAACATCTAGTAGTTGAGGGATTTGTCTTGCTGGAGAAAGACTGTTTTGATTGTTTGCCAAGTTGACACGCAGCGCATTTGTTCTCATGATGATCAGCAACCTTAGGAAGTCCTTTAACAAGATTGTTCCTGCTGAGTTTTGATAGAAATTTGAAGTTCAAGTGACTTAAGCGCTTGTGCCATAGCCAACTATTCTCGTTCACACTTTTAGCTACAAAACAAAGATTAGTACTACAGTTCATACTTTGGAAATCAATAATATAAATATTTGTCTTACGATATCCCGTGAGTAATATAGCTCCAGATTTCCCATCCTTGATAACGCACTTCTTTGAAGTAAAGTGGCATTATAATCCTTTGCCGCAAAATTGAGATATGGATAATAAGTTGTGCTTGAGTCCTTCGACAAGAGAGACTCTTTCAATGCACACTTTGTCTTTCTTGAGCTTTCTATATGCAACAACTTAACCTATTATCACCAAATGTTACTGAGGGACCTCTTTCTTCATGGACATCTTCAAGTAAAGATTCATCTCCAGTCATGTGTCGTGAGCACCCACTATTGAGAATCCATTCATACGTTTTCGCTTTTGAAGATCCAGCCATAAAGCAAAGAACCTGAAATATAAACATTTAAGCAGGTCCCCTTTATTCCTTTTTGGGTCCTAGAGTTAGCAACTCTTGACAACCCACTCTTGCTTGACCTTAGGATTTTTACGTCCTTTGGCATTGGGAGTGAATCGCAAAAGGCATTCCACGGCCTTATGTCCTAAGCAATCACAAATGGAACAATGATGAAAGCCACCAATCACGTGAGTTTTCACAAACTCCTTACTTTTCTTAAGGATTTCATTCTTGATTGGGTCAGATGAATTTTCCTTAACAAAAATTTTCTTTTGAAATTTTGGGGCGCTTTTTCTAGGAGCGCGCATAGGGCTAGGAGGCGTATGGCGATGATGCGCATGGCTCTTAGGCGCATAATGTTCGCTCGTAGAAGGAGCGCGCCTTGTTTCAAGAATTATTTTGCTAGAGGAAGATTAATATGTAGCTACTTCCTTCTCTTTAGCTTTCCCAAATTGTTTCGTTGGGTAGACATAATGGAATGTTTGTCTCTTGACGTTTTCCTGTCCTTTACCCATTGAACTAGAATGTTTTTCCTTGGGAATTTCATGAGTTTTCTGAGTTGTAAATTCACTATCTCTTTCAGCACAGACATCACACTTAAAGTTGTCACTAGTTGATGTGAATCCCAAGCCCCCTTTATCACCACTGGCTTTTTGGGACTCAAAGATGCTGTCTATAGTGACACGAGAATCGGACCACTCATTTGTAATCTTTTTAAGATCAGTAATTTGAGTGACCAACTCATCGTTTTGAACTTTAAGTAATGAGTTATGTTCTGTTAGAAAAGTGTTTTTAACGGTAAGAGAAGTCATGCTCTTTATCTGCTCCTTAAGGAGGGTGAGTTTAGATTTTAATAGAGATTTCTCAGTCTTAAGCTGGGAAATTTCATCACATGATAGTGCTAAAGCTTCCTTCATATCACTAAAACGACTTATTACCTTTTCAGCCTCATTGAACAATTTTTCTTGCTTTTCAATGTCCTCATCATGATTGATTTTTGGAATTGATACAACTTGAGGTCTGATGTAATCGCTCTTTCTGAGTTTGCTTCGTGCGCTCAGATCATATCTGGAAAATAACAATCCACCATCGCTTTGAGCTGGAGTAATACATCCTTGTTCAATGAGCTCGCTGATGGTCTGTCCTTTCTTCTTTTTCACTTCAGAATGACCTGCAGATTTTCTAACAGGTTTGTTCAAAATCTTCATATCAGGAACATCTTTTGAGAAGTCATCTTCAGAATCATCATCATCTATTGCCACCAAGCACACGAGTCCATCATCAGAATCTTCATCGCTTTCTTCCGAGTCTGTTTCGATCCACGTATTGCGATCATTTGATGGAGATTCTTCCTTAGCAACCATTCCTTTGTGACGATTGAATTTGGGATTGTGGTTGCTCTTTTTCTGCATGTACTCGAACTTGGGAATTGGGAAGCTTGATGCAAAATGTCCTGGGTTCCTGAAATTAAAACAAACAAGGTCTTCTTTCCTTTTAGAATCACTGCTCCTCGTGAACTTTGGAGGAGCTATGCTTGTAGATCCTTGAGCTTTGTTGAATGAGCTGGGTTTTGAGAATTTTCTGAACTTCTGGAATCTCTTCACAAATAAAGCGAAGTCTTCGTCATCCATATCCAATAACTCAGAAGTAGAAATTTTGGGGTCAGAACTTTTCTCAACATGTTCTGGCACAGGCGCTTCTTCTCTATGCGCCACCATTTCTATGGACTTTTATTTTCCTTCAGTTTCACTTATACGCTGAAGTTTCAATTCATAAACCGTGAGATTAGCATAATGTTTCCTTAAAGTCCAATCATCCAAATTCCAGCGTCTTCAAGGGCGCTAGATTTATTATGGAGATATCTAGATCTAAAAGCAGTAAGGAAATTAACATTTAATGCCTTATTAGAGAATTTCTTTCCAAGTGAAATACAGAGATTGATAATTTCACAGTAACGCTCATAAGTATGTCTTATGGTTTCACTGGGGAGTTGAGAGAAATTATTGAATCTCTTTTGTACTTCGTATCTCTTGTTCTCCTTGCAAACAGTGTCTCCTTCGGTATGCTCTTCAATAGCATCCCATAATTCATTGGCGGTAGCACAATGCATGACTTGTTGTATCATAGCCGTTCTTAGAGTACTAAGGAGAATGTTTCTAGCTTTCCCATCATTTGCAACTCTTCTTATTTCTTCTTCAGTCCATTCTTCCTTTGGTTTCAGAATAGATGGTTGAGCAGCGTTCTTGCGCGGATTTGGATTTGCTTTCATTGGGATGTAAGGTCTATAAACTACAGTGTCATGAAGCCTTTCATCAATTGAGCTGAGATGGGTCAGAATGCTGAATTTTCACACGTCGAAATGATCTTCATCAAAGACTGGAACATGTCTGTAGTTAGCAGTTGCCATAGGTTTTGAGTTTGCCATTTCGAATCGGCACCCAAGCTGTTAATCTTGAAAAACAAAAACGTTTTATAAAGGTGTTTGCTCTGATACCACTTGTTGGTCCCAAAGGGACAACAATGGTATGAAAAATGCTAGAGGGGGGGTGAATAGCATTTTAAAATTCTTTTCAAACCCTTTTGCAAATCAATGGCTAATGCGCACAGCTCTAATTTTGGCTAAGTATAGCGCGCAACAAGAGTGTGAAATGCACAGCGGAAACTTAAAGCAATCACTAATGCATAGGGAATATGCGCAGGAATGTAAAAACGCACGCACTAGGTTTAGCTTAAAGAGAGGCGCAAAATGGTACTAAGGCAGAAAGCACACAAACACAATGCAAACAGTGCAAGACAATGTACAAAGATCAAACAAAGCAATATATCAGAAAAGCTTAAATGTAGAATGAAAAGCACAATAAATAGACAAGCTATTTGGAGAGGTTCGATCGGGAAAAGATCTACGTCCTCTACCAAGATGGTTAGTCTTGGATTTCTAATGGAGATCTTATTATGAGAGAGTGTTACAAGTTACAATGATTTAGAACAAAACTAACTCAAAGATCTATAATCTATGAAAGAACAAATCCTAGACAAAACCGGTGTATCTCTAGAAGTTTGATCGATGAGATCGGAACTTCGAGAGGGGTGTGTGTGTTAGAAATCTGGGCTCTATAAATCTATGAGATGAAGAACACAAGATATTCTGGTGATACAAGGCTTTAGGATCTGGGCTTGGTAAAGTATTAAGATATGAAGGTTGTTCTTGAGAATTCTGGAAATGAGCAAGCAATCTTCAAATCTTCAAAGTTTCTTTCTGAAAGCAAAACACAAGCAGCTTGGAAAATGAGGATGAGCGGGTGTAGATACCCCGGGAAAACCACAACTTGGCTAGAGCGGTGAATTATCCTAGGATGTCTAACTTGTTTTAATTTGCAGAGTCGCCACCTATGTTTGAGGGAACATAAGAAAAACCTAAAGAAATAGCCTATTTTTAATGTACTAAACCAGAGATTCGGGAAGAGAAGGGTTCGGGGATTAGGTGACGGAGTGGGAAGTACTTAAACACCCATTCCGCCCCGCTTAGACGGGTCTTGCTACTATTGGTGTTCTAATGCTAAATGACCTTATTTTAATATGAGAAAAGTGCTAACAATTATAATGTAAAGAAAAGGGGAAATAAAAGAGAATTGTTTTTATTGATTAATTGCTAAAGATTACATGTAACAACTATGCTAGTAATTACATTAATAAATGAAATGGAATTTAAAATAGTGTTTGGAATGTTGGAAGATAACCTTGACCAAACTTCAATAGTGAAGTGGCCTTTTTGGTTATGTTCCTTTTTTTATGGAGATTGCATACACATTTAGAAGAGGTGAAAGATGAAGAAAGAAGATAAAGAGTCTCGATAAAGAGAAGTAATAAATAAGACTAAGAGTTTAGAAGAAGAGAATGAACATTGTACCTTGTGCTTGAATGGGGAAGAACCAAAATTGTTTATAGTCACCACCCTTTGAAAATGAACTTTTGTGTTTTTTTTAGAGTATTCTTGAGTCAAAATCCTTCCTTATTTCCATGGTGGAATGAATAGGTATTTATAGGTGTTAGGGAAATGTTTGTGGTCATAAATATGGCTCTTCCCCGGATCAAGCCAAGGCATAATGGCCTTGGGGGTTACAATTCAGAAAAGGAGGGAAATTTGGCAAAATCTGGGATTCTGGAGGTGGGAAGTGCGCATATCCCACCCCCCCTATGGGAAGCGCACGCCTACCACAAAGGAGGGCGGAGGTACGCACATCCCACCTTCAGAAAATCCATATTTTAGCCTGAAAGTTAACCCCGTTATGCAGTTAAGCCCCGAAACTAACGAAATCAGTCAGAAACTTAACAAACACCATGAAAGTCAACAAAACAAAGTAAACAAAGACTCAAGGTTGACCTTGTCACTTAGTCAAGCCCGAGACTAACGGAGTAAGTCAAGAACTTAATGGAAAGTAACGAAAGTTAATGAAAAGTAACAAAACTTAACAGAAATGAGAAAGATGGAGAATGTGTATGCAATCGGGACATGAGAGGTCCAAGGCGGGGTGTCTACAGAGCCCCTCGGCGACATGTATTGCAAAGCAAAATGCGTCAATGAAAGAAAGACAACCGCCGAGGACATCGATAAAGAAAAAGAAAGAAGAGAAAGTAAAGACTTAATGAAAGCAGGAATTTGAAATTGCAAGAGACAGAGGTACGCTCCCTGTGTGAGCGACTTTAGATGAGATGTGCTTGATGAATCCATTAGTGAATCCATTGAATGAGTCCATTAGTGAACCCTTATTGACGAATCCGTTAGTGAATCCGTTGGTGAATCCTTTAAATGAGTCCGTTAGTGAACCCTTATTGACGAATCCGTTAGTGAATCCGTTTGATGAATCCGTTAGTGAATCCATTGAATGAGTCTATTAGTAAACCCTTGTTGATGAATCCGTTAGTGAATCCATTTGATGAATCCATTGGAGAATCCCTTGAATGAGTCCGTTAGTGAACCCTTATTGACGAATCCGTTAGTGAATCCGTTTGATGAATCCGTTGGTGAATCCTTTGAATGAGTCTATTAGTGAACCATTGTTGACGAATACGTTAGTGAATCCGTTTGATGAATCCGTTGGTGAATGCCTTAAATGAGTCCGTTAGTGAACCCTTCTTGAAGAATCTGTTAGTGAATCTGTTTGATAAATCCGTTGGTGAATCCCTTGAATGATTCCGTTAGTGAACCCTTGTTGACGAATCCGTTAGTGAATCCGTTTGATGAATCCATTGGTGAATCCCTTGAATGAGTCCGTTAGTGAACCCTTGTTGACAAATCTGTTAGTGAATCCATTTGATGAATCTGTTGGTGAATCCCTTGAATGAGTCCGTTAGTAAACCCTTATTGATGAATCCGTTAGTGAATCCGTTTGATGAATCCGTTGGTGAATCTCTTGAATGAGTCCGTTAGTGAACCCTTGTTGACGAATCCGTTACTGAATCCGTTTGATGAATCCGTTGGTGAATCCCTTGAATGAGTCCGTTAGTGAACCCTTGTTGACGAATCCGTTAGTGAATCTGTTTGATGAATCCGTTGGTGAATCCCTTGAATGAGTCCGTTAGTGAACCCTTGTTGACGAATCTGTTAGTGAATCCGTTTGATGAATCCGTTAGTGAATCCCTTGAATGAGTCCGTTAGTGAACCCTTGTTGACGAATCCGTTAGTGAATCCATTTGATGAATCCGTTGGTGAATCCTTTGAATGAGTCCATTAGTGAACCCTTGTTGATGAATCCGTTAGTGAATCCGTTTGATGAATCCGTTGGTGAATCCCTTGAATGAGCCCGTTAGTGAACCCTTGTTGAGTAATCCGTTATTGAATCTGTTTGATGAATCCGTTGGTGAATCCCTTGAATGAGTCTGTTAGTGAACCCTTGTTGACGAATCCGTTAGTGAATCCGTTTTATGAATGCTTGTACCTGTTATATGTATTCTTTTGCAGATATATGTGCTTGTGTGAGATGTGAAATAGAAATTGAGAGGAAATTGTGATTGTGGTGTGATGTGATTTGGGAAGCAGAGATTGCTTGAGAGAGATTTTTCGAGAATGGAGAAATTGCTTTTTTGTGCTGTGTGATTTTTGAGGAAAATATTAATGAATGATGTTCATACCTTCACTTACCATGGCCGCTTGATTCGGGATGGAGATGTTGTGGCTTTGATGAAGACGATGAACTGCTCTTGCTTTCGATGGAATGTTGGTGAGATGACATTCTGAATGATGGGTTGGTCATGCCAAAGGCTGCCTACGTATCCCTTGAAGGGAATCAGACCAGCGTAGTTCAAGGATGATGGAAAATGCTGGGGAAGAAGCTAGGAGCAAATACTTTTACGCAAGTAAAGAGACAAGAAAAAGAAAAATAAAAATCTTTTTGTCGTTTTTGTTTTTTTTTTTTTTTTTTTTTTAGATTAGAAGGAAAATAATATGTACACATGTGAGAAAAAAAAATTTAGTTCGTGGGTGAACCATTTTAAGCATTGTGTGTTTGTAAAGCCAACCCAAGATCAAGTCATGTTCCATCGAAGTCCGGATTGCCTTGTTGCTTGATTTCTGTCGTTGTCGCCGCTGTGCCCAATGAAGATTGATGTCTAGCCCCAAGAGATTTGTTTATTATGGGGCTTTAAAAGACTTTTAATGTCGAGATAAGGGGTTGCTGATTGTAAAGCCCCTAGAACGCCTTTGATGCCAAACTTTGAGTGACTCGTGAAGCCCCAAGATAAATAAGTTCTTGACCCGTTCAAATGAATCATATTTTATTGTTGACGTGAGCAAGCCCCAAGAGAAGATTATTGATATCAAGCTTCGAGAGATTGCTAAGCCCCAAATGTCATGTACTTGTTGTTTGCAAGCTTTGAGAATGTGAAGACCTTTCGATGTTAAAGCCCCAAATTATCTTGGAATCGGCTCGGTATTGAGAGCGGATGCACCGTCGGGTAGGATACTCGATAGAGATCTCCTTCTTACTCTTACTAGGGAGATGCATAGCCTCATTGTGGTCGGTACCCAAATGGTGGAAAGTTTATGTCAAAAGATGCAGTAATGTCTTGCGATGCCATCGAGGTCGCGGATGATAAGGTTTTGGTGTGATAAGGTCCCAAATGGGTATGCTTGTTTGAGTCTTCTTGAGTTGAACTAAAGACGGATCTTCGGATGCAACTAGTGCTTGAGGTGCAAGAGCCACACTTTTTGCTTTTGATCTTGGAGAAGGGGGTGCTAAATTGCAGAAACATTGGGATTGGCCAAGGCATTTCCCGCTATAACCCTATTTTGATAGAGCTTAGCATATTGAATCTTTTTCCTTTTCTCTAAGACTTTTTTCATAATCTTGTTGTAAGTCACAACATGAAAATCATCAAATTCATTCATAACATCGGAGCCCTCCTTTCAAACCAGAAGACCTTTTGACGTGAAGTACTAGGCGACCCTTTAAGCTTGGACCACTCCCCACATTGCATTGCTCGAGTATCATTTCCCAAAAGATTGTCAATTGCGAAGCCCCAATATTGCCCTTTGCTTGGATTACTGTAATGCCGTAGCCCCAAGATTGTAGATTGCGAAGCCCTTTGGGGCGTTCGGTGCCAAACTATTTGAGGAAGCTTCCAATGTTGCATATGTCTTTACTAGGGCCACCGTTGGGGGAGGCGAAGTGAATTGCATTTTTTCCGAGGGAGCCCTTCAAACATGAGTCTAGCCCCTAGAGTGCCAACACCGATTGTAAGTAGAGCAAGGCCTATCCTTGATTGGGGAACAGGCACGAGCACATATGGTAAAAAGGTTTTTCATCATTCCTTTTGAGAGACTTTGAGGATAGTCTCACACATCTTTCTTGAGCGTAGCCCTTAGGGATCAATAACTGTCAAATGAAGAAAAAGAATCTCTCATTCTTGAGTCACATAGCCCCTAGGGCATCATCATCTATCGAGTAAGAGACTTGTCCTCGTGTGGGGGAACAAACATAAAAGGACATGGCAAGATCTACTCCATTTCTCGGGAAGCCTTTCAACATACTGTAGGGGCATATGCTTGGAGAAGCTTGAAAACTGAGTCACACGTTGTTTTCATTTGCTGCCCAAACCAATTGACTCACTGGGGACTATTTGCGCAACCTCGTACCCCATATCGATCATGAGCTCATTCTCGAACGGGACTTCTTTCACATGAGCCCCAAAAATGCACATTGCAAGAACAATCTCTCTTATGCCAATAACATAAGATGACCTTTGATTGTGCCGTATCTTGTCGAGCCTTTTGCAATTCCGAAGTTGACTCGGTGGTGAATTGACAAGCTGAGGAGATTTAATGTAGAACTTGTCTTCTTTAGAGGCTGGGGATCTCCATTTCTCTTGCCCTTCTCTCTCTCACTCTCACATTTTTTTATGACGCACCCTGTTTTTGCCTAGACCGCCCTTTCGGGTTTTCAATCTAGCGGACATCTCTTTGCGCCTTAATTTTTTTTTACTCAATTAATGAGGAAGTGTGCATTGACTCTAGATGAGGATGAGAGACATGTGATTTTACGGTGTAGACCTTTTGTCACTAATGATGAGTGACATTGACTTGAGTAGGGAAGTGGCCCCTAGTATTGACTTCATGTATTTTTACTTATTGAATGACTCACGAAGGTAAGTAAGTCATTAAGGGAGAAGAGAAGGAAAGCCCCAATTTGATTGCAATAAATTAGGAGTATCGCTGAAAGATAAGAAGCTCCTAGACTCGATAAAGAACGTGAAATGATTTCAAATCTAGGAAAGTTGTTCAATCATGAGGTGATTAATTCATTGGCAAATGAATCGTACAAAGATGTCTTCACAAGTTCTAGATGAAGGTCAATCACTATAACGCACTAGGGCTAAAGATATCTTCTTTCTTGCATGAGACCGGACCCACAGGTTGCCTACATTCCTCCAGTGTAGAGGCTCAGGTCACCGTAGTTCTTGTGAATTCTTCTTTCGTCGTGATGAATTGTTGCTTCGTCCTTCGTTGGTTGTTGTGAACTTCTTTGAATGAGGGGGATTTCTCTTTTTTTTTTTTTTTTTTTTTTTTTTGGTGCTCTAACTTTTGCCTAGGTTGTTTTGAAGAGTCAACCTTGCGAGCTTTTTTTTTTTTTTTTAAATCCCCCTTGAAAACTTTGCTTGATTTTTCCATGGTTGTTGCTCCACCTTTCTTTGGCGCTTGATATCTTGGATTTGATGTTGTCGCCTTCGTCACGATGTTTAGCCCCTAGGCGTTCAAGTGATGGCCTTCATTCCAAAATTTGTTTAGACATTTGTTCATCATTTTGTCAAGAATTAAATTAAACAACTTGGAATAGTGCATGAGGATAAGAACAACTTTTATTTGATAAGATCGACTCAAAATTTAACATGGGAAGAGAGAAAACTTTAATGCACATTTAAGAGGACTTTGACTCTTTTTTTTTAATCCTATTGCTAGGTACAGAAAGAGAAACGGAGATTGTTGTTGTCGTATTTGCCGTTGTAGTCCTTCTCGTTTCAAACCCAAGTCATTCCTTGCTTCACGGTTACTCTTCACCCACGGTAAATTCCCCATTGTCGATCAAATCTTGGATGATGTTTCGGAGAACGAAGCATTCCTCGGTAAGATGGCCACTGTGTTGATGATAGCCACAATATTCGTGATGGGCATGGTTGGCGTTGATCGTCTTGGGTTGGTACCCTTGTAAGGGATTGTTCTTTCCACTTGCCACCAAAGTGTCAAATGCTTCGGCTCGGGTCATTCCTAGGAGAGGAGTGAAAAATCGGTTGTTGGTGGTACTTTTGTGGCTTTTGAGGGACGGGCCACTTGAGCATGATTTACCATTGAACTTTGCTTTGTTGTCGGTGAGCTCTTGCAAGCGGGCCTTGAGTTCGGAAACCTCTTCTTTGTGAATCTTCCTCTCGAGATCAAAACGGGCTTGCCACCAATCATCCTTGCAGCGGGCATTCTCGGCAAGTCTATCCATTTGTTCCCCCATGGCTCTTATTATGTTGAAGAGCCTTTCATTGGACGTGGAAATGTACCCACCATTGTTGTTGTTGCCGTTGGAAGCCATTGGACTTATTGGAAGAACACGGTTGATCTTAGGTTGGCCCCACAAATACCTTTTGGGTAAAATAATTTAACCCACAAACAAACAAAAAAGACTCGAACCAAATAAGGAAAAATGACTCTCTTTTTTTTATTTATTTACAAAAGTCGGAAGGACGTGGTCCTTTTTGGGGTTTCTAGAAAAATAGTGGAATCGTCACACTAGTATATAGACATTCTCGCGGTCTCATATACTCATCGGATTCCACCACGCTTGTGATACCTATATGTGACGGGATTAAACTAAATTAATGTCATAAAGCATACATACGGGGACGGAGTTTTATTTCATCCATAATAACCACTTGGGGACGGAGTTTTATTTCATCCATAACAACCACTTGTTTCTTTTAGAAACGTCATGTATGATTTGATGACATTAGTTTAGGGAAATCTCGACACATGAAAACCGACTTGGTCACGGAGTGTTAGAACCTAGACTAAGAATTGTGTTGGCTTGTGCTCGGCGAATGAGAGGCTTAAATCACCCCTGGCATGTAGTCATGAACTACGCCACGGGCTGAGGTTTACCGCTTTGAAAGAGTCAAGGTCGGGTGGAGCTTGAAACTTCCTAGGACGGGCCTCGACGGGTTTGGGGTTATGAACTTTGTGCGACTCGATTGTGAGCAATTTATAAGGATATGTGCATGTAGTGTGAGGTCAAGCCAAGTGACAAATATATATATATATATATATATATATATATATATATATATATATATATATTCAAAGGAAAAGAAAAAAAATAAACACATAATTACAACTTTCGAATCACCCGTGTGACCGACAAAAAATAAACAGAAAATAAAAAATTGTTTTGTACAGGCCCGGTGCCCACACACTGTCAATCATTCTGTTCTGTGCACTGTTCTGTTTCTGGGAATGCGCCCAGAAGCGCGCGCATTGGGTTGTTCAATCGGGAGGCGCGCGCGTTAGGAGGAGGCGAGCAGAGGCGCCCGCTTCTGGGTAAAAACCTGCAAACTGATGGGTTCAAGGGACTGCCTTGACCCTAAATAATAAAACTTTCCCCTGTAGTAATTGTTAGCACAAAAATATGGAATTGAAGGACGAGATGAGAGGCGGGCAATTCTGGTAATTAGGGTCGGACGCGCATGCTTTAGGCCAAGAAGGCCAGAGGCGCGAGCTTCCAACCCTTTTTACCAGAATGACAGAAAACAGAATAAAAGAACACCAAAAGCAGAAACGCAAGTTTAACCCTCTAAATTATCCACAGGGGAGACGCCACTGTAGATACCCCGGGAAAACCACAACTTGGCTAGAGCAGTGAATTATCCTAGGATGTCTAACTTGTTTTAATTTGTAGAGTCGTCACCTATGTTATTGAGGGAACATAAGAAAAACCTAAAGAAATAGCCTATTTTTAATGTACAAAGCCATAGATTCGGGAAGAGGGGGGTTCGGGGGTTAGGTGACGGAGTGGGAAGTACTTAAACACCCATTCCGCCCCGCTTACGCGGGTCTTGCTACTATTGGTGTTCTAATGCTAAATGTCCTTATTTTAATATGAGAAAAGTGCTAACAATTATAATGTAAAGAAAAGGGGAAATAAAAGAGAATTGTTTTTATTGATTAATTGCTAAAGATTACATGTAACAACTATGCTAGTAATTACATTAATAAATGAAATGGAATTTAAAATAGTGTTTGTAATGTTGGAAGATAACCTTGACCAAACTTCAATAGTGAAGTGGCCTTTTTGGTTATGTTCCTTTTTTATGGAGATTGCATACACATTTAGAAGAGGTGAAAGATGAAAAGAAAGAAGATAAAGAGTCTTAATAAAGAGAAGTAATAAATAAGATTAAGAGTTTAGAAGAAGAGAATGAACATTGTACCTTGTGCTTGAATGGGGAAGAACCAAAATTGTCTATAGTCACCACCCTTTGAAAATAAACTTTTGTGTTTTTTTAGAGTATTCTTGAGTCAATATCCTTCCTTCTTTCCATGGTGGAATGAAGGGGTATTTATAGGTGTTAGGGAAGTGTTTGTGGTCACAAATATGGCTCTTACCTGGATCAAGCCAATGCATAATGGCCTTGGGGGTTACAAATCAGAAAATGAGGGAAATTTGGCAAAATCTGGGATTCTGGAGGTAGGAAGCGCGCACATCCCACCCCTCTATTGGAAGCACACGCCTCCCACAAAGGAGGGCGGAGGCGCGCACGTCCCACCTTCAGAAAATCCATATTTTAGCCCGAAAGTTAACCCCGTTATGTAGTTAAGCCCCGAAACTAACGAAATTAATCAGAAACTTAACAAACACCATGAAAGTCAACAAAATAAAGTAAACAAAGACTCAAGGTTGACCTTGTCACTTAGTCAAGCTCGAGACTAACGTAGTAAGTCAAGAACTTAGCGGAAAGTAACGAAAGTTAATGAAAAGTAATAAAACTTAACAGAAAAGAGGAAGATGGAGAATGTGTATGAAATCGGGACATGAGAGGTCCAAGGCGGGGTGACTACAGAGGGCTATTTATAGTGGAGATTCAAAACTAGCCGTTGGAGCTCTGAGCAAGGACAATGAGCTGGCACAATGTGATTGGTGCGCAGGTGTCCTTTATAGCCCTTGGAGACAGAGCAAGAGCACAAACTTCAAACTTCTTCTAGAAGGATGACAGGTGTCTTCATTTGAAAATTCAAACTGAGGCGCGTCTCCATCTACGTGTATGCTGAGTGTGTTTGTTTTGTCGTATGTACACATCAGCACTTTGGCTCATTCCAAAAAGCGTATCTTGACTTGACGCTTTCCAAGCTTCTAAAATATGAGGTCAAGAAATAAAATAATTAACTAAGGCAAAACTGCGCGCGCATGGAAGCCATGCGCATTGAGTTGCGCAGATGGGGTGCTGCTCATGGGAGTCATGTGCATCACACTTAGACAATTGCACATGAGACCTCAAATTCAAAGTATAAGCCCTAATCACTAAGCCTAGTCTATAAAGAGGACTTAGCTAAAAATTGAAGTTATAAAACTTCTTACATAGGGTCCTAAAGTCCTTAAAATAAACTTAGGTGATAGTATCAATCAATTCTAACATAAATAGGAGGGTTAAGTAATAAGCATACCCAACAATACAGATTTTGCTTTTAGTTATACAGATGTTTGCTTATGTATTTGCTCAAACCAAATTTGGATTTTTATTTATTTTTGAGACCGCACCTTTGAAGGTTGCCTACGTTCCCCTATTACAAGTAGGGCTAAGGGGCTCAGGTCACCGTAGTTCATTTCTAATTGTAGAAAGGGAAGATAGAGGAGGGGAAGTAACAGGGAAAATGATTATTTTTTTTTATTTTTTATTTTTATTTTTTGAGGTCATTGTAGAAGACCGTTGAGGGAGTGCCGCTTGCAGGAGCGCATTGATGGAGAGTTCCGTTTGTAAGAGAGGACCGTGGTGGTCAGTTGTAGTAGCAGCGGAACTTACTAATGTTGATGGGTTCCTTGAAATGATTGCTTTCCAAATCTGCCATCCTAACAGCTCCTCCGGAGAAGATCTTTTGTACCACGTAAGGGCCAGTTCATGTTGGAGCCCATTTGCCCAAGGGGTTGAACTTGTTTGTGAAGCATACTTTGAGCACCAAATCTCCTTCCTTAATGTCCACCGGTTTTACTTTCTTGTTAAAGGCATCCGTCGTCCTCCTTTGATAGGCTCTGATGTGTTCTATAGCTTTGAGCCTCCTTTTGTCCAAGGTAGCCAATTAGTCGTAGCGACTGCGGAGCCATTCTACCTCATTCACTTGATTTTCGAGCAACACCCTTAAGGACGGTACTTCTAACTCGATGGGGAGCACTGCTTCCATGCCGTATATAAGAGCGTAAGGAGTCTCACCGGTGGCGGTGCGTACTGATGTTCTGTAGCCCCAGAGCGCTAAAGGTAGTTTGTCGGGCCAATCCCTTCCCCTTATAGACATTTTTTTGATGATCTACTCGATAGTCTTGTTAGCTGCCTCAACTGCTCCGTTAGTCTGGGGATAGTATGGGGAGGATTTCTTCCTTTCTACCATAAATTTTTCGAGTAGACGGGCCGTCTCTGCTTCGAAATGACTACCATTATCTGATATGATCAAATTTGGGACACCATAACAGTACATGATGTTTTCTTTGATAAATTGTGCTACCTTCTTGGAATTTAACACTTTGTAAGATTGCGCCTCGATCCATTTGGTGAAATAGTCTACAGCTATCAGCACAAATTAATGATCGTTGCTTCCTGCAGGATGGATCTTATTGATGATATCAATGCCCCATGTTGCGAATGGCTAAGGATTAGTCATACTGTAGAGGCCATGCGGAGGGATATGGTTTAAGTTGGAGCACACTTGGCATTTATGGCACTTTCTGACCCATTGGATACAGTCTGTTTCCATGGTGATCCAATAGTAACCCAGACAAGTGATCTTCTGTCGGAGCATTCTTGCATTCATATGCGGACTGCACAATCCGTTGTGTACCTCCTCCATGATGGTCTCATCTTTCTTGCTTCCCAAACATAAGAGAAGAATTCCGTCATAGTGTCTCTTGTATAAAGCATTATCTAACAGTATGAATTGTCCCGCTAGCCTCTTTAGTGCTTGTAGGATTTTGACTTTAACGTTTCCTTCAAAGGAAGCTTCCCCATGCTTAAGGAATTTGTAAATCTGCGCATACCAATGATCCTCAACTGCTTCTGATTCCGTTTGGATTTCACAACAATATGCAGGATTCTCTCTTCGGCCGACTCTGAAGGGTTTGACTGACTTCCCTTCGGGGATTTCTACAAGAGATGCCAGGGTGGCGAGTGCATCGGAGAATCTGTTTCTATCTCGCGAGAGATAATGAAATGTGACTTCTCGGAATTGTTCGATCGGCTTGTCCATGTAAACTTGGTATAACTGCAGATAGGGGTCCACAGTCTTCCACTTCTTCGCTGTCTGGTTTATAATCAGCGCCAAATCTCCGTATACTTCTAACTCCTTTAAATTTCGTTCTAAGTATTCTTCTAAGCCTTCTATGCACTCCTCATATTCAGCAGCATTTTTGGTGGTTGTGAAATTCAACTTTATTGCTATTGGGGTATGTTCGTCCTTGGGATCGACTAAAAAAGCCCTACTCCGTTGCCTCTTGTGATTGCAGCCCCGTCGAAGAATAACTGCCACTTGTCCATGGCCTCCGTTGAAAAAATACCATCGTCTGGAAATTCAGGGTCCGACCCTCGTTCTTCAGTACTCGGAGAATCTGCTAACTGATCTACCATAGCTCTCCCTTTAACTGCCTTTCTTGGAACATACGTGATGTCGAACTCTCCCAGAAATACTGACTAATTGGCGAGTCTCATGGACATTGATGGTTTTTTGAATAAATACTTGATCGGATCCATCTTTGATACCAACCGTATGGGGTGAGATACCATGTAATGTTTGTGCTTGGAGACTACTCACACCATTCCAGTGCACGTCTTTTCTAATGCTGAATAGTTAAGCTCATTGCCTTGTAGCTTCCGACTGACGAAGTATATGGCGTTTTCTACTCAGGAGTCTTTGGCTTCTTGTGCTAGTATGGCGCCGACGGCCGTGTCTGTTACAGTTAAGTATAGCAGCATTGGCTTCTCCTTATACGGCGGGCATAGGATTGGGGTATTCACTAAGTACTTTTTAATCTATTCGAAGGCTTCTTGGCAGTCGCAATTCCATTCTATATTGGCGGTTTTCTTCATTAGCTTGAAGATCGGCTCACAGACTATAGTCAACTAATTGATGAAGCGGCTAATGTATTGTAGCCTTCCCATGAATGCTTTGACTTCCATTTCTATACGGGGCGGCTTCATATCCATGATGGCTTGAATATTTTTTGGGTCAGCTTCTATTCCGCGTTCTGTGACCATATATCCTAGCACCTTTCCTCAAACTACCTAAAACGTACATTTGTCAGGATTCAGGCACATGGAGTGTTCCCTCAGTCTGTTGAAGAATTTCCGTAAGTCAATTAGGTGTTGACCGTCAGAACCCTTGGAGTGTATAATCATGTCGTCTACGTACACCTTGATTTCCTTGTGAATCATGTCATGAAATAAGGCAGTCACTGCACGTTGGTAGGTAGCCCCAGCATTTCTCAACCCAAATGGCATTACAGTGTAGCAGTATGTCCCCTACGGCGTAGTGAAAGCAGTCTTTTCTTGGTCTTCTTCAGCCATCTTGATCTGATTATACCCAGCGAAACCATCCACAAATGACTTGACCTCATAGTTAGCCATTGCATCCACCAACATGTCGATGTTTGGGAGCGGAAAATCATCTTTGGGACTTGCTTTGTTGAGATCACGGAAATCCACACAAACTCTGACTTTGCCATTAGCCTTCTTGACTGTAACTATATTTGACAACCACGTCGGATATTAAATCACCCTTATGAAACCCACTCTGAGTATCTTCTCAATTTCTTCTTTCACTTGCAGTGACCATTCTGGCTTGATGCGGCAAAGTTTCTGTTTTACCGGCTTGGCGTCTGGTGCTATCGGAATTTTGTGCTCTACAATGGAGTTATTCAGCCCCGGTATATCTTTGTAAGACCATGAAAATACGTCAACATATTCTTTGAGTAACCCAATCAGTGCTTCCTGTTCTTCATCTTGAAAGAAGCTCCCAATCTGTGTTTCCTTTGGCTCGTCGTCTGTTCCCAGATTCACACATATTAACACCTCATCGGCAGCTTGGGCTCGATTTTCCCTTTGATTGATAACCTGCTCTGAAATTTCGCTCATTTAGTTCATCTGTGTCTGCCTCTTTTAATGAATCGTTATTAACTATTTGTATATCATTAGGTTGATTAGTTAATTTATCATTTATAAGAGTGACTATAATGGGATACTCGGAAAGATCGAGGTTTTCATTTAGTGCGAAGGGAAACATGGCGTTGGAGACCAATTCATAGTCTTCCGATGTGAGGTTGTTATACTTGGAAGAAGACTCAAATTCAAAGGTAATGACATCGAACCTAGACGACCTAGGGGAACTAACAGGAGACTCAATAGGGGAGGTTGTAGGGGGATCAGCCAGTCCAAGTTCCTCGGTCATGAAATTTGTCGTTGCTATTGGTCCGTCATATGTGCACCAATTCTTCAATTTACCAACCATCGGTGAGACCAACGTCCTTGGATCGACATCATCAGTCTTGTCCTCTATCATGGACACAAAATTAGTTGAGAAGTATATCTTCTCTGGTTCCGAGTTTGGAGAGAGAGAAATAGGTTTTGCTAAAGACAGAGAGTAATAAGGGAATTCACTATCATTAAAAATATCTGAAGTATAATCTGAGTCAACATCAGGTGCCTCGCCATCTGCCACAGTCATTTTGGTCAGATTGGCGAGGCCTGCCTCGTTTTTAGCTCTATCAAGGGCAGTTCTAGGGTCTTCTACCAAATTATCTGTAGATACCCCGGGAAAGCCCACTACTTGGCTAGAGCGGTGAATTATCCTAGGATGTCTAATTGATTTTAGAGTTTAGAGTCGCCACCTATGTTTTTAGAGGAACATAAGAAAACCTAAGAAAATAGCCAATTTAATGTTACGAAACCAAAGATTCGGAAAGAGAAGGGTTCGGGGGTTAGGTGACGGAGTGGGAAGTGCTTAAACACCCACTCCGCCCCGCTTACGCGGGTCTTGCTATTCTTGGTGTTCTAATGCTAAAAGTCCTTCAATTAATTAATATAAAAAAGTGCTAATGATTACGATGAAAAGAAAGGGGAAATTAAAAGAGAAATGATTTTATTAATTTAATGCTAAAGATTACATGTTGAATTATTGTTAACCAATTATATTAAAAAATGAAAAGTAAATTAAAATGGAGTTTGGAATGTTGGAATGTAACCTTGGCCAAACTTCAATAGTGAAGTAGCCTTTTGGTTGTATTCCCTTTTATGGAGATTGCATACTAGTAAGACACAAATAAAAGAGAAGGAGAAAACTTGTACCTTTAGAAAAGAGAACTTGAAACCTTGACTTGAAAGTGTTGTTGTTGTAGAGAAATGGTTGTGTAGAAATTTATGTAGAGTTTGGTTGTTAAAACTCTTGTTCGGAGAATTTGTGGAGAGTTTGTGTAAAGAGAAAGTGTTGAAAATTCAAGGTCCTAAAAGTCTAGAGTTTTGGCTAGAGAAAAAATGTTGAGGTCCCCTTCTAAGGTAAAAATGAGGGGTTTAAATAGGTAGAAAAGAGAGGAAAATGTGGTCTTTCAACCAATAGAAAAATAAAGAGAAATAAAATAAATAAAAGAAAATCAAATAATAAATAAATAAAATATTTAGTTTTTGGGAAAAATCTAAGAATATGGGATTGGGATTTATGAAATAAGGGGGGATGAATGTGGATGTAAAAGAAGGTCTTTTTGTATCAAGAAGAGATGTTGTAAATAAGAAAAGGGAGGTAAAAATGGTGCAATCCGTTACTGCCATATCGGGAGGCACGCGCTTCCGGCCTTTGGGGCGAGAGGCGCGCGCGGGCCGTGGACATTATCGGAGGCGCCCGCGGGTGAAAAATAACAGAATAATAGAATGACTCTAAAAGTTAACTCTTTTATGCAGTTTAGTCCAAAATTAACGGAATCAGTTAGGAACTTAACGGAAGTAACAGAAATTAACAAAAACAAGTTAAATAAAAATACTATGTATGCAATCGGGGTGAGAGGTCCAAAGCGGGGTGTCTACAAAGTCCCTCGGCGATGTGGATTGCAAAGCAAAACGCGTCGACGAAAGAAAGACAACCGCCGAGGACATCGACATGAGAAAAAAAAGACTCGATAAAACATGAATTTGAAATTTGCGAAGGATAGGGGTGCGCTCCCTGTGTGAGAGGCTTTATTGATATAGAAAGGATATGAAGCAGGATCCGTTTGCTGAAGAGGGATCCGTTTGCTGATGCGGGATCCGTTTGCTGATGCGGGATCCGTTTGTTGAAGCGGGATCCGTTTGCTGATGCGGGATCCGTTTGTTGATGCGGGATCCTTTTGCGTAAGCGGGATCCGTTTGCTGATGCGGGATCCGGTTACTGATGCGGGATCCATTTGCGGATGGCGGGAACCGAGGTTCCGTCTGCCTATATGTGATATTGTTGTGTTGCTTGATGGAAAGGTTGTGATTTTTCGGCTCACCATAGACCGAGTTGTTGTCATTGAATTGTAATTGTTTGACCCTGTGGGATGCAGGCGTAGTTGACGGCGGATCACTTTCTGCTGGGGCTGAAGTGCCTTGAGTTGCAGATGCTGTTGACCTTGTGGTGGTACCTGTTAAGTGTGTGATTTGCAGGTATATGTGCTTGTGACATGTATGAGATGTGAAATGGAAGTTATGAGAGAAATTGTGCTTGTGGTGTGATGTGATTTGAAGGCAGTTTTGCATGAGAGAGAATTTTTGTAAGAATGGAGAAAGTGATTTTGTGTGCGGTGTGATTTGAGGAAAGCCTCGGATGTATTCATACCTTCACTTACCATTGCCGTTTGATGGATTAGTGTTGTGGTGGTGGATGCCTTGATGCTTTTGATGAAGAATGTCCATGCTTTGGATGGAGAATGATGATGTTGGTGATGATGAATTGTTTTTACCTTTGATGGAGTGTCGGTGAGATGGTATTCTGGGTGATGGGTTGGTCGTGCCAAAAGGCTGCCTACGTATCCCTTTAAGAGAATCAGACCAGCGTAGTTCAAAGATGATGGAGAATGCTGGGGGAGAATGCTAGGAGCAAAGCAAAAAGGAAACACATAATTTTGCGCAAGAAAAGAAAAAAATAATAACAATAATAAAATCTTTTTTTTTAATTAGAAAGAAAAGAATATGCACATACGTGAGAAAAAGATTTTTTTTTTAGTTCGTGAGTGAACCATTTTAACCATTGTGTGTTTGTAAAGCCAACCCAAGATCAAGTCATGTTCAATCGAAGTCTGGATTGCCTTGCTTGAATTCTGTCGTCGTTGCCGTTTTGCCCAACGAAAAGTGATTTCTAGCCCCAAGAGATGTGTCAGTTATGGGGCTCCAAAAGACATTCGATGCCGAGATAAGGGGTTGCTGATTGTAAGGCCCCTAGAATGCCTTTGATGCCAAACTATGAGAGACTTGCATAGCCCCCAAGATGAATCGACTCTTGACCTTTTCAAATAAATCGCCTTTTGCTGTTGACGTGAGCAAGCTCCAAGAGAAGATCATTGATACCAAGCTTTGAGAGATTACTAAACCCCAAGTATCGTGGGCTTGTTGTTTGCGAGCTTGTCGATGGCGGGATGTGAAGACCTTTCGGTGTGAAGCCCCAACTTATCTTGGCATTGTATTGAGAGCAGATGCACCATTGGGTAGAACTCATGAAAGTGATCTTCCTCTTGTTTGGAGATGAATGCCCTTTTTTTTGTGGTTGGTACCCAAGTGGCGGAGGGTCCATGTTGAAAATGCAGTAGAATCTTCGGGAAATGTCTCGTGGAAGATGGTGATGTTGTTGCAGATGATAGGGTTTTGACATGATAAAGTCTCAAACGGTACGTTTGCTTGAGTCTTCTTGAGTCGAACTAATAACGGATCTTTGGATGCAGCCTGTGCTTTTGATCTTGGAGAAGGGAGTGCAGTACTTGCAGAAACATTAGGATTGGCCGAGGCATTTCCCGCTATAACCCAATCACGTGAGTTTAGCATATTGAATCTTTTTCCTTTTCTCTAAGACTTCCTTCATAATCTCGCTGAAAGTTCTAACAAAAATCATCAAATTCATTCATAACATTGGAGCCCTTATTCAAAGTCGTGGGTGATGGTGATGTTGTTGCGGAAGATAAGGCCTTGGCGTGATAAAATCTCAAACGGTATGTTTGCTTGAGTCTTCTTGAGTTGAACTAATAACGGATCTTCAGGTGCAGCATGTGCTTTTGATCTTGGAGAAGGGGGTGCAGTACTTGCAGAAACATTGGGATTAGCCGTAACTCTGGTCGAGTTATCATATTGGCATTTCCTTGAATCCTTTTCCTTTTCTCTAAGACTTCCTTCATGATCTCGTTGTAAGTTCTAACAAAAATCATCAAATTCATTCATAACATCGGAGCCCTCATTTAAAACCAAGAGACCTTTGACTTGAGGTGTTGGGAGACCCTTGAAGCTTGATCTCTTTCATATAAGACTTCTCCACATTGCATTGCTTGAGCATTGCTGTCCCAAAGACTGTCGGTTGCGAAGCCCCAATATTGCCCTTTGCTTGTATCACTGTAATGCCATAGCCCAAAAGATTGTAGATTGCGAAGCCCCTTGAGACCTTCGGTGCCGAAATGAGGAAGCTTCCAATGTTGCACATGACTCCGCCGGGGACACTGAAGTGAATTTCTTCTTACCGAGGGAGCCTTTAAAACTTGATCGTACCCCCTAGAGTGACACCATTGATTAGGAGTGGAACGAGAAGGGCCCATCCTTGATCGGGGGAACAAGTATGAGCATACATGATAAGAAGGTGCTTCTCGACATTCCTTTTGAGATACTTTGAGGATAGTCTCACACATCTTTCTTGAGCGTAACCCAAGGGCTCGTTAACTGTCAAATGAAGCGAGAGAAGTTTTATTTCTTGAGTCACATAGCCCCTAGGGCGTCATCACTTGTTGAGCAAAACAAGAGACTCGTCCTTGTGTGGGGGAACAAACACAAGGGGACATGGCAAGAGCTACTCCATTCTCGGGAGTCTTTCAGCATACTTTAGAGGGACATGCTTGTAGAAGCTTGAATTACATGTTGTTGCCCAAACCAACTGACTAGCTGGGGATTATTTTGTGCAACCTCGTACCCCTTTAATGATAAGCTCGTTCTCGGACGGGTCTCGGTTACCACGGGCTTTCTTTTACATGAGCCCAAAGATGCACATTGCAAGAACAATCTTTCCAATAACCCAAAATGACCTTTGATGGTTCTATATCTCGTCAAGCCTTTTGCAATTCCAAAGTTGGCTTGGTGGGGATTGACTTGCTGAGGAGACCCAATGTAGAACTTGTGCATTTGTCTTATTTAGAGGCTGGAGATCTCCATTTCTCTTTCCCTTCTCTCTCTCACTCTCTCATTTTTTTTTATGATGCACCCTGTTTTTTGCCTAGACCGCCCTTTCGGGTTTTCAATCTAGCGTGCATCTCTTTTGCGTCTTCATTTTGACTCGATTAATGAGGAAGTGTGCATTGACTCTAGCAGAGGATGAGAGACATGTGATTTTGCGGTGAAGACCTCTTGTCACTAAAGATGAGTGACATTGACTCGACTAGGGAAATGTCCCTAGTATTGACTTCATGTATGTATATTTTTTGAATGACTCACGAAGGTAAGTAAGTCATTAAGAGAGAAGAGAAAAAAATCCCCAGTTTGATTGCAAGAAACTGGGAGTATCGCAAAAAGAAGAGAAACCCCTAGACTCGACAAGGAACGGAAAACGATTCCAAATCTAAGAAAGTTGTTCAATCTTTTGGTGATTAATTCATTGGCAAATGAATCGTACAAAGACGTCTTGACAAGTTCGAGATGAAGGCCGATCACCATAACGCGCTAGGGCTAAACATATCTTCTTTCTTGCATGAGACCGGACCCAAAGGTTGCCTACGTTCCTCCGGTGAAGAGGCTCAGGTCACCGTAGTTCTTGTGGATTCTCCATTCGCCGAGATTGTTGTTGCTTCGTCCTTCATCGGTGGAATGATGTTGATCTTTTACTTCTTTGAGTGAGGGGGATTTTATTATTATTTTTTTTTGCTCTAACTTTTGCCTAGTTTGATTTGAGGATTTCAACCTAGCGAGCCTTTTTTTTTATCCCCTTTTGAAAACTTTGCTTTATGATTGTTGCTCCACCTTTCTTTGTCTTGATTTCGTCGTTGTTGATTTCTTCGTTGTTGATGCCGTCGTCGATGTTTAGCCCCTAGGCGTTCAAGCGATGGCCTTCATTCCAAAATTTGTTTAGACATTTTTTTTATCATTTTGCCAAGAATTAAATTGAACAACTTGGAGGAGTGTATGAGGACAAGAACGGCCTTTATTTGATGACTCAATGGACTCGAACATTTAACATAGGACGAGAGAAAACATTAATGCACACTTAAGAGGACTTTTGACTCTTTTTTTTTATTCCTACTACTAGGTAGAGAAAGAGAAACGGAGATTGTTGTCGTCGTCCCCCATGTCGTTGTAGTCCTCATTGTTGTTGTAGTCTTCTATGTCACTACATTCTTCCATGCCGTTGCTCGGATTTCTCGGGAACCCTTCGTCGTTGAAGCTTGTCTCATATGAAGACTCAGCCACTTCTCGGAGCAAATTTTCAACTCTAATTCCCGCATCATACATGCTTGCAAAATCCGGATAAAAGGCCCCACTAAGATGAGTTCGGTGGTCCCAAGTCAAACATTTCAAGAAGATGTCCATTTGTTCCTTAATTGAGGGCCTATCCACAATCTCGGCTAACTTGTCATTCCAACGACGGGAAAAGTCCCCAAATGATTCATTGCCCTCTTGCATAGTGTTCTCAAATTCTTTCTTTGTGGGACGGTACATGAAATTTCCTTGGTATTGCTTCTTGAAGGCAAACACATCGGCATCCCAATTGAGGCGGGTGGAAATCGGGAGACCCATATACCAATCTTTTGCGACCCCATTGAGAGTAAGTGGGAAGCACTGTGCCATTATTTGAGGAGACACTTTCTTCGGTAGCATGGCCAAAATGTAGGAGTCGATGTGAGCATCGGAACAAGAGTTGCCCTTGAACTTGCCAATATCGGGCATCTTGAATTTCTCGGGAAGGGCCACCATTGTGTTCATTAGAAGAGAAGCTTGATGAGGATCGGTGCTCGGGCCCTTGTGAAAATTTAGCCCACTAAGCTTTTGGTCAATGTAGGACATGATAGTATTGACAAGACCGGTGTCGATGCTTAGGACCTCTTTCCTTTCATTTGTGAGCCCTTTCAATTGGTTCTTGAGCTTAGCAACTTTTCTCTTGTGGGTAATTTCCACATGCTCGTAACGGGCTCGCCATAAATCATCTTTGTTACGGACATCCTCGGCTAGCGTATCAATTTGCCCTTTAAATGCTGTCACCATCTTGAATAACCCTTCGTTGGACACAGAAATATTCTCACCATTGCTGTTGCCGTTCGAAGCCATTTGGACCTATTAGCAGAACACGGTTGATCTTAGGATGGCCCACAAACACCTTTTGAGTAAAATAAATTAACCCACAAACAAGGAAAAAGACTCAACCACATAGAGAAAAATGACTTTTTTTTTTATTTACAAAAGTCGGAAGGACGTAGTCCTTTTTGGAGTTTCTAGAAAAATACTGGAATCGTCACACTAGTATATAGACTTTCTCGTGGTCCCATATACTCATCGGATTCCACCACGCTTGTGATACCTACATGTGACGGAATTAAACTAAATTAATGCCATAAAGCATACATGCGGGGACGGATTTTTTAATTTTCGTCCATAATAACCACTTGGGGACGGAGTTTTATTTCGTCCATAATAACCACTCGTTTCTTTTGGAAACGGCATGTATGATTTGATGACATTAGTTTAGGGAAATCTTGACACATGAAAACCGACTTGGTCACGGAGTGTTAGAACCTAAACTAAGAATTGTGTTGGCTTGTGCTCGGCTAATGAGAGGCTTAAAGGTCACCCCCGGCATGTAGTCATGAACTACGCCACGAACTGAGGTTTATCGCTTCGAAAGAGTCAAGGTCTGGTGGAGCTTGAAACTTCCTAGGACGGGCCTCGACGGGTTTGGGGTTATGAACTTTGTGCGACTCGATTGTGAGCAATTCATAAGAATATGTGAACGTAGTGTGAGGTCAAGCCAAGTGACAAAACATTTTTTTTTTCAAAGAAAGAAAAAACAAATAAGCACATATTTACAACTTTCGAATCACCCGTGTGACCGATAAAAATGAAACAGAAAATAAAAAGCAATTATGTGCAGGCCCGATGCCCACACACTGTCAAGACTGTCCATTCTGTTCACTGTTTCTGTTCTAGAAAATTGCCCAGGCGCGCGCGCTTTGAGCTATGAGGATGGGAGGCGCGCGCCTTAGGCACTAGAGGGCAGAGGCACCCGATTCTGGGCAGTACCTGCAAATCAGTGGGTTCAAGGGATTTCCTTGACCCTAAATTATAGAACTTTTCCCCTGCAGACATTGTTAGCACAGAAACATGGAATTGAAGGATGAGATGGGAGACGGGCGATTCTGGTTCAAAGGGTCAGACGCGCGCGCGTTAGGCCAAGAAGGCCGGAGGCGCGCGCTTCCTACCCCTTTTACCAGAATGCCCAGGAAACAGAATAAAAGAACACCAAAAGATGAAAACGTAAGTTTAACCCTCTAAATCATCCCCAGCGGAGTCGCCACTGTAGATACCCCGGCAAAGCCCACTACTTGGCTAGAGCGGTGAATTATCCTAGGATGTCTAATTGATTTTAGAGTTTAGAGTCGCCACCTATGTTTTTAGAGGAACATAAGAAAACCTAAGAAAATAGCCTATATAATTTTACGAAACCAAAGATTCCGAAAGAGAAGGGTTCGGGGGTTAGGTGATGGAGTGGGAAGTACTTAAACACCCACTCCGCCCCGCTTACGCGGGTCTTGCTATTCTTGGTGTTCTAATGCTAAAAGTCCTTCAATTAATTAATATAAAAAAGTGCTAATGATTACGATGAAAAGAAAGGGGAAATTAAAAGAAAAATTATTTTATTAATTTAATGCTAAAGATTACATGTTGAATTATTGTTAACCAATTATATTAAAAAATGAAAAGTAAATTAAAATGGAGTTTGGAATGTTGGAATGTAACCTTGGGCAAACTTCAATAGTGAAGTAGCCTTTTGGTTGTATTCCCTTTTATGGAGATTGCATACTAGTAAGACACAAATAAAAGAGAAGGAGATAACTTGTACCTTTAAAAAAGAGAACTTGAAACCTTGACTTGAAAGTGTTGTTGTTGTAGAGAAATGGTTGTGTAGAAATTTGTGTAGAGTTTTGTTGTTAAAACTCTTGTTGGGAGAATTTGTGGAGAGTTTGTGTAAAGAGAAAGTGTTGAAAATTCAAGGTCCTAAAAGTCTAGAGTTTTAGCTAGAGAGAAAATGTTGAGGTCCCCTTCTAAGGTAAAAATGAGGGGTTTAAATAGGTAGAAAAGAGAGAAAAATGTGGTCTTTCAACCAATAGAAAAATAAAGAGAAATAAAATAAATAAAAGAAAATCAAATAATAAATAAAAGAAATATTTAGTTTTTGGGAAAAAGCTTAGAATATGGGATTGGGAGTTATGAAATAAGGGGGGATGAATGTGGATGTAAAAGAATGTCTTTTTGTATCAAGAAGAGATGTTGTAAATAAGAAAAGGGAGGGAAAAATGGTGCAATCCGTTACTGCCATATCAGGAGGCGCGCGCTTCCGGCCTTTGGGGCGAGAGCGCGCGCTGTCCGTGGACATTATCGGAGGCGCCCGCGGGTGAAAATAACAGAATGACAGAATGACTCTAAAAGTTAACTCTGTTACGCAGTTTAGTCCAAAACTAACGGAATCAGTTAGGAACTTAACGGAAGTAACAGAAATTAAAAAAACAAGTTATATAAAAATACTATGTATGCAATCGGGGTGAGAGATCCAAAGCGGGGTGTCTACACTATCTTGTATGAGATCTTGAATAACTAGCTTTAGAGCAAACAATTCTTCAATATCATGGCCGGTGACTTGATGGTAGTCGCATGCTTTGTCTGGATTGCTTCCGGGGTGGGGTTGGTATCCTTCCGATGGTTGAATCATCCTCTTTGCTGATAGGCCGTAGAACATAGTGTCCATGTCGATTTTCAGTTGTTTGAAGGCGTCGACCATTTCCAGTAGGCTTATCTGTTGGTGTTATCCCCTAGGCATGTTGTTTGTAAAACAAATGTTATTATTTATAAAGATATTGAATGTTTAATTATTATACCTTTTGCATGTTTATTATAATAATCCCCGTCCTTGATAATTATGATTAATTATTAGTATAAGTTTAATAGATAATCATATGATGATTATGGTGTATGTGATACAATTAGACTTATGGGTATTTGTTGGAGAACAAATACTGGACTGACCCCTATGAGATTTATGTCATGGTCACAATGTCATAATTAAGTCTCATATAGTTATATCACTGGAATCTCTAGACCTGAGGTTATTACAGTCTTCCACATAATAAACATTACGTTTGACATATTCAAATGTTATCCCTAACCGGATACCTATAAAGAATATGATTGGCATAATCGGAATCATGTAGGGAAGAGTAATAAGCCAAGATGGGATTTGTTCCTCGTCAAGAGAGATGTCAAGCTTTGGCCACTCGATGAATGGTATTGATGAAATGCATGGCCGTGCTCAAATAAGATTTGTATTATCAATACATTCGGGATCGAGAAAGCATTGAACAAATGTAAGTTGACCATTGACCATGGCTTACGTTCAATAGACATCGTGTAACAAAGAGATTGTGTTATGTTCTATTTTAGGAAACTTTAGATTCCAAAGTTATACTAATTGGTTAATCATAATGGCTTGCTAGAGTCCGCTTATGACTTACGAGGTTTGACTGGTTCGGACTCGTTGCCAACTTAGTATAATCCTATTGGGTCACATACGCAGAACGGATAATTAAAAGGAGCGAAAAACGAGGAAACTGAACAGGACGTCCGTACGGCTTGACATGCGACGTACGCCTATCTAGGCGCCGTACGGCGGCGTGCCCGTAATTCAGTTTAATTAAAGCAGTTCTTGTTGGACAAGTAGACCTAAGTCCCAAAAGGGTTTTGGACACTCATTGAATATAAATACAGACTGGCGGGAATTGTTCCCTAGTTGTTGATTTTATCAATTCTAAAGTCTTTCTTAGATAGAGAAATCACACATTATATTCTTGGGTTATTGTGATTGATTAATCCCAATTTTCAAGTCACAATAATTAGAAGCTTTGAATAATCGTTCTTCATCATCGTTGATCAATCCGAAGACCTAGCAGTCAAGTTCAAGAAGGCGTTCTTGAAATCTGTTCGTTGTGTGGATCACCGGTAGAGGGCGTTTACCTTAACGCTTAATTCAAGTTTTACATAACGATCTACAAGGGTTAGTTTCTTTCATCTTGTTATTATGATTTATTTTTCATAGCGGATCTAGGCTATTGGGTTTTATTCATGTCTATCTTCTGCTGCGCATGATTGCACAAAACCCAACAGTGGTATCAGAGGCCAGTTGATGATCAATAATTCTAATATAGTCATGATATAATTATTTAATGCGATTATTTAATTGGTATGATCATGATCTAGATGAATTTATGTGATGGATTTTATATGAGATATAAAATATGCATGCTAGTTGATGTGATTGTAATATTGATTCGATTAATATGTATGATCGCATGCTTAGATTATCATGATATAATTGGATTATAATTGTTGATAATATTGATCTTATTTGTATGAGGAATAAATTGGTTATTGTTTGTATGAATAAAGTGGGTTAAAATTAGTATTCTGTATATTTCGTATTTCTGTGATCTGATTATGTATAAATACGATATTGGATTGATCGAATTTCTGAAAAACTATAAATCTGGAGAAACTGATCGCGGCATCCGTACGGCTGGACAGACGGCGTACGCCTAGGTCCAAGCCGTATGGCGCCTTCAGATTTTTCCAGATTGTTGCTCTGTTTTCTGGTATCCAGATTGTTCGGTAAATCGTTTACGGAATTTGAATCTGAAAATAGAAACTGGTTTCAGACGGCTGGTTTTCAAAACCGTGTTTCCTGAAACAGTTTTCTGCAAAGAATTCAAAGTAACTGCAGAAATCAGAGTTCTAAAAGAGTTTAGAACTGCTGTAATCTGTGAGATTAAGAGACAATGGAATATATTGAGACAAGTGGCCAATCTATACGGGAATGTGGATGCCTTTTGGCTTAGTTTCGACCGTATAGAGAAGTTGCTTGGTTTCTTGATCCTAGTACGGGAATGTGGATGCATTTTGGCTTAGTTTCGACCGTACGGTTTGTGCTCTCAATTTCAAGATGCTCTGCAGAAGGTTTGGACTATACTGATTTGATCCATTTCAGATGGCTGGTTTTTGAAACCGTGTTTCCTGAAATAGATGTAAGTTCAGAAGTCCAGACATTGAGATTAGAATCTTAAAGGAGTTTAAGATTGGCGTAATCTCATAGTTTTTAGACTTTAATCCTTAACTAGCGCAACTAATGTCACATAAAATTAATTCGGTTAATTGATTAACTTTATGTGTGTGAACCTTCTTAAAATTTAAGTTATGTGTCAATCCATGATTAAAACACTTGTAATTACATGGGTAGTTTTATGCGGGCTCTGCCAAAGCGAGGCGCATTAATTCTATTCATCTATGAGCAAGATGAGGAAAGAGTTATTCCTATACGTTTAAAATGGTTTGACTTAATTGGGCTATCAAAAGACAAAGTTTTGGGCCTAAGGCACAGATGAGATTAAAACGTGTTAGACATATCATGTCAAAATCTCATAAAGGATCTAAGAGTCATATATGATATGATTGACAAGGAGTTGTCTACCTAATTAATTTAATTTTGAGAGTATCGCCAAAGCGGACTTGAAATTAAATTAAAGTTGGATCTTAGCCCATTTAAATTATATGATACATTGGATGTATTTGAAGGTTATATAATTTAGTGGGAGTATTTGTGAAATACTCACATTGATAATATCTTTAATTAAGTTGGTACTTATATTTAATTATATGTTTGCATAATTGTAGATAATGGCTCAAAGTACTGGTTCTTTATCATTGCGAACTATCCTTGAGAAGGAAAAGCTTCAAGAAAATGGAGCTAACTACATGGATTGGATCCGTAGCCTTAGAATTTTTCTAAATCATGAGGACAAGCTCTATATTCTTGATGAGCCCGTTCTTGAAGAGGAACCTGCTTCTAATGCACCCAAGGATGAGAGAAACGCCTACAAGAAACACAAAAGTGACTCTCGTGAGGTGGGTTGTATTATGCTTGTGGCCATGTGTCCAGAGATTCAGAAGACACTTGAACACTTGGAGGCATTTGACCTTGCAGTTTCGTTGAAAGATATGTTTCAAGAACAAGCAAGGCAAGAAAAGTTCGACACTATAGCTGCCTTGGTCTCATGCAAGATGAGCGAAGAGAAATCTGTGGGCCCTCATGTTTTGAAGATGAAGGCTCACTTTGAGCATCTAGAGAGGCTTGGCCATCCCATTGATGTTGAGTTGGCCACTGATTTTATTCTTAATTCATTGCCCAAAAGCTATAATCATTTCTTCATGAACTTTAATATGCATGGGATGGATAAGTCCCTGTCTGAGTTGCATGGGATGCTAAAGACAGCGGAAAAGAAAATCAGTAAAGAAGTCGCTCATGTGCTCGTAGTGATAAAGGAAGGAAAACGCTCTTAAGGCAAAGGCAAAGGGGTTAAGACAAAAGTTGTCAAACCCAAGATTGGCAAGGCAATTGTTTCCAATGCTAATGTGGCTAAACATACTTCCCAAAATGATACAATATGTTTCCACTGCAATGAGATTAGTCATTGGAAACGAAATTGCAAGGTTTACAAGGAAGAGTTAAAGAAGAATAAGGGCAGTGGGACTGCGTCTACTTCAGGTATCTATGTTATAGATATTCTACTTTCTTCTTCTAGTTCCTGGGTATTAGATATCGGATGTGGATCTCACATTTGTTTGAATGTGCAGGCACTAAGGAATAGGAGGCTACTCAAAGATGGCGAAGTGGACCTACGTGTGGAGAATGGAGCAAGAGTTGCTGCATTAGCCGTAGGAACATATGATGTCATTTTACCTAGCGGATTAATTCTTGTTTTGAAAAATTGTTATTACGTTCCGGATTTAAGTAGAAATATTATTTCAGTTTCTTGTTTGGATAATGAAGGTTATAGTTTTCTTATTAAAAATAAGAAGTTATCTATTTATTTAAATGATATGCTTTATTGTACTGCATGTTCATTTAATGGCCTTTATGTTCTTGATATTGATAATGGAAATAATGAGAATATTTATAATGTAAATAAGAAATCCAAACCTAATGATATAAATCATACTTATTTGTGGCATTGCCGTCTTGGTCATATTAATGAGAAGCGTATCTCAAAACTCCATGGGGACGGACTTCTGGATTCACGTGATTTTGAATCATATGAAACTTGTGAGTCTTGTTTACTCGGAAAAATGACAAAGACACCTTTTACTAAGAGTAGTGAAAGGGCTAGTGACTTATTGGGACTCATACATACTGATGTGTGTAGACCAATGAGCAGCAGTGCTAGGGGAGGATATCAATACTTCATAACTTTTACTGATGAGTTTAGTAGATATGGGGCTATGTCTACTTAATGAAACATAAAAGTGAATCTTTTGAGATATTTAGAATATTTCAAAATGAAGTACAAAATAAACTTGGAAAAACTATTAAAGCACTTCGATCTGATCGTAGTGGAGAATATTTAAGTCAAGAATTTGACAATCATCTTAAAGATTGTGGAATTGTTTCACAATTAACTCCACCTGGAACACCACAATGGAATGGTGTGTCTGAGCGGAGAAATAGGACTTTATTAGATATGGTCCACTCCATGATAAGTCAAGTCGATCTTCCTTTAACCTTTTGGGGACATGCACTAGAAACTGCTGCTCTTACACTAAATAGAGTTCTAACTAAATCTGTTCCAAAGACTCCATATGAGATGTGGACTGGAAGAAAACCTAGTTTGTCTTTCATGAAGATTTGGGGTTGTGATGCTTATGTTAAGAGAATGATCTCTGACAAACTTGCACCAAAATCTGACAAGTGTTATTTTGTGGGTTACCCTAAGGAAACTAAGGGTTATTACTTTTACAACCGCACGGACAACAAAGTGTTTGTTGCCCAAGATGGTACCTTTCTAGAGAAAGAGTTTCTCTCCAAAGGAATTAGTGGGAGTAAAATTAATCTCAAAGAAGTTCGAGAACCCGAAAATAATGTGGAACAAAATGTTGGATCCGAACAAGTTTCACAAGGAGTTGTGGAACCTATTCAGAATACTCAAGTTCCTCGCAGAACTGGTAGGGTGCGATCCGAACCTGAGAGATATGGATTTCTCATGACGGATAGCAATGAAGTGGAAATCATAGTTGATGACGAACCTACTTCCTACCAAGAAGCGATGTCGGCTCCTGATTCATATAAATGGCTTGGAGCCATGGAATCTGAAATTAAGTCCATGTATGACAATCAAGTTTGGAACTAGATTGATGCGCCCGAAGGTGTGAAAACCATAGGATGCAAGTGGGTTTTCAAAAGGAAAACTGACATGGATGGTAAGGTGCATACTTATAAAGCTAGACTTGTAGCGAAAGGCTATAGGTAGATTCATGGAATCGACTATGATGAAACATTTTCGCCCGTAGCAATGATCAAGTCTATAAGAATTTTACTTGCCATAGCCGCATATTTTGACTATGAGATATGGAAAATGGATGTCAAAACAGCGTTCCTTAATGGGAACATACTTGAGGATGTTTACATGACACAACCTGAAAGTTTTGTAATTCCAAAAAATTCTAACAAAGTATGTAAATTGCAAAGATCCATTTATGGATTGAAGCAAGCCTCTAGGAGTTGGAATCTTCGATTTGATGAATCAGTCAAAGAGTTTGGCTTCATCAAGAACGAAGATGAACCTTGTGTATACAAGAAGATTAGTGGGAGCATAGTACTATTTCTTGTGCTATATATTGATGACATATTGCTCATTGGAAATGACATTCCTGCACTGCAGTCTGTAAAGACTTGGTTAGGAAAGTGTTTCTCAATGAAAGATATGGGAGAAGCCGCTTACATCCTTGTCATAAGGATCTATCGTGATATATCCAAGAAGTTGATTGGTTTAAGTCAAGATACATATATTGACAAAGTTCTTAAGAGATTCCGCATGGAAAACTCTAAGAGAGGAAACTTGCCAGTAGGACATGGCATATCTCTAAGCAAGAATCAGTATCCTAAGACAACTGATGAGCGTGAGAGAATGATTGGGATTCCATATGCTTCCGCAATTGGATCAATCATGTATGCCATGATATGTACTAGACCCAATGTCTCGTATGCTTTAAGCATGACGAGCAGATACCAATCAGATCCTGGTGAGAGTCACTGGATTGCAGTCAAGAAGATTCTTAAGTACTTGAGAAGGACTAAAGATTCGTTCTTGGTGTATGGAGGTATGGAAGATGATCTAGTTGTAAGTGGTTACACAGATGCAAGCTTCCAAACCGACAAGGATGATTCTAGATCGCAATCTGGATTTGTATTTATGCTCAATGGAGGTACTGTTAGCTGGAAGAGTTCTAAGCAAAGTACCGTAGCAGATTCTACAACTGAAGCGGAGTATATTGCTGCATCCGATGCTGCTAAAGAGGCTATTTGGATTAAGAATTTCATTGGTGAACTAGAGGTGGTTCCTAGCATTGCTAATCTAATAGACCTTTATTGTGATAATAATGGTGCTATTGCCTCAAGCAAAGGAACCTAGATCACATCAGAAATCCAAACACATACTTAGGCGTTTTCACATCATTCGAGAGATCGTTGATAGAGGAGACGTAAATATATGCAGAGTGCCAACTGATGATAATATTGCAGACCCATTGACAAAGGGTCTTCCGCAAGCAAAGCATGATGGTCATGTTAGGTCTATGGGTATTCGATACATTAATTAGGCCTAGTGCAAGTGGGAGATTGTTGGTGTTATGCCCTAGGCATGTTGTTTGTAAAACAAATGTTATTATTTATAAAGATATTGAATGTTTGATTATTATACATTTTGCATGTTTATTATAATAATCCCCGTCCCTGATAATTATGATTAATTATTAGTATAAGTTTAATAGATAATCATATGATGATTATGGTGTATGTGATACAATTAGACTTATGGGTATTTGTTGGAGAACAAATACTGGACTGACCCCTATGAGATTTATGTCATGGTCACAATGTCATAATTAAGTCTCATATAGTTATATCACTGGAATCTCTAGACCTGAGGTTATTACAGTCTTCCACATGATGAATATTACGTTTGACATATTCAAACGTTATCCCTAACCGGATACCTATAAAGAATATGATTGGCATAATCGGAATCATGTAGGGAAGAGTAATAAGCCAAGATGGGATTTGTTCCTCGTTAAGAGAGATGTCAAGCTTTGGCCACTCGATGAATGGTATTGATGAAATGCATGGCCGTGCTCAAATAAGATTTGTATTATCAATACATTCGGGATCGAGAAAGCATTGAACAAATGTAAGTTTACCATTGACCATGGCTTACGTTCAATAGACATCGTGTAACAAAGAGATTATGTTATGTTCTATTTTAGGAAACTTTGGATTCCAAAGTTATACTAATTGGGTAATCATAATGGCTTGCTAGAGTCCGCTTATGACTTACGAGGTTTGACTGGTTTGGACTCGTTGCCAACTTAGTAAAATCCTATTGGGTCACACATGCAGAACGGATAATTAAAAGGAGCGAAAAACGAGGAAACTGAACAGGACGTCTGTACGGCTTGACAGGCGGCGTACGCCTATCTAGGCGCCGTACGGCGGCGTGCCCGTAATTCAGTTTAATTAAAGCAATTCTTGTTGGACAAGTAGACCTAAGTCCAAAAAGGGTTTTGGACACTCATTGAATATAAATACAGACTGAAGGGAAATGTTCCCTAGTTGTTGATTTTATCAATTCTAAAGGCTTTCTTAGAGAGAGAAATCACGCATTATATTCTTGGGTTATTGTGATCTATTAATCCCAATTATCAAGTCACAATTATTAGAAGCTTTGAAGAATCATTCTTCATCATCGTTGATCAATCCGAAGACCTAGCAGTCAAGTTCAAGAAGGCGTTCTTGAAATCTGTTCGTTGTGTGGATCACCGGTAGAGGGCGTTTACCTTAACGCTTAATCCAAGTTTTACATAACGATCTACAAGGGTTAGTTTCTTTCATCTTGTTATTATGATTTATTGTTCATAGCGGATCTAGGCTATTGGGTTTTATTCATGTCTATCTTCTGCTGCGCATGATTGCACAAAACCCAACATTATCTTGTTTGTATCGATCATATTGATACCTCCATTGTTTGGGAGAGGGTTTGCTATGGTGTTCGGACCCTTAGGCTTTTCAATCTTCCCTTCGTCTATTAGCTTCTGTATGACACACTTAAGTTGTAAGCAATTGTCGGTGTTGTGGCCAATATACTTGTGGTACTTGCAGAACTTGGTTACATCAAGGTCGGCCCTCTTGATTGCCGGCTCATAGTTCTCGAGTGGCTTGATCAAACCTTTCTTCATCAACACTTCAAACACTCGGCCAGTAGGCATGTGGAAGTCATCAAAATACCCTTTTTCACGCGGGAAGTTGCTCGTAACTACTTGGACGTCAAAGGCGGAGTTGTTTTGAACCATACTTACTTGACCGACTACCTATTTAGCTTTAGGAGCGGTGCTTGTTGGAGCTTTGTAGCGGAAGGAGGTGTTTCCACTTTTAGTAGTTTCTTTAGCAACGCCAGTAATACCGGCTTCATGTCAGCATCGACCATTTCTCGCAGATCGGGAAAGTAGCCATTACCGATTGCCATCCTTAGCTCAGGCAACAAGCACTTGTAGAAAATTTGCTTCTGTTCCTTTGCCTTAGGGGGGTATTGTACCCCAGCTAGCTTGTGGTTCCACCTCTTGTAGAACTCATAGATAGGCTCGCCGGGCCTCTACATAGTGTTCTCCAAATCGGTACGGTTGATGTGCCAATCGAGGTTTGACTGATACTTCTCACAGAACGTAGTAGTGATCTGGTCCCATGTCTCTCTTTCGTAGGGATCTAAACTCAAGAACCAACGGAGGGCAATTCCGTCCAAAGTGGTGTGGAAGACTCGGCCCATCTGCTCGTTGGTGTAGTCTCGGGCTCTCATATCTAGCACATAACACACAAGGTAAGTCTTGGGGCAAGTAGTTCCATGGAAATTGGAGACCTTCGGCATTTTGAAGTCTTTAGGGAGAGCACCCACATTGCTCGGGTTGATGGTCTTGACAATCGGAGTGGCTTACTTGCTTACAGTGTCTGAGAGCTTGTGGATCTGTTTTTACATAGGGGCCACTAGGGGGTGACTAGAGAAATATGAGCCATAGTTGGCTTGAGCAGCAGGAGGAGTAGTGGAGATTGTAGGCATGGCAGCACCGATGCTTAGTGGCAATGATGGCGGAGGCAACTTGGTAGAGGACAAGTAGCTACCCATTAACTCTAGTGACAGCTCATACGGACCTTTGCTGGAGGTTGCCTTAGTGCCATAAACTGGAGGAGGGACCCTTTGGTAATTAGGCACCTTAAGAGGGATAGCATCCTTGTTAGAGGGGTAAGTGACAGGTACCTCTTCGTCTTCAACGAAGACCACTTCTTCATTGTGGAAGCTAGTTTCCATGTCTTTCTTCTTCATTTCAGTATGAAGTTGGTCTTTGAGTTCTTGGATGACCCTTTCTAGATCATGGCTCCTATCCTCGAGCTTGGAGATTTGTAGCATGAGACTAGCAAAAAATGGGTGGAGATGTTGCGGGACATCGGAGAGTTTAATGCCGGCGGCGACTTCTGGATCAGTAGGAGGAGCGGAGACTTGTGGAGCAGAAACGTTAGGAGTGGAAGGCTCAGATGATGATGGAGACATCATTGAAGTAGAGACTGTAAACTGGGGTTGCGGTGGGTTTGGACGTTGCATTCGACCACCGGAATGGACCCAAATTCATTTCTCTGTAGAGGTAGTAGAGGTGAGGTTTAGGACGGGTAAAGGCTCATGCAATGTATTTTGTTATTTACAAAATAGTACATTATTTACATCCTAATTGGTTGGAAGGGGTACCCCTTTTTGGGTTACTATTTACAAAACCTGGATCAGTGGAGGCCATCACTACATATATAGAACCCTCGTTTTTCACCTGCATTGCACACCCCCAAACGGACAATTTGGGCGAGGGTCCTATAGGGCAAGAGACTTCCACCGACCTAACAGATCCTAACGACTAACCTTTGTTTAAAGGCATTTAACATAACGTTGATGTTACTTCTGTTAAGTTTTTAACGAGTTGAGATCTTTGTACACAGTATCACTCGGCGTACAATATGCACACCCTTGTAGGGATTAGTTTTTTGTGCTTTTTTCTCTCGAAAGATGTCGACTCATTAATGACTTAATGGATGACGGCATGAACGACAAGTTAATTGTCTATAAAGAAAAGCTAGTCAAACCAATCGGTCGACTTTGGAGTGTCCTAGACTCTGTGAGAGTGCATGGTTTTAGACACGGACAAGGCTAAACGGCTAAACCTCAACCGCTCGCAAGCGTACACGGTGAGTTAGATAAACCGGGTGCCACGAAGAAATAGGCGACAAGATGACCTAAATCTGTGCATTCAGCGGATTATCCGGAGTAAGGTGTGCAGTGTGACATGGACTAGTGGTAGTATGCGGACAACAACTAGTTATTTTTAGAGAGGAAAACAGAGAGTTTTTTGTATTTGCATGTATGAAATGCAAGAGAGTTAAGATAATACAATAGAAACTGTTAAGATGTTAATACAATAGAAACTGTTAAGATGTTAACGCACTAAAGTACAATGGAAGCAGATATGTACAAGAGATAAAGTACAAGGGGGGAAAGATACAATCATGATATTGACGAAAGTTTGACCCTCTAATGTTTGAAAAGTTCAAAGCTAGTCCCCAGCAGAGTCACCACTGTGAATACCCCTTTCCGAATGCGGGCGACGCATGGGAAGTGTCTTATTATTATCTTATTTATCTTTTCTATGGGATTAGAATATTCAAATTGGCATTCAATTTATTATGACGCCATGCCGTTTTATTGAGCTAAAACATTGAGAAAAGCTAACAGAGAGGGTTCGGGGGTCAAGTTACAATAAGAGAAGAATATTACAGTGATCACTCATATCGCCCGATAGATTGGACTTTCTATCATGATAAAGGTGTTAGTAGTGTGTTAGTGATTTTGACCGGATCCGAAGATTTCCTACATTCCTCTCGTATGAGAAGCTCAGGTCGACGTAGTTTGCACATAATCGGAATAGAGATGATGAAGCGGGATCATGCATATGATGGGGGAGGAGAAAGAATCATACAAGATGATCACATCCTAGAATAATGATTATACCATTGATAGGATCAATGTGTAGTCATCACATTCATCACAGGAGAGTTAATGATCATGGGAATATTTACCTAAAGTTTAAGGGTTTAGAACTAGTTCCCAGATCTTTCGATCATCATCGGCTATGCATATTAATAGGGATTAGAACCCTAGATCTAGTATGTTACGCATGTGTAAGTCGTAGATCTAGTATAATAATAAGAATATCGTGAACATGTATGAATAAACACGTAACATGAAGATCGCTACCCTAGATATAGAGCAGAATATGAATTCTAGTTAAGAACATGGAGAACACATTATGAATCATATGAATATGAATGTATAAACATAATAAAAAACATGTATAAATCAGATCTATAATAGTAAGACATAGAAAACCTCACCAATCTTGACAAGAACGAAGCCGAATCTTGGACGTGGATTCTCCGGACCTTCGGGATTGCTAGAAAGGCTTGTGGAGAGAGTTCTGTAGTCAGTTTTGACTCTGGAACTCGAAGGAGAGAATTGTGTATACAAATTATGAACTGAGGTCACCTATTTATAGGGTTTTGGACCAGAAAGACTGGCCGCCCGGCCAACCGCGGAGGTTGGCGTGGTTCCCAAGGTTGCGATCAGACTGGACTCTGGAGAACTCCTAGATAACGTCTATCTTCAGGGATAATCTGATCAGGTCGTAAGTATCTTCTTATCTAGGCTTTTCGGGAAATTCTGGATAAGTCTTGTGTAGCTTGTAAATACCTGTGAGGTCCCTGTGAGCTCTGGAATGTCTAAACAACTCATTTTCAGGTCGGGTACTAACAACAACCGAATTCTCACTCCTCTCCTATGAATGACCCAAACCGAAGAATTCGAAACTTTGGTAGTAAGTGGAAAGATCAAGCCTTTGGAAGGGTACAAGCCTAAGAAGATACCAAAGAACCATGCACATGGTAAATGGTGCAACTACCACAAGCATAGTGGCCATACTACCGAGGGGTACTTATCTCTCCGAGATGTCATCCATGATTTGATTGACAATGGTGAATTTACCATGGGTGAAGAGTAACCGCTAAAGATTCGCAAGGTGCGCGAACTCATCAAGGAAGAGGTAATTGTGAAGCAAGGAATGACTTGGGTTTGAATGGGGAGAACTACAACAACAAAGACAACGACAACAATCTCCGTTTCTCTTTTTCTACCTAGTTTAAAAAAAAAAAAAAAAAAAAAAGTCCTCTTAAGTGTGCATTAAGTTTTCTTTCGCCTTGTTTATGTATAAATTCGAGTCTTATCATAAAATAAAAGTCGTTCTTGTCTTCATACACTTCTTCAAGTTGTTCAATCTAAATAATTCTTGGCAAAATGATGAAAAGATGTCTAAACGAGTTTTGGAATGAAGGCCATCACTTGAACGCCTAGGGCTAAACATCAAGAAGACGAAGTCAAGCCATCAAGTGCCAAAACAAGGTGGAGCTACAACCATGAAGAAATATCAAGCCATGTTTCAAGGGGGGATTAAAAAAAAAAAAAAAAAAAAAAAAAAAAAAACTCGCTAGGTTGACTCTTCAAAACAACCTAGGAAAAAGTTAGAGCACAAAAAAAAAAAAAAAAAAAAAAAAACTCTCTCATTCAAAGAAGTTCACAACAACATCATCATTCCATCCACCAACGAAGGACGAAGCAACACGACCAAAGGAGCATCAACAAGAACTACGGTGACCTGAGCCTCTACACTGGAGGAACGTAGGCAACCTTCGGGTCCGGTCTCATGCAAGAAAGAATATATGTTTAGCCCTAGTGCGTTATGGTGATTGGCCTTCCTCTAGAACTTATCAAGACACCTTTATATGATTCATTTGCCAATGAATTAATCACCTCAAGATTGAACAACTTTCTTAGAATTGGAATCTCATTGCGTTCCTTATCGAGTCTAGGGGCTTCTTATCTTTCAGCGATACTCCCAGTTTCTCGCCATCAAATTGGGGCTTTCCTTCTCTTGTCTCTTAATGACTTACTTGTCTTCGTGAGTCATTCAAAAAAAATATATAAAGTCAATAATAGGGCCTACTTCTCTAGTTGAGTCAATGTCACTCATCATTAGTGACAAAAGGTCTCCACCGCAAAATCACATGTCTTATCTCCTCCGCTAGAGTCAATGCACATTTCCTCATTAATCGAGTCAAAATGAAGACGCAAAAGAGATACCCGCTAGATTGAAAACACGAAAGGGCGGTCTAGGCAAAAAACAGGCTGCGTCATAAAAAAATGAGAGAGTGAGAAAGAGAAGGGAAAGAGAAATGGAGATCCCCGACCTCTAAAGAAGACAACTACACAAGTTCTACATTGAATCTCCTCAGCAAGTCAATTCCCCACCGAGTCAACTTTGGAATTGCAAAAGTCTCGACAAGATATGGCACAATCAAAGGTCATTTTGGGTTATTGACATAAGAGAGATTGATGTGCATTTTTGGACTCATGTGAAAGAAGGCCCGTCCGAGAATGAGCTCATGATTGATATGTCATCAAAAAGTCAAAAAGGGGTGAGAGGTTGCACGGATGGTCTTCAATGCACCAATTGGTTTGGATCACAAATGGCAACAACGTGTGACTCAGTTTTCGAGCTTCTTCAAGCATGTGCCCCTAAAGTATGTCAAAAGGTTTCCCGAGAATGGAGTAGCTCTTGCCATGTCCTCTTATTTAATTTCCCCTTTTCCTTTCAATGTAATTGTTAGCACATATTCATATAATAAAAGGACTTTTTTATATTAGAACACCAAGAGTAGCAAGACTGGTTTTAGCCGGGCGGAGTGGGTGTTTAAGTACTTCCCACTCCGTAACCTAACCCCCGAACCCGTCTCTCCCGAATCTTTGATTTTGTATATAAAATTAGGCTATATTAGGTTTTTCTTATGTTCCTTTAGAAACATAGGTGGCGACTCTAATCTCTAAAACCAAATAAACATCCTAGGATAATTCACGGGCTCTAGCCAAGCCGTGGTTTCCGCCGGGGTATCTACAGATCTACACCCATAGCTTTGTATGATTCATCAATCAATTGATTGTGTCTCCACTTACAATGAGCAATAATCGCACGTTTCAGCCCTTTCTAAAAATGAGGACCATCAAATATCATTACCTCCCCAATAGCACATATGCAAATGAGTGAAATCATGTTCATCTATAACCTTACATTAAGAAATTAAAGTGTTAAAACCTTGAAAACCGTTATTTAAACGTTCATACCTATAATACACTAAAATTAAAAATAAACACAAATTTATATAATAAATCACAAGAGTATACCTTCAAATCATTAAAATGTTGTTGATTTACCTCAAAGTCTTCACCAATAATGGAGTTAAAAGATGTAAAAACGGAGTCTTTTTCGAAGCTATTTTGTAGTTTAGGGTGGGAGACAATCTGAACCCAATCTGGAAACTTATCTTCAAAATTCGCTTAAACTTGTCACTGGTAGCGGCGAGTTTAATTTCTTTACTTTCTATTTTCAGTTTGATATTACAAAAATTAGGGAATAAAATAGAATCGCTACTAGGAAAAGCGAGTTTAAGTGAGAAAAAAAAATGATCTCGCCAGTCCTAGTAGCGAGTTTCAGAAAAGAGGCTACTTTGGCAAATAGTTTTGCAGGATTGTTATTTTGTGAATTATTAATCTAAAAATATTTAATTTGAGAAAAAAAATCTCTCTAGCAGTAATAAACTTTTACTTTTTGATAGAAATGTTTAATTTGTGAAAATTTTGAGAAAAACTTGTTTTACACTCGTTTTAGTGTAAAACATGTTTTCATCCCTTAATATAAAACAGAATTTCTTAATATAAAACACGTTTTACACAGCTCTTAGTGTAAAACAGGTTTTTCATAAGACTGATTCGTTTACGTTTGATTCCCCTCCCCTTATATCCCATTTGAGTGATAATTAATCAAATATCAAATATATTAAATTTATCCGAATTTCTTAGTATTGTAACAAAAATTCAAGATTTATGTAAAAAGAAAATGTGCAAATTTTACGTGCTTATCTACGAAATGGTTGAATATGAGGAAGCAAGAAAATTTAGTGCACATCTAGTCCTCATAAAAGAGGTCTCTTTTCTTTTCTTTTCAATACCACTAGTACGTAACCCGTGCTCCGCACGGGAATCTATTCCGTTAATGTTTTTGTATTTTCCTTTTTTGATGTTTTTAATTGATAAATTAACATAATAATTTTATTTGAAAATATATGTATATTTTAAATTAATCAAAACATTTTCATAGCTTTGGTTGTACATAGTTGTAATAAAGATGTTTTTAAATTAATTTAGAAGTACATTTAAGTTTGTTGTATGAATATTTTAAAAAACTTAATGGTATTAATAGTAATAGTTAACATATATAGTAACTATTATGATTAAATAATATAACTAATAGTAATAGTTAATATATATTGTAACAATTATGATTAACTAATACTATTAATAATAATTAACTTATATAGTAACTATTATAGTTAACAATTATATTTAACTATTATAATTAACTAATACTATTGATAGTATTAGTTAGTTATAATAGTTAAATATTACTCCCTCTGTCCCGGAGTAAGAGTCCTACCTCTCATTTGCAAGGAGATTAAGAAATGATGGAAGTAAGTAAATGTTGTGAGTGTAAAAGTAAATTAGGAAAGAAAATGAGTGGAAGTGAATAATAAGTTGATTGGTTTTGTGAGTATAAAAGTAAAGTAGGAGAGAGAATGAGTGAGATGAATGGTAAATATTCTTTGCTATTTTTAGAAAAAGACTTTTACTCTAGGATGTACCAAAATAGAAAGTAGGACTCTTACTCTGAGACGTAGGGAGTAATAGGTAATTATAATAGTTAACTATAGTTAACTATTATAGTTACCTATTGTAGTAACTATTACTATTATAAGTATTAGTTACTATAGTAGTTAACTATAATAGTTACCTACTATAATAACTATTACTATTATAAGTATTAGTTACTATTGTAGTTAACTATAATAGTTACCTATTATAGTAACTATTACTATTATAAGTATTAGTTACTATTGTAGTTAACTATAATAGTTACCCTATATAGTAACTAATATTATTAGCTAATACTATTAGCTAAGAAAAAGAATTTGAAAAGTCTCTTATTTATAAGAGTGGTAATGATGTGGCAACACCAAATGCAATCTTTTTCTAAGACTTGTCTATGTGGCAACACCATGGCTCTCCTCACCAACTTTAATATATATATATATATATATATAGATTTACCTTTCTTTTCCTCCACCAAAATGCAAATCACTTTCAAACCCCACCAGCGTATTCTCTCTCTCTCTCTCACACACACACACTCGAATTTAAAGCTTGTTCCTTTGAAAACTATGAGAGTTTGATTATAAATAATTGAGACTAAACATAATACTACAATTATTGGTCAGTAATTTGGAAATTACTGAAAAAAGAATTTGGAAATGGTAATTATTACAATCACATAAATACCCTTCATCTAATTTAGCTCATTTAAAACTCACAAAAAATATGATTAAGCTAGTAACGATTGAAATAAAAAGAAAATATTGTCAAATTCATGGTTGTAAAATTGGAACTAGCTGTTCGAGGAGATTCGTCACTGCTCTTTCGGAGTGTTGCTCTGCTCGTTGTATCATCGAGCGATGCATTATTCACCACATTAGCTAACATTGATGTCCACGAATGAAATGATTTTGAGCTGATAGAACTTACAATTTACCGAATCAATCTCCACGCCATACACAGTAAGCTGGACAACATAATAAATAAAATGAAACCAATTGTTGAAGGCACAGTAACGGGTCGCATGAACCGTTGCGAGTAGTGTATGTAGGTCAGTCGTAGGGATGACAAAATATGTGAATATGTACCAATCAACTCGTGTACCAACCGTACCAATTATGATTGGTACGGCCAAATCGGTATACCGACATTGTTGGTAGGTACTACCGTACCAATTATGTATAATTGGTTGGTACACGGTACTGATATTTGATGTTGGTTGGTATACCAAGTACCAATTGTAATTTTTAATAATATTAAAAATACTTTTATGTATTAAAAAATAAATTATCTTTCAATATTCTATCCCTATTCTATTCCCGAAATGAAGTTGAATGCAAAATTTACTTCAAAGATAATTAGTATGTTTATAAATATTTGGCTTTTCATATATGGGACCATTCAGTGGCTTGGATGAACAAATTTAACATATTTTAAAAGAATATATACAGTTACACTTCTCCATGATTCTTTTAATCTAGTAGTTACAAAAAAAAAAAAAAAAAACTTGTTCTTAAATACTCCATCCCGACACAAGTGACAAACTTTTGAGACACGGGGATTAAGAAAAATGTAGATATGTGTGGTAGAAAATGAAGAGAGAGAATGAGTGAGGTAAATAGTAGTAGGGATGACCAAACACGGTTCCGGTTACGGTTACGGTTCCGGTTCCGGAAAAGCTTGAACCGTAACCAAATCGTTACGGTTACAGTTCGGAATCGCCGGTTCACGGTTCGGAACCGCCGGTCCACAGTTTCCTTTTTTTTTTTTAAATAATTTTTTTAACATAAAAACAATTATAATAATATTTTATTGCCGATTTTTTTACAAAAAAAGGTATAGAAAAAATGTTTAAAAAACTAAAGAGATCCGTCCCTCTTTTCTTTTATATACTCAACAAATTTTTATAATTTTAATTCACTGAATTTGGCTAAAAAACCAGTCAAAACTCAACTTTTCTTGTCAATGTTCCATTAGTAACGCTTAATTCTGATGAAACCGTTAGAAATCTAACGTTTTTTACGGTTTTCTAACGGTTTTGATAACTGTTCCGATTCGTTCTAGGCGGTTCATGGCGGTTCGGAACCCCCGGTTCACAGTTTTCATAGGGGATGAACCGGAGCCGAACCGTGTTACAAACGGTTTCGGTTTTCGTCAAGGTTCAAGGCGGTTCCGTGCTTTTAGGTTACGGTTACGGTTCCGGTCCGGTTACGGATCGGTTTGGCCATCCCTAAATAGTAGTGTTGATTGAATAAATTGAGTTGTGGAATATGAAAAGAGAGAATGAGTGGGTTTAAATGGTGGGGTCAGTTGAATATAAATATATTAAAATATTTTCATTTTGGGTAGTGTCACTTGTAGTGGGACAGACCGAAAAGGAAATAAGTGTCACTTGTGTTGGGACGGAGGGAGTACTTGTTTCTCTCTCTCAGCTGATAATGTCTCATCGATGGATTTCATGCCTAGATTCATATCTCAACAAAGTATGCAGGGTAATATTTCTTTGTGACCTTTACAAAACAACATGTAACACCTCAATACAAGTACAAGAATATTCAGGCGGATGTCAATTTGCCGGTTGAAAAAAACTACTCTCAAGTTTTTTTTTTTTTTACATTACATTCTACATTTGGTATAGGCTAGTACCAACCGTACCAACTAAGTTGGTATACCGACTTAGTTGGTTGGTGATGGTACATAAGTACTCCCTCCGTCCCCGATTAAAGTTCTTAGTTTGACTTTACACGGAGATTAAGAAAAAGCTAATGTTGTGAGTATGAAAAGTGAAGTAAGAGATAAAGTGAGTATAAAGTTTTTGTTGTGAGAATGACAATTGGGTCTCATTGTCCATTTTAGGTAATAAAGCAACTAAGAACCTTAGTCTGTGACAAACCAAAAAAAAAAAAAAAAAACCTTAATATAGGACGGATGAAGTAACATTTTAAACATGATTGATATATAATATAAACAAAATGTAACTGGTATACCTACGGATCCGTCCTAGTCAGTCGGTGCGGAGAGATCACCTCTCTCTTACACAAACGCGGACAAAACAAAGGCCATTGAATCAGAAAGAGATATACCAAGACTCCTAGTCCCCATGGGACCACTTTTACTTTACTCCACTCCACCAAACGACACCTAGTCTCTTCCCGCTTTCTCTCCCTCCCTCTCCATCAAATTTCATATTCCCTTTCTTTTATCCTACGCTCCCTTTGTCTCTACCCATTTCCATTTTCCTCTTCATCATTGTCACACACTCTCTATCTCTATCCCCTTCTCCCCTCACCGACCGCCATGGCCAAACTCGTCGTCCAAGTTCTCGACGCCAGCGATCTCATGCCCAAAGACGGCCAAGGCTCCGCCAACCCATTTGTTGAAGTAGACTTTGACCAGCAACGCCAACGAACCCAAACCAAGATCAGAGATCTTAATCCCTCCTGGAACCAGCAGCTCATTTTCAACATCAAGGATCCCCGCCACCTCCCTAATCTCACCCTTGAAGTTACTGTTTACAACGACCGATCAAGTGGTCTCAACAGCGAACACGGCCATCACAAGAACTTCCTCGGCCGTGTTAGGATTTCCGGCGATTCTGTCGCTCGGTCCGAGTCCGAAGCCGCCGTACAGAGATACCCACTTGATAAACGTGGCTATTTTTCTCATATTAGCGGTGATATTGCCCTTAAAATTTATGCCCTTCATGGTCAGTTTTTCCAGCCTGAATCTCAAACCTATGTTAATTTAGATGCTACTAATGTGGAAGTTAATAATAAACAATCCCCTGTTTTGGAACAAATTAATGCCAAATATGGGTTTGGTGAAGAATTTAATGATACTACTGACAAGTTGAAGAAAAAGAAGAAGACAAAGGAGAAGGAATTGAGGACTTTCTACTCCGTCGGAGCTGGACCTGCACCTGGTTCCGGCCATGGTCCCCCACCTGCCATGCTACCACCTCCAGCTGAAAAGGTTAACGTCGACTATGCTCGAGCTGCCGGCCCGGCAGCTAGCGTTATGCATATGCAATATCCCGGCCAGGGGCCGCCGGAATTTGGGTTAGTGGAGACCCGACCGCCACTGGCGGCACGAATGGGTTTCAGAGGAGCTGACAAGACGGCGACTACGTACGATTTGGTGGAGAAGATGTATTTTATGTATGTGAATGTTGTGAAAGCAAGAGATTTACCTGTGATGGACATAACAGGGAGCCTTGATCCTTATGTGGAGGTGAAACTTGGGAATTATAAAGGAGTGACCAGACACTTGGAGAAGAATCAGAACCCAGTTTGGAATAGCATTTTCGCCTTCTCGAAAGAGAGGCTGCAGTCCAACTTGATTGAAGTTGTGGTGAAGGATAAGGATTTGATCAGTAAGGATGATTTCGTGGGGAGGGTGTACTTTGATGTTCTTGAGGTTCCTCTTCGTGTTCCACCGGATAGTCCTTTGGCTCCTCAATGGTATAAATTGGAGGATAAGAAAGGGATGAAGGTACAAGGAGAGATTATGTTGGCTGTTTGGATTGGAACACAAGCTGATGAGGCTTTCCCGGAGGCGTGGCATTCTGATGCGCATAATGTGAGTCAGCATAACCTTACGAATACGAGGTCGAATGTTTATTTTTCGCCTAAGTTGTATTATCTAAGGATTCATGTGATTGAAGCTCAAGATCTTGTGCCTTCTGATAGAGGCAGACAGCCTGATACATATGTCAGGATACAGCTTGGGAATCAGATGAGGGTGACCCGACCTTCCCAGATGAGAATTGTGAACCCCATTTGGAATGAGGAGTTGATGTTTGTGGCGTCTGAGCCTTTTGATGAGTTCTTAATCATCAGTGTTGATGATAGGGTTGGACCGGGGAAGGATGAAGTTTTAGGGAGAATGATTATACCCGTGAAGCAAATTCCTCATAGGGCGGATTCGATAAAGCTGCCTGATGCTCGCTGGTTCAACCTCCTCAAACCTTCTGCTGGGGAGGAGGAAGGAGATAGGAAGAAAGAAGTGAAGTTCTCGAGCAAGATTCATCTCCGTTTATATGTAGATGCCGGTTATCACGTTCTTGATGAGTCGACTCATTTTAGCAGCGATCTTCAGCCGTCATCCAAGTTTTTGAGGAAGGGTAGTATCGGAATTTTGGAACTGGGTATTTTGAGTGCTAAAAATTTGCTGCCTATGAAGGATAGAGAAGGCAGAACAACAGATTCGTACTGTATAGCCAAGTACGGGAACAAATGGGTCAGAACAAGAACACTGCTTGATACTCTGACTCCACGCTGGAACGAGCAGTATACTTGGGAAGTTTATGATCCTTGTACTGTAATCACCATTGGTGTTTTCGATAATTGGCACATTAACGGAACCAAGGACGACGCCAAAGATCAGAGAATCGGGAAGGTCAGAATTAGGTTATCAACGCTTGAAACTGACCGGATTTACACTCACTTCTACCCGCTGTTAGTCCTGGAACCATCTGGCTTAAAGAAACATGGGGAACTTCATCTAGCTTTACGCTTCACTTGTGTAGCTTGGGTCAATATGGTGGCTCAGTACGGAATGCCGCTGCTACCTAAAATGCATTACGCCCAACCAATACCAGTACGCCACATAGATTGGCTCCGCCACCAGGCAATGCAGATAGTGGCAGCAAGGCTATCAAGAGCAGAGCCACCATTAAAACGGGAGACAGTTGAATACATGCTTGATGTGGATTACCATATGTGGAGCCTGAGAAGAAGCAAGGCAAACTTCCACCGCATAATGTCCCTCCTATCGGGCATTACTTCTGTGTGCAGATGGTTAGATGGTATCTGTCACTGGCGAAACCCATTAACAACCATCCTCGTGCATGTCTTGTTCATCATACTTGTTTGCTACCCAGAATTGATACTACCCACAATCTTCCTTTATCTGTTTGTGATCGGGTTATGGAACTACAGATTCAGGCCAAGGCAGCCACCATCCATGGATGCCCGCCTCTCACAAGCAGAAAACACGCATCCGGATGAGTTAGATGAGGAATTTGATACATTCCCCACTTCTAGGCCGAGCGATCTGGTCAGAATGAGGTATGACAGAATGAGAAGTGTGGCGGGAAGAGTGCAAACCGTAATTGGAGATATGGCTACACAAGGGGAGAGAGCTATGGCAATACTTAGCTGGAGGGATTCAAGGGCCACTGCAATCTTCATCCTTCTAGCATTGATCTGGGCTGTGTTTCTTTATGTTACTCCGTTCCAGGTTGTGGCTGTGCTGTTTGGAATATACTGGTTGCGCCATCCTCGATTCAGATCCAAGTTGCCTTCCGTGCCTGCCAATTTCTTCAAGAGATTGCCTGCCAAGTCAGATATGCTTCTTTGAGCAACAACTTTTCATTAAGCTAAGCCTGGAAAATTACTGCCACTGTATATTAGAGAGAATTTGGGTAAATAAATCCAGCATAAGTCAGTCACTGCAGACAATAAAAGGTATTTCCGCATTTTCTTGCTCAGGCATATATTGTAATGGACCATGGATTATTTCTTTTGCTTTTCTTTAATATTATACGGAATGAAGCCAAAACACAAAAATGATTTATATATTCTTATGCCAGAGCTACAAGAATATTTAGCTCCCCATATTCCCATAATACTCCCAAAACATTTGGAGCTGGAAATGGGGCATAAATTCAACAAAAGCTTAGTACAAACTGTATATTATAAGACACGCCTGCCGACAAAGCAAAAAAAAAAAAACACATGGTCCTGCCGTTCTGTTGAACAAGTAGATAACATACAACATTGATTTACTTAGAGGAGTTGTTAGACCCCAAATATAGAAACAGGGCTACGATTATCAAAAAGCTCAAAACCATTCCCCCTACAAGAGCAGTATCAACAGCACCCCATCCACGTATGTTACCTAGAGAAAGCTCCTTCCCTTTCGTTTCCAACACAGAGTTGTTCTTGGAGATCTTCTGTGACTCGTTTCGCCTCTTCCTTAATAACCAGCCTACGAGGTTTCGGTTACTGCCATCCTCCTTCCCTGACTCATTCTCTGGAGGTGAAATTATACTTTCTTCAGGTATCTTCATTTGGGTATTGCAACAATCAAGTCCAGAACCGCAAGATTCTGTCTTCCCTGAACATCCACAAGCCTCATCTGTTGTGTTGGAACAAGGGGTGCATAAGTCTTTCTCCCCTGCAGTCTGTATTTCGCTTGAACATGTTTGGCCAAATGTGAGGGTCTCGATCACTTCCCCAAAAACTGACCATCTTCCTACCGATGTTATTTTCACAATGGCTGAGGAACCCAGCATGCTTTCTGGACCAACAACCAGCACCTGCACATATCCCTTGGTGTGACCCACCTAGGGATATCACACGAGACAAGGCTTAGTGTGTAGTAATAAACAAATCAATTAATTAACGTAACAAATTTCTATCGGTGGTGGTTATCACAAAAATTGATTGAAACAAATATAAGATCCCCATTAGAGAAGTATCTTCAGAATCGGGTTAAGCTATCTCAATGCCACACTACAGGAAGATAACATATTAAACCCCTGGAGCAGTCTAAGGTGCAGAATACGTGTGTTCTATCTGCACCTTATGTAATATTCTGCTGACTATCTATAGCAATGAAGGTACTTTATACTTCATTCTCAGTCTGCATTCGAGATACAGGAGGTTGGAGGGAAGAAGAAAAAGTCGGTTCCTAAAGTTCAACAGTACACCACCAGAAACATGTATGTGCTTGTGACCTTACCAAATGAACTCCATCAGTCGCAATTTCAGTAATCCAAATCCTGGCCACTTTTCCTTCCATTCCGCTGTAAGGTGTGAATGATTCAAAAAGGGAAGTCAATTCACGACTTCGGTTCTTCACTATAGTGCTTGGCACCTTCTTCATCCTTGCCGCAGGGGTTCCTGTCCTCCAAAAGGCCCAAAAATAGTTCAGTGAAACAAGTAAATGGTAACCTATTATTATGAAGAATGGTATAATGTCACACTGATCTGACATTGGTGCGTACTGTGTGATGATTTTACGTGCCAACAGTAAACAAATTACAGTAGGTGGATTATACGAGTAAGATGGATCTTGTAAACTTCACTGCAAGCAAACCAACCTACAAATTACTTCCTATGTATTGCAGAAACAATATTGCTGAAGGATATTTCCAACTTGCTGGTGCGACTAAAAACCAGGAGAGACGGTATCTAACGAAAGCAGAGTATTACATAATAGAACACAGATGCTTGAGAGTTGTGTAGTAGGAAAGACCCCACTCTGTGCATGAGGGCGCTGCATATATCATTATGGTTCTGATGAGTGTCCAAAGCCACTGTCAGGAAGTACACATGAAATATAGCGTATCACAACTTAAACAAGTCTTCTTTTCATACAACAGTTGAACTAGTTAAGTCTTAAGGCTCCATTTGTTTCACCGTAAAATATTTTACGGAAAAAGTTTTACATGTTTTCCGGTGTTTGGTAACCAAATGGGAAAAAAAGTCAATGTTTACGGTCAAAGGAAATAAGCTAGGTTTTCCGTAAAACAACTTACGGATTTCTCCTCCGCAAGTCATTTTACAGAAAATGTTAACTCTCTCACTCACACACCCAACTCCCCCATACAACCCCACCCCACCCTACCCACTCCACCTCCACCTCCACCTCCAACCCCAACCCCACCCCAACCCCATCCCCACCCTCCAACCTTACCTTCCCTTCCCTCCCCCATCCACCCCCACCCCCCCCAAAAAAAAAAAAAAAAAAAAAACAATCATATTAAAATTATCTTTCAACACCCCTTGCCTCCGCCCACTTTACCCCCCACCCTACACCACCACCACCCTCCCCTCCCCACAACCAAAAAAAAAAAAAAAAAAAACTTTCCACTCATATTAAAATTATTTTTGAACACCTCCCCCGCCCCTAACTACCCCACTACCACCCCCCCCCCAAATTTTTTTACTTTTATTAAATATATTTTCTAACAACTCCCACATTCGGGCTCCCTACCCCCACTACCCCACCCCCACCCAAAAAAAAAAAAAAAAAATCTTTTCACTCATATTAAAATTATTTTTGAACATCCCCCCCCCCCCCCACCTACCCCCACCCACCCCACCCAAAAAAAAAAAAAACAAAAAAAAACTTTTTCATTCATATTAAAATTATTTTTGAACACCCCCCCACAACCACCCATCCCACCCCCACCCACATTCAATTTTTTTTCATAATAATTTTTTTCCTCATATTAAATTATTATTTTTTTCATATGAAAATATTTTCCGGAAAACATTTTCCTTAGATTTACCAAACAACCAAAAACATGTTTATGTCATTTTCCGGAAAACATTTTACGGGAAATCATTTTCCGGAAATTGTTTTACGCGAAACAAACGGAGCCTAATAATCACTTGAAATTCAGTCACTTGTTATAATCAAATGCTTTTATGAAATAAAGCTCAAGCTTTCTGGACTATTGATCAACAAGTACATCACTATAAAGTATAAACACACATGTGGTGTTGCAAGGAAAAGCATTTTCTTTAGAGCCATCAAAGAAAGTAGCAGGGAAGAAACTTGTTTTGAGACAATTTCAGAGTCTGGATCACAGTAATGATCAGAAGTATTTAACTTTAAATTTCAATAATTTGTCAAAATGCAATTGCACTGTACTGAATTTCAGATAGTGACATAAACAGTGAAAGAATCAAGATGATAAACTTTAAGATACTTTCTAGCATGAATTCCAGAATCTTTATGGCATCATTGGTCCACCTCAAAAGGTTAGGTCCCAATTCTATTGCTACTGCTAATGGATAATAAAGCATTAAACAAAGCTCCACTTCAAAAAGTATATATGCAGCATGTAAATATTCACTATTCTTGCATACAATTGAAGCACTAAAGTTTCTGGGTTTCCCTCGCCACATAAATGGAGGCATTTGGAGGAGTTAGTTACAGTACAAGACATTGGCACTAAGCAGTACCAGACACTACTTAAACATAGTACTCCGTCCAAATTTGCTCAAGGTCAAGAGCAAATTTGGACATTCATTTTGGGATGGAGGTAATATATTATTACTGCTAGGAAAGCACATGAGAAATGAAGATATTTAAACTAATGAGACGAATAAGACGCAGAATTCTGTCATCATCCAGAATTTATTAAGAAAAAGAAAATCCTATATACATGCATGCTAAGCTTATTATTGGAGGTCTGCAAATAAAGAAGTATGTGCAACTGAGATGCCACAGATTAACTCTTTTTCCCATCCAAAAATGAACTCCACAAATATCAAACCTCTAGAGTAAGAGGCAAAGAATATCGCGTCATGTGTGTGTGTGTGTTTGGAATGTAAATATGCTAAAGAATATACCTGGTCGTGGATAGAATTGTGAAATATGAAGCTGGGGAAACTTGTACTCTTTGACAAGATTGACAGTGTGAGCAAAATCTTCATCACTTTCTCCTGATGCCAGTACTATTATTTAGTCTAATGTAAAATGAAATCACCGCACAGAAGATTGGTGATGAAAAATTCTACAGATTAATATTGCCGTTAATTCAGGCTTCTAAAAATTACTTTGATTCAGATGGAAGAGTATTCTGTATGTTTCGCAAACAATATAAACAGAAATGCCTTAATTATAATTGGAAAGATATCACATTCATAAATACACCCTCCTTCCCCCAAAATAATCACATTGGAAACATGAATTTATAAAATTGTAATTTTACTCCTCTGTACTTCTTAAAATTGCACTAAAATAGATACTCCCTCCGTCCCACTTTAATCTTTAAAAAATCATTTTGGTTGTCGCACTTTAACCTACAAAATCCTAAAATGGAAACTTTCTAACGCTTTTTAAATAATGGGACCCGCCAACGAGCTTGCAGCTCAATGGCATGGGCTCACTCCTTCCATTTGGGAGGTTGTGAGTTCGATCCCCCTCCCCTACTTGTATTAGAAATGTTGTATTGGCTTAAATAATGGGACCCACTTGTCATACTCACAACAACTACCCAGTTACTATTTTCTACCCCACTTTCTCTCTCCTAACCAACTCTCTAAATTATGCAATTATTGTGTCCTTGTGTAGGGACCCACTTGTACATTCTTACTTTTTATCTAATATATTTCTTTTCTTATCAAAATGAAAAAAAAAAAAAAAAAAAGAACTTGCAAACTAACCGGGGAATCCACATATAATGTCGGTTGCAATATGCATTTCAGGTACAAGTTCAGTTAAAGTATCTGCCACTTTCCTGAACTCACTAGCAGTGTATTCTCGATTCATTGCCTGAAAATAAGCCAATTAATTTCAGAGTTGGTATTTCCACCAACAAACACTAGCACCACTTTGGTGTCTGTTTCTTTCTTAACTGAAAATAGAGTGGATAATGGGGAAGGATGGAAGTGTACTGTTTTCACTTACACTTAAAATTGCATCACTTCCAGATTGAACTGGTACATGAAGAAAGGAATAAACACATGGGTGACTCAAAACATCAGCTATCTCCTTCAAGTGCTCCAGTATATAAGGAGGATTGGTCATCCCAATGCGGAGCATTGTGCTTCCATCCGAGGGAAGTACGGAAACAATGGCATTTAGTAAAATTGGAAGATTAACTCCGATGTCACGGCCTGCAAGGTCCAAAACAAAGTTAAACAAAAAGCATTTCATAAAAGGGGAAACCATCATCGTTATAAGGAAAAGGTAATGAATTCTAATCAATATTTAAAGGACTCTACACAAGGACACATTAATTGCATAATTTAGAGAGTTCCCCTACAAGACCATAATGAAGAGTTAATGGTCAATATTATGTCCATCGCCAGTGTCGCCCCAGTGCAGCCCCCATCTTGTTCGCTTTATTAGCAGAAGTGTGTCCAGCATTTTCCAACACAGGTCATAATCCCCTAAAGAAACATGCCCAACACTTTAAAACCAGGGGTTGGTTTTCCTGAACAAGTGGCATAGTCGCATGAACTAGCAAAATAGGGTTTTATTTATCATTTCCTATGGTTAATCATACTTTTACTGTAAAACTGGATTTAGTAGAAACTGATTTCTAGGAAAACAGACAACTTCATGATGTGAATTCATTCGTGTAAGAGACAATTGATTGAAGTCCATAATCAATGCCCAAAAGAGAGACATCATATCAAAAAAGGAGGGTTGACTTAATGATAACATTATGCAACTGCCTCGTGCATTGCTCAGTTTCTTGTCGGTCGATTGGGAGTGAAAGAAGCATTCCTCTGAAAAGGTTGGTGGACATTAAGGTCTCCTTTCTCCTGTACACCAGCAACGAATATAATACATGATCATTTGAATATTATCTGCCCGGCCGCCAGGAGATCATATAGCACACTGGAACGAACAACTCATCCAGGCTTTATTTGTATCACTTGAATTTCAACATACTTTAGTTTATTATTTTAACAAGTATTTGACATGTGTGTGTATATATATTATTGTACCAAGGAATAAAAGGTGAATATAGTCAATAAAGTACATAATTAAACATAATGAAATAAACATATGGCCGAACATAATCATGCTTCAACAATTAAGTATAGGCCAACAAGGAAAAAAACACCATGATCACAAAGCCAAACACTACAAGAAAGTATAGTAGAAAGTCGGAAGAGATAACAGAGAAAATGTCAGAGAAAGTCGTCAGGGGAAAAAACAAGCCTTCCTAAGAGAAATGTTTGTCCTTCTACCGTTCAGGTTTCACGTAATGGCACTTCTCTCCAAGGAACAAACGATCGATCGAGTTCAATTTAAAACTGCAGCAGGATGAACTCAACTGCAGCTGCTAACCCACTCACTAAGCCTCTCGCAATTTCACCATGGATTAATTCAGATCTAATTTAATATGGATAAAGTGTATCAACCATACAATAGGGAAGGGAAAGAAACGAGAAGGTAAAATGAATAAAAGATGAAGTAACAAACAACAGGGATCGTACAAAATACAGCCTGCCGCATGCGGCCGTCTCGCTCATGCACCTTCCTCTCTCTCATCTCTCTCAACTGTGACTGACACCATTCCTCCATATATTTTATTAGATAAATTTTTCTTGTTTAAACAAAAGTCATGGGCTTTTGAATTTATCCGGGACTTGTTTTACTAAACATCAAGGAAAAGCCCACAGAATTGTACAAAGAAGGAAAAAAAGATGTCTAACCAAAATATAAAAAAGGAAGGTTTGTCGGTCATAATTCAGAGAGAAGAGAGATGGGACAAGACATGGGGAGACAGTCGTCGCTTTGAGCATGCTATACACTTGCGCGTATAATTCTTGATGTAGTGTTACTTAGACTCCGTTTGTTTCACGGAAAAAGACTCACGGGAAACATTTTCCCTATTTTCCGGTGTTTGACAACAGCATATAAAGAAAGTCAACGTAAATTATGTTCCAGTCGACATTAAATATGTTGTTCTCCACGTGAAAGTGACTTACCGACTCATCCGAGGAAAATCATTTTCCGATAGATGTTGCTCCCGTCTCTCTCTCTCTCTCTCTCTCTCCAGGTAGGCACCTCCTCTCTTCTTCTCATTGATATTCAATTCTCTTACTCTTTTCTTTATTGAGTTTTTCCCATTCCCATCTCAAAATTGGAAGCCTCGTCGAAGCAGCTTCTGCTTCTTCCCCTTCCCTCAGACTTCCCTTCTACGCTCATTTCAATCTTTGTGCTTCCGCCATTTTTGAAGCCCACTCTCATCTCATCTCATCTCATCACCTTCACCCCAAATCCCCTAGTATTTTTGCTCAACAGCCCAATATAAAGGTATGTGAAGTGTGGCCTGCTTGGATGATGCACAAGAGTTGTTCGATGAAATGCTTAATAGAGATCGAGGGTCATGAAATCTATGCTTACGATTGTTTTCTTTCTTACGGAATATGTTTGATAATATTGGGTTTCTTGTTAATAGCTTTCTTACCATCAATTATTTTTCCAAGGAGGAGGGGTGGTGTAGTGTGTTCCTGGTATGAAAATAAATTTGATATTGTATTTTACAGATATTTGCTTCACATGTCTTTATTTGTGCTGACTTCATTTCCACAAAGTTTGTCTGATATTGTCATGTAAAGAGTCAAGTTATGAATTTGATTATGTATTATATATACACCACAAAAATGTTTTCGAAAGTCATTTTCACAAAATTTACCAAACATTGGAAAATGTTTTCCAAAGCATTTCCTAAAATTTACTAAACAACTGAAAACTGTTTCGTTTCATTTTCCAGAAAACCTTTTCTGAAAGTCATTTTCAGGAAGTTATTTTTCGTGAAACAAACGCAGCCTTAGTCTCTCATTTGTTTCCCTGCTCGTTTTCTTCCCCATCCTACTCTATAGTTAATACACTCTCTCCGTATTGAGTTTGATCTAAATCCTATAATCCACGATAAAACTGCAACATGCATGGTGAGTACGTTAGGAACCACAGTTGAGTTCGTTCCGGTGTAGATATGGAGTAAAATCAATTTATTGTTTTATCCGCGGAGAGAAGTAGAGGAACAGTATTTCTCTTAAGAACCTATGCATTTTCAGGCGATTCGATCCGATAAATCTACAGAGTTCTACTCCCTCCGTCTCAGCACAATGTGCACACTTACGCGTTTGGAGGGTGTCATTGATAAATCTCACTTCCTAAAATGAATATCTTTTATTATTAAAATATTTAACTTGCCCCACTTGTTATACTCACAAACTTAAATTGTGAGTCCCACTTGCCACCTATATCCCACTATCCCACTCACAACCTTTTTTCAACTCATAATACTTCTCTCCTTAATCATTGTGCCCAATAGTAACTGTGCGCATTGAGTTGGGATGAAGGCAGTATGCTATATCTTCTTGTAACAATTTAGTTTTTGAATCATGTGGTATTTTGGTTTCTGGTTGTTTGCTACGTTATTGGAGTTAAAGGGCATGATTATTCTCTTGCCATTATGTTATTTGATATGCCCTGGACTGAGTTCCTTGTTGCATAATTCTATGGGCAAACAACCAATAAATATATACACACATAGAATAGAGATAGAAAAGCTAGTACATATAGTGACAGATAGATGATTACTAAGTACCGTATGCTCCAGTGTCTTCACTGCTCAACCAAATTTCTCTGACTCCATCAGCAATAACATTTTTGACACGCCCTACCTAAAGTGTTGGCTTCAGTGGAAAAACTAACATGTGAAGAAATGGACAAGCTTACGTCATGACACTTACAAGGCTGTCAACTGTATAGCTCCCTAGGTGACCCCGAGCATGCTTTGTCTTACAATAAGTGCAAGCACCCAAACAACCGACATTGATTGGGAGGATCTCGACAAATTTGTTCTTCCTCACCTGCTCATAAAGTTGAGTCAAAGCCACTTCCGTATAATAATGAAAGGAAATACCACCAAAATCCTGTTACGTTACATGGGAAATTAAGAAAATATTTGACAATTTCATACATTTCCTCTGATACCATTTAGTATCATCTAGGTGTTCAAATCAACGGGTCTTGTGACTTCTTCCTCACATTGAAAATACTGACAATTGGTCTACGACAACTTTGCGAAAAAGAAAAAATGACACTTATTTGGGAGGGACGGAGTAACATAAATAAAAGGCATTTGCTAGGCAAAAGTAATGATTTGATGGTATCTACCTCGTGACAAAAGTGATGCAAAATGATAAATTTGTACCTTTGGAAGATCAAGAGCTGGTAAAGTCTTGCGATTAAGAAGCCGCACCTCATGCCCTTTAAGTGTCTCCTCGACAACCTCTACCACGCGGTCAATTTGTTGGACTCCCACTATACTAACGCCTTCAAGCTCTTTCAAATCTCGACTTCCTTGAGGAACACATCCTGCCACAACCAAAGGCTTTTTTGCACTTCTACATTTTGATATCAAGGTGTCCATTGCAGATTGACTTGGAGACTTCACTGTGCAGCTGCATCATCTAGCATAAATTAATATACACAAGCACAGGCCAAATAGGAGTTCAAATATATCATCAGAAGGTTCTTCAAACTAAAGTGTTTCTGAAGTCATCAGAAGCTAAAGATTCAAGTTCCCAAGGTCAGGGTGATACATAACAAACCTATGACTGAACTCTGAAGTTTCCAAATTCATGCAAAAGAGCAGATTATAATCTTATAGAAAATAACTATTTCCTTTTATGCAGAACATGCTTGCATGAAAATCTTAAACCCAAAATAAATTTATTAACAAACCACATGATGAGAGTTGGTAGAAACAAGATAGGCATGTTATCATAGAATTATAATAGTGTCAACAATGTAACCCTTTAATTTATAGAGAAGATGGTTTGGAAATATATACGGGGAGCCAAAGAAGGTCTGAATGTGAGTTTTTTTGGGTTAGATAAGGCTTGTGATCAAGTGTGTATGATAGAGAAGAAACGGACAAAACAGAAGGGGAAGAAAGAATGCGTTCATTAGTCCTTACCAAGCCAATTAGAGATATTACATCAGTTAACAGAAGATCCATAGGAAATAAAATACTTTCTTAACACCACGTCCAATCTAACCCATGTGTGACTGAAAAATAAACACAGCAAGCTGTCAAGCTACTCCAAGCATCACCTGGCATCAACTCTACTGTACGGAATAATCTCGGATTCTCGGCTCACCAACAAGCTATGCATGATCAAGAATACTTGTGATGGGCAAGTACATTGATAACCAAGAGGCCCTTCTTCAACTTAGCATGTCTATGTATATGGTCCTCTCAGTAACAACGAAATATGTTTTGCATGCTATAATCTCAGATTTATGTAAGCCCGAAAATAGACAAAAAGGGCGAGTATAGAAATGTAATCAAGTGGTCTCAATATCAATATATGATTTCACTGAACAAGTTAATTTCCCCATGTTTCTAATGTATATCCAAAAAGAAGAATCCAAAACCAAAATTTGGGCCAACCAACTTTGACACATTATTCACATAGGCTACCCAAATTCAAACATATTCAACCTTGCCACTCAATTTTGACACATTAATCACATAAGCCACCAAAATCCCAAAATATTCAACCTCGCCACTCAACTAACTAAAAATATGCAAACGACCCCAAAAGGGGATTTCTCTTATGTTTTTTTCCGTTAGTTGGTTCCAAAATCTCCTTCATGTCCTTCAAAAAAGTATCCATAAATTGTAGTTTTAAACTTTAAATTGGTGGTTGCAATTTTACATTTTAAATGGCACCTATTAATTACAATTTTAGAATTTTAAAAGTATAACATGTTCATTAATTGAAGGAAAAAAAAATACAAAGTCAACAAAATTTAAGTAACGAGAAATTACACTTGCAATTTCAAAATTTGACTTCGTATTGATTTTTCTTGTTCATCATATGTAATAAAAAGTCGATAAAATCTCATTATACCCCTCAATTAAATTTTTAAAATTGTAATCTTCCTGTTCAATTTTTATGACATGTTTATATTTATAAAATGTAAAAATTGAAATTCATGGGTATATCATAAAATTTAAAACAGTAACCTGAAATAATAATTTTAATTTTAAAGCTGCAGATTACAGAATAAAATTTTAAACGATACACATGAATGGCAATTAAATTTTTTTATAAATATAAAGACGTTCGTAGAATTAGAAATTGTAATTTGTGGGTAACTTATTGATAAAGGGAATTTTAGAACCAACTAACAGAGAAAAGTTAACAAAAATTTATTTTGGGGTCATTTGCAAGATTTTGATAAGCTAGAGTGGCAAGGTTGAATATTTTGAAGTCCAATGAGAGTAGTGTGTCATAGTTGGGTAGCAAGGTTGAATATTTTGGAACTTGAGTGGCCTATGTGGTTTTGTCAAAGAAGAATCAGCTTGTAGGATTTCACTTCTTTTGGAATCTAAATAATAGAGAGATGAGCAACCAGCTTTGAGGGTTGACTATTACAATCTCTCTATGGATTTGGGGTCTTGAAAATTCACCATCCTCAAAAGTATAATATCAACAACCAAGTAACATAGCCGGCTTAATTGACTCTTAAAAATTATTTTGCGTGCAAAAGCACATAGATCGTCAACCAGCTAGTAACAAGGAGTTGATGAGTAATAGTCATACAATCACTGTCATAAAAAAATATTAACATCTAGTTCACAAGAACTTAGGTATGAGTGTTGGCTATGGGAAAGAGTATGCACCTGGGGGTCACAATTGCAAATAAAATACTCGCTCTATCCCTAAATGAGTGTCGATGTCCCTAAATGAGTATCCACTTCTAAGGAAGCTTCCAAATTCACCTTTAACAAATATCATATCCCAACAATGTAAGCTACCAAAACTTTAAACTCTAAAAGGTGGATGGTAAGAGTATTTATGCATAGTTACTACTAAATTTACTTAAAAGTCAACTTTCTTAAATGTCCTCCTTATAAACATAGACACTCATTTGGGGATGGAGGAAGCAGGCATTGAGCAATCCATAGAATAATTACCAATTTTGTGAGAACCAACTCACAAAGAGAGGACTGAAGAATACCAACAACTTGCTCGGAATATGCAAGTGACGAGCTTGACGAGTGAAAAAAAAAAAAAAAAAAGGAATAAACAACTCTTAGTGCTCTCATAAGAAGTCCTGAAATACCAACGCCTTCCCAAAATGTCAATGTTAACAAACTTATCTAAACACAAAAGCATTAATTCAGCTTTAATCACCTTGCTATCATATCACGTACATATTCTGCATTTTCTCAACAAAATGCGATCCCCTTCTTTGGGCAAAAGTCTGTGATATCATTATGCCATGCTATTCTCTTTATCCAATAAGAAAATTTTGACTCAAGTTCGTGTGATCAGTGATGAACTAAAGACAACATTATATAGGCCTAACGCCATCTTTGACCATTGTACTTAGATTTGGGTGCCACTTTAGCGCTCCAACATGTTTTTTCATCTCTGCCAAATTTCTCTTTCTATTTTTGCCACAAATAGTGACATGTTATGCATTAACTCAACCATAGGTAGCGATGATGTTGTTGGTATCCGAGCTCAAGTACAATGGTCAGGAGAATGTTCCTATGCCTACTGTATATGATAGTGAACCACATGTTTTATGAATTTTAGCAGAGCGTACCAGTACAAAGGATAAAGCAAATATAGAATAAAGGTTTTGTAACATGGAGTATATTGCTAGGATTAAAGTGAGTTCAATTAGTCACAGAGATATCTCCTTTCTTTAGTTTTGGTCTAAATTTTATATCAACTTAAAGATGAAACTCACGTATTTATCAGCCAAAGATCTGCACCCTCTGCATTATCAGTCAGAGCATAGCCAAATGATGATAGCTGACCAGCCATATATTCACTGTCACTCTGGCAAGATAAAAGAACAAGTTCTCATCAGCAAAGGAATAAGGGACACCAAGTTTGCTAACAATCCATAAACATGAACATCCTTTTCACAAAGAATTTTTCGAAACTAAACATGCTTTGGTAGAAAACAAACAATAGCAAGCAGGCGGCGCGTACAATTTTACAGTCAACAGAATCTCAATATGTCAAGATAGTGCCCTTTAGCTCAGCAAGAAAGAATCAATAAAATCCTACAAAAGGCTTGTGCGAAATCCCAAAAGCAATGTTCAACTGCTTCTATTGTGATGAAGCACTCAAAATGCTAATTTGTTGGTGACACGATTTGTTCCTAGCTGAGACGAGAGTATGGATTTTTACATATGTTCTCACCGTGCTTCAGTTTTTTGAGAGGGTTTATGAGCTTAAGATTAATTTAGGCAAGTTTGGCATTGCAGTGGTGATATCAGAGAAGAGGTGGGTATAGGTATGCTCCTTTGATTGGTTGTAAGGTTCTAGTGTATCCCTCTATTGTATCTTCCTGTTCCCTCTTGGAGGTAATCCTAGGTCTATTCCTTCTAGAGTCTAAACTACGGGATTAAAATATTGTAATTATTGTATTAAATAAATCATGCCTTACATACCCAAGATGGCAACCCATGGTTAGTCATGTATACCTAACTGATAATGTTTGATTCTCCCTTATTCCAAAAACATATCTATTTCTATATTAAAGCAAAGTAGTCAACTATCTTCCAAAAAAATGTCACTTTCAAGGGCATATTTGTAATCTCCATCTACAAAGGGCAAATTTGTCATCATCTTTACTTTGGTATAAGTAGTCAACTTTGCATGTAGATTGATTTTTATATGATAATTTTTACTTTTATAATTTAGTGAATAACTAACACATCTATATATATATTAAAGCAAAGTAGTCAACTTTCCCTCCCAAAAATGTCACTTTCAAGGGCTAATTTGTAATCTCCATCTAGAAATCATCTTTAATATGGTATGAGTAGTCAACTTTGCATGTAAATTGACTTTTATATGAGACTTTTTACTTTTTTTATGTAGTGAAAAATACAAGTTTGATCAATATATAGTGAAAAATTACTAATTTATGCGGACAACAAGGTGTTGAAATTCTCTTTTAAATCCATAAAATCAACAATTCATAAATTTATTGGGCTTATTTGTCCGTGCGCTAATACTAGTTTTTGTTCAAACAACCATCTTTTTTCAAGAAGATATTGATAAGTGTAAATAAACTACATTATTTTCAAACTTGCTTCAAAGTAGTTCCCATTTGAATGCCCTAATCTATGCCAACAGGAGATTCAACAGATTCAAGTTTACCCTCGTCACAAACCGTGGCGACTCTCACACCCAAAACATCCATAATAAAGTCAGAAATGTCATTTATTATGTTCAATGGGAATATGATTTAAAACATGTGTGCATAGTTATCAAACTCGGATTGATTTGGTGATTTTGAATTTCCGTTTTGATTGATTTATTCTCTAATCTAAGGGATTAAATGTGTGTAGCATGCTTGAGTAAGCAGAGTCATAGTTAAGGTTATTCTAGCCGGGTACTAATAAGATACAACACTCAGCTACCCTTTACACCTTTTTAATTAGATAGATAGTGGCTTCTTACAATGGATAATCGATAGATAAAGTTGTGATTTTATAGTTCACATGCTTGATCAAGGCCGGGGGTAGAATTCTCAATTCGTCTCCCCAATTATTATTCTTTTTTTCCAGTAGGCTCATATGACAATCTCCATATCACGGAGTGGTACAGATATCCAAAGAAGAATACAAACAGTAAGGTCGAAGAAAGTCTTGATTTATTATCACTTTCCATCAGTAAATAACAGTGCTTGATGTTGAGCTCACATTGCGAGTGAGCATATTAAGGATAGATCATGGAGATATACTGATCTCCAAAGAGGAAAAAAATAAGGTCGGTTAATCATAAGAGTTAAATTAGTATAAATTCTGGTCAGAGAACACAAGGTTGCAATGCTAATCTTAAAGGCCAATTTAGTGCATTAAGGTTGCAATGCTAATCTTAAAGGCCAATTTAGTGCATTAGCAGAAAGGTTGTAGAATACTTTTCATGTGCTTCAGACAAAATTAGTGGTCTTTACTCCCTCCTTCCCTCCTCCTTAAATGATTGTCAGCTTAAAATTCTTCAATGAAATCGATTTCCAAGCACATTTCGCAGCACATATACAAAAACATCCTTAATGAGAGTAGCGCATGATTTCATGTACAAATTGTGCATTATAGTATATGAGGTGGCTTTGATGGAATGTCTCAAATTCAACATCTTATTGTTCCAAACTTTTCCGCAGCTGCACCACTAGTGGAAGAGATTTTTAAAGAGATTCTCTAGTGAAAACAGATAAATAATAGCGTGCTTGTTATTTTTTGTCTGAACCAATTATTACAAATATGTTTCACAGCAAAAATGGCCAATAACCAGAGTATGGCACTATTGCATGGATCCACTGCCTAGGCCTAAAAAGTTTGTCCGTTCTCTTTTTCAAAAGCTCGCAAAATTATATTTCAAGAAAGGCTACCGAGAACAAGAATGAGCGAGTAGACTAACACGCCTCATGTGCTTTTCCAACTTGCTACTTTGATTGAATCATGCATGCGAGCATGACAAGTTGACAACAGATTCAAATTGATTCACAACAGGTACCCAAATTTCGATTCATACAGATTTGAATTATTTGTTCCATAAAAGGAAACATACTAACCAACGTACTGTTGTAAGGATTTTATAATAAAATCGTACCCCTAAAATAAGGAAGAAGATCACAAACTTTTCAAGGGTTCCATTATATCATTTCCGTCTATATCCTGTTAAAAGATTTGCTGAGTAGGGGCTCAAATGCCAAAGTGAGAGATTGTAAGGCTAAAATGTGAAGAAAATAAATCTTCTTTTTCATCTCCAAATCCCACCAATCCCTAGCCCCACCACCACCACCCTTCTCCTCTGACTCATTGTTTTTCACAATTTTCACCTTGAAATCTCTCAAATTGGCATTTGAACCCCTACTTAGCACATCTGCTAGTTTTTCACGGGATATAATGTCATATTGCATTTGCAGAGCATCGATAATGTAGAAAATTGACCTGATTATGTGAGCATCCAAATGTCTTCAAATAAATTGTCTGCAAAAGTGAACACACGGCACAAAAAAAAAAAAAACAGTGAGAAATTAAATACTGCAGCACATGCTATAAGCAATATGTATGTGTGTGTGTGGACAAACCTGAGTGCCGGGGACTTTTGGGGACTGGTTATGAACTGTATCTTGGAGAATAGACGGACTTTTCTTGTTCTTGTTCTTGTTCTTGTTCTTAACGGGATTGATGCCAACGGCGGCCGCTACCGGAAGCCGAAACCCCAGTGGTGCCCCGCCGCCACCGCCGCCAACCAATAAATCCTCTATGTCTTCCATATCTCCAGGGGACTGCGCGTGCGTTGAACGACTTGGAGTTTACAGTAGCTCGGCTTGACAGCTCGATCTCTGCCCTGCGCTAAATTGTGTTCTGCCGTTGTACGAAAGTTGGAACCCCTATTTTAACAAAAGGTTTAATGACATGCGGAGGGCATGATAGTCTTCTTTTTTTTTCTTTTTTTTTTCCACCACATCAGGGTGTAACACGAGTTTTTCTCGCTAATTAAGAGTTTTTTGACAAAACTCATTAATAATTCAGTTAAGTGGTCATGCGCAAGGCACGTGATTAACAAATTTGTTAGTTTGAATTCATAGTAACTTTTAAGGGGTTAAATGATATTATATTTTAAAAGTGTGGGGAGGGTGGAAAAAAACTTTATATTCCTTAATCAGATATCCCAACTCTCACAAACGCATTATATTTCCCCTCTCTCTCATTACCTCGGCACACCCCCTCCGACCTTCTTCTCCGGCAGCTGTCGGATTTACCGGCCTACACTCGAATCTAGTTCCCCCAGATCCTGTAGCCTTATCCCATATCCTAAAATCCACAATCAACAAATTAATTCTGCAAGAATTATACCCAAAACCCCACAAGAGGGTTAACAGTAGTACACGACTGGGGAATTGGGAGTCACCGCCTCCGTGAAATTAGGTTTAGGAATAGCGAGCATGGTGCATCCGTGAAATCGGGCGGCGTGGGGGATTTTGGTTAGTTTTCTTGCGGAGGCGTCGTTCATTGGGAGTGGAGGGTGATTAGTGTTTCATGGAGACGCCGCATGATTTGCAACGCTCGGCGGAGGTGGGTTCCGATACGGTGGAGGTTGTGGTGGGACTCGTTGTGGATGATGAAGAAAGGGGCTGTGGAAAATGAAGAAAACGACTGGAGAAATTGGAATGGGAGATGGATTTGGAGAAGATGGGGGAGGTTTTTTCTTTTCTTTTTTTTAAAAAAAATCTGAATTTTTCTTTCTTTTTTAGTTGAGATATTAATATTAGGCCTGGCAATTTTGACCCGTTACCCACTAACCCGCACAACCCAACCCATTTAAGTTAGCGGGTTGAAACGGGTTACCCGTCTCAACCCGTTAAGCTTAACGGATCGACCCGACCCAACCCAACCCGTAAACATAAATAGGTAGAACTAATAAATTTAAGGCACCCCGATCAAAAAAATAAACGGGTCAACCCGTTTCAACCCGCCAACCCAACCCGTTTCAACACAACTCATTTGACCCGACAGCTTAAACGGGTTGTAGCGGGTCGACCCGTTTCAACCCGTTAACATGTCACAACCTGACTCAACCCGCACAATTGCCAGGCCTAATTAATATAATCCATTTTTAGGAAAAGGAAATTAATTTATTTTGTTGTAAAGAAGATTACTTTATTTAGTTTTAAAGTTTGTGGATCATAGTATTGTACATGTAATTGATGTACAAATCTTTTTTTATATATTTCAAAAGAATAAAAGATTATCAAGTTAAATTATATAAAAGTATATCAAAAAAAGGATAATTAATATGTGAGGCATGAAAATATTTTTTCAAAAGATCATAAATTTAAATTTAAATATGTTCTCTTATAGAAATATATGTTAAAGTTGCACAAAATTTAATATATTCAAGAATATATTAAAAAAAAATTGTTCAAAAATAGTTATTTAACATTAGAAATATATTTATTTTTCCTAACCCTTTAAATTTAAGAATTTGCTTCAAACCCCTCAATAGAAAATATTGTTCAAATTAACAGATTTGTTAATCATGTGCCTTGCGCATGGTCACTTAACTGAGTTTTTAACGAATTCCGTCAAAAAGCCATTAATTGGCGAGAAAAACTCATATTAGACTTTGATGTGGCCGGAAAAAAAAACATCAGGCCCTCCGCCGAAGACCCCCAACATTTTAGGCCCTAAATTGTAATTAACCCTTAACAAAAACATGTTATTGTGATTCATTAAAAAAGAAAAAATATACTCCCTCCGTCCCACCTCACTTGACACCCAAGGGATAGGCACAATAACTAAGGAAAAAATGATAAAATAAGGAAAATGTGTGGTAGAAAATGAAGAGAGAGAATGAGTGGGGTATATAGTAGTGTTGGTTGAATAAAATGAGTGGTGGAGAATGAAGAGTGAGAATAAGTGGTAGGGTAGAGTTAATATAAAATTATAAAATATAGGCTATTTTGGGAAGTGTCAAGTGAGCTGGGACGAACCAAAATAGAAATAAGTGTCAAGTGAGCTGGGACGGAGGGAGTATATGTTATTGTATAGTATTAATCGAATAATAATATTACTAATTCTGAAAATGTTTCTCATATACAATGTTTGTTTGTTTTTTTAATATGTAAACTCAGTAAATGAATGTCCAACTTTCAATTTAAGGAATCTCTACCTTTCATACAATTAACTGGCAAAGTTCATAAATATTCTTGTTATCCACTTTCTAAACATTATTTAATTTTACAAGTGTAAAGAGGCTAGTGAAAAAAATTAAAAAAAAAACATCTAGGGACAAAGTATTATTCAAATTTGACATTTATATTGAGACAAAAAATTATTTAAAATAGATATTCATTTAGAGACCGAGTGTGTCCTACATTATTAAAAATTGAGTTAGTTGTCAGTTAGTATTTATAAAGCGTCCATAATTAGATGGCAATAAGTAGATTGTGTTATTAATCTTGGAATTTGGGCATATTTATTCTTTGGAATATGCTCAACAAACAATTACTACTAACTTTACAAGTTGAGTGCACTTGCACTTTTGATGTCTAGATGGAGCACAGAAAGACAGACTTTTCTCACAGCTTGGGGGCCCTATCCCACCTTGTTAGATGTATCCGCTCTGTTAGAATTCGACATATGGGGATAAGGACTTGATGAAGATCAAGTTAACTCCAGAGGAGGAGGCCATTACATTTGAATTTGCGCCCTAGCGGCATCCTCACTCTGAGCTTTCTCTGAAACTTGGGGCTTGTGCCTTGCCCTTAGCCTTGCTTGTGCCACGCTCTGAGGGTCTTTTGTCATTGACTTGTATTATCGCTTCGCTTATGGCTTCTCACATGTAACCCTAATTTCTTATTCAAGAGATACACAGCAGCAATACATTGCCTATAGGGCTTTGGTATTTATTAAGGACAAAACTAGAAGCAAAAATATGTTGTAGACCCATTTATGTTTTGTAAGGAAATTAGCACTGGTCTTGTAAGGACTCGAATTTAGCAACTATTATATTTGTTGTGTTATAATTTTAATTTAGTATATTTAATAATATAAAATTGGTATTTTTGTAGGGAGTAAAGATAATTCTAACATTTCACAAATAGTTAATAATTATAAGAAGATATGGAAGAAATAATAGTTGAGGGGGGTTAATTATAATTAAATGAAAGTTGTGACACCTTTAAAAGACACTTGTCTCTCCATAGGATATCCTGGTCATGGTTGTGAGAAGGATAACAAAAAGTCTTTCTTATCTTCTCCTTCCAGCCATTCTCATCTTCATCTGCAGAGAGAAAAGAAAAGGAAGATTTTCCCTCTTCTCTAGTCTTGTAAGTTCATTTCTAATTAATTCTTTAGTTATTTAAGTGATTAATTAGTTTAGTTAGTTACTAATTAGATATTATGATACTAATATAATATGATTCATGTTTTTAATTAATTACAAATATGTGAAATAATTTCGAATTTAAGAAGGAGAATAAAGTTGTAAGATGATCCTCAAGGACAACTTTTCTAATATGGATTGAATTAATTATATCTCTATCACCCGTAAAGCTTTTAGTTTCATTATTTTTCGTGAAGTAAGATACAAGAGTCTAGTTCATGACTGTTAAATTTCATGACCTGATGAATTTCCTAGAATTAGTATGAATTTTTTTGGTAAAACATGTCCTGCTTCATTTTGTTTCGGAGCAGTCTTTGAGAAAATGGTCATAACTTGCTCAAATCTCAGTAGTTTTAAGCCCAAAACCCCATTTCAGAAAGCTAATTCATAGAGTTGTCCAATAAAGCTGAAATCATAGTAATATGGCCTATGGTTTGAAAGTTATGATGATTTTTAATCTGGGTTACAGAATCTGGAAAACAGAACTATGAGTTAAATACTAAGTTTTAAACACAAACTTTAACTCTTTAATATATTTAGATTCTAATCAAAAACTGTAAGTGTAACACCCCGAAACTCGGGTCCCTAACTTTACGGGCCCACAGTCCGGACACGTCACCTTTCACACAAACTAAACCACAAAAATAACATTAAATTACACTTACAAAAATTTTCTTTTAACTTGATGATCACTCATACATAACATTCTCAATCTCACTTACTATTACCTCAAAATATACAATAACTTAACCTTGAAATCAAATCTAAATTACTCCGCAGACATTTGCTAATGCTTCTCCAGCTGTCTCAAATCTTTTCTATTATTATCTGGAAGAAAAAGAGAATGAAAGGGTGAGCGAACAAAAGCTCAGTAAGTTCATATACAACCCCTCCAGTTACTAAGGAGGAGTTGACCTGAAGGAATATCAACGAGTACGAAATCAAAAAGGAAATTCAAACGCTTTTCACAAAATCTCAAAAGTTTTACAAATTTAACATAACAGACTAGAGTAATTTAATTGCCTACAACCGTCTCATACCGTTTGTAGATAACTAAATTACTCACAGATATTATGGAATTCCAAACGATGACAAATTGATGCAAAAAGACTCGAATGATTAACTATCTATAACCGTCCCATAGCAGCTACAAATAATTAAACCACTCACAGATTTCAGAATTTCAAAGGACTGATAGCTGAACAAAACTAACTCGAGAGCTCTAATTATTAACGACCGTCCCATACCAGCCGTAAATAACAAAACCCCTCACAGATATCATGATCATATAAGTGGTCTAATGACCTTTTCAAACTTAAATTCCCCGAAGGGACAAATACTCCGAAGAGCACACAAAATTACCCCGCATAGTCTAAAAAGTGAATCCGGATCACCCCACCACTCCTCTTGAGCAGTGAACAAAGTTCCCTTTTCAGGCCAAAATCAAATAAACCCCGTCAAGACGAGTTGTCTAACTTAAGTGATCATTGATAGAATCTCAAAAACTTATTTTCACATCAAAAATCTCATTTGTTTCAAAATACAAAATTTAACGATCTCAACAAATTTACGAACTGACGAAACGAAAGTCACGAAATTAGCAAACGAAATAGCAAAGGATTATCAAATGACGGTAACCGAGGGAGTCAAAGCAAAGCACTGACGCGAGGTCAGTCCATACGTATCAAAAAACAAACATCGCCAACAAAATATGCGGAAGCCTAATAATTAAAACGGTACACGAATCAAATATCTAAAAGAGGTATAATCCCTTACCTCAAGCAACTGGTGCTATTATTGCATGGGCCTCTAATATGCTGTTGACCAAAATCTATCAATAAAAATAAAAATAAAAATATAGTGAATAATAATGCTAGATTAACTTAACATAAAAGATTAAATACTTAATTCTACTAAAATTCTCTCACTCTCAACCATGCATTAACATCACTCACCTACTGTTGGCTTATTTTCCCCACCAAAATTGCATAGCAAACCATACCCTTTGGCACCTTACGTCAATTCCACCATCTTAATAATACCCCAAACACAACACCATCCTAACACAATATTCATCAATTATACTTCCACTATAGTGTGAATAAGCTAACTCATGGCTTAAAACCAAGTCATACCTCATGCAGAAATAACACTGGGACTCGGTCATCTTCACCACCGCAGCCCTCTCTATATTGCCGCAGTCAAAATTTCTTTTCATCTCCTATGAATTACTTAGGTTAGGGTAATATATTTATACCCTTAATTCCATCTTAGTTAAATACCCTTTTTCTTATATGGGCTAAGCTTAAATAATAAATCCCCTCTAATTAATTGATAGAAACCCAAATCATTAAATTTAGTAATTGGCCCAATTAAACACCATTTATTCTAAATGCCCAATAACAATACTACAATAACCCAACTCAACAAACTTATCAGGTTATTTCTAGTCGACCCAAAATATTACAATACGATAAGTGTCCCAAAATTATGATCCACTAACTAGCCCAATAAATAAGTATAAATAAAATAAGAAATTTTCGGGTTATTACATTCTTACCCCCTTAAATGAAGTTTAGTCCTCTAAACTTAATGTGTCTATAATCCTCAACAATTTCAATTAGTCGGAATAAAATATATCATAACTGAAGATATTGCTCTAATCTAACTTTTGTAACATAGCATAAGCTCTCATAAACTTAGTATGCACTTAGCATGAAACCAAGATCACTAGCCCAATAAAATCCTTTTTTTTTTCTCCAAAAAATATGGGTGATCACATCCTTCCCTACTAAAAATATATTTGATCCACCACATATGATCAAAACTGTACTCTAAAAGAGATAAGAATAATGCTTCCTCTGTGCACTCTATCATCAAAAAAATTTAGGGGCAAGCCATCAGATTTTCTCTTCTCATTCACAATCACTAACTATAACATACTGTTGGAAAATTATACTAAACTATCCACCAAAATTCTTAAATACTTTTAACCCCTCAAACTACTATACTTCGACATTACTCAAAAAAAAAAAAAAAAAAAAAAAAAACTCATTCATGCAACTTATGCCTCAATCGCGGTCAAACTTTTTAAGCAATTGACAACACCGAAATTTATCTATTCTCAACCAACCAACGATTGCAACTCTTTTATTATACTAAACAAAACAATGGTGCTTAATAGTTAAGGTGACCTCTTCAGTTACCAAAATTATGCCCAAATTTCGATTCTCACTAATCTTCAAATTCTTAACTCCCTTCATTCAATAGTCTACATCATTATGAATTCTCTTATAGTTACCCAAAGATCAAACTAAAGGCTTTGGTCATAACTTATATTTTAAAACATCTAAACTCCCAAAAGATCTATGCCAAAGCTCTGATACAACTCTGTAACGCCCCGAAACTCGGGTCCCTAACTTTACGGGCCCACAGTCCGGACACGTCACCTTTCACACAAACTAAACCACAAAAATAACATTAAATTACACTTACAAAAATTTTCTTTTAACTTGATGATCACTCATACATAACATTCTCAATCTCACTTACTATTACCTCAAAATATACAATAACTTAACCTTGAAATCAAATCTAAATTACTCCGCAGACATTTGCTAATGCTTCTCCAGTTGTCTCAAATCTTTTCTATTATTATCTGGAAGAAAAAGAGAATGAAAGGGTGAGCGAACAAAAGCTCAGTAAGTTCATATACAACCCCTCCAGTTACTAAGGAGGAGTTGACCTGAAGGAATATCAACGAGTACGAAATCAAAAAGGAAATTCAAACGCTTTTCACAAAATCTCAAAAGTTTTACAAATTTAACATAACAGACTCGAGTAATTTAATTGCCTACAACCGTCCCATACCGTTTGTAGATAACTAAATTACTCACAGATATTATGGAATTTCAAACGATGACAAATTGATGCAAAAAGACTCGAATGATTTAACTATCTATAACCGTCCCATACCAGCTACAAATAATTAAACCACTCACAGATTTCAGAATTTCAAAGGACTGATAGCTGAACAAAACTAACTCGAGAGATCTAATTATTAACGACCGTCCCATACCAGCCGTAAATAACAAAACCCCTCACAGATATCATGATCACATAAGTGGTCTAATGACCTTTTCAAACCTAAATTCCCCGAAGGGACAAATACTCCGAAGAGCACACAAAATTACCCCGCAGGGTCTAAAAAGTGAATCCGGATCACCCCACCACTCCTCTTGAGCAGTGAACAAAGTTGCCTTTTCAGGCCAAAATCAAATAAACCCCGTCGAGACGAGTTGTCTAACTTAAGTGATCATTGATAGAATCTCAAAAACTTATTTTCACATCAAAAATCTCATTTGTTTCAAAATACAAAATTTAACGATCTCAACAAATTTACGAACTGACGAAACGAAAGTCACGAAATTAGCAAACGAAATAGCAAAGGATTATCAAATGACGGTAACCGAGGGAGTCAAAGCAAAGCACTGACGCGAGGTCAGTCCATACGTATCAAAAAACAAACATCGCCAACAAAATATGCGGAAGCCTAATAATTAAAACGGTACACGAATCAAATATCTAAAAGAGGTATAATCCCTTACCTCAAGCAACTGGAGCTATTATTGTATGGGTCTCTAATATGTTGTTGACCAAAATCTATCAATCAAAATAAAAATATAGTGAATAATAATGCTAGATTAACTTAACATAAAAGATTAAATACTTAACTCTACTAAAATTCTCTCACTCTCAACCATGCATTAACATCACTCACCTACTGTTGGCTTATTTTCCCCACCAAAATTGCATAGCAAACCATACCCTTTGGCACCTTACGTCAATTCCACCATCTTAATAATACCCCAAACACAACACCATCCTAACACAATATTCATCAATTATACTTCCACTATAGTGTGAATAAGCTAACTCATGGCTTAAAACCAAGTCATACCTCATGCAGAAATAACACTGGGACTCAGTCATCTTCACCACCGCAGCCCTCTCTATATTGCCGCAGTCAAAATTTCTTTTCATCTCCTATGAATTACTTAGGTTAGGGTAATATATTTATACCCTTAATTCCATCTTAGTTAAATACCCTTTTTCTTATATGGGCTAAGCTTAAATAATAAATCCCCTCAAATTAATTGATAGAAACCCAAATCATTAAATTTAGTAGTTGGCCCAATTAAACACCATTTATTCTAAATGCCCAATAACAATACTACAATAACCCAACTCAACAAACTTATCAGGTTATTTCTAGTCAACCCAAAATATTACAATACGATAAGTGTCCCAAAATTATGATCCACTAACTAGCCCAATAAATAAGTATAAATAAAATAAGAAATTTTCGGGTTATTAAAGTAAGTGGGATTATTTAGTCCTATTCCTAATGGAGGTTCTTATCATTTTATCATAGGATAAAGAATAGTTTGACTTCCTTGAGGCGTGTAGAGTGAAAGGATTACTTTGTTAAGGTAAGGGAACTTACCTCCTTCATAGTTCAATCCTTTTTAAATTCTTGGAGCTTTAAGGTACCTATTGTTTCATATCATGGTATCTTGTTCATTCAATTGTATTGATTATTGTTGATCTCTATTCCTTGTTCATGAAGATCATTGTGGTGGTTGTTCTTGTTGTTGTTGAAAGGATTCATACCTTTAGGCCCAACGGGTAGGCATGAATTTGTAACCCGGGATGCTATATCATAGATGTAGATTTCTCACTTAACTATGGTGAGTTGGCTGTTGCATGCAATGAGTCGGTGTAATTTGGGTAACGGATTGATCTGGTGATCATAATATTCGCAAGTTACACATGTTGGGGCTGTTGTACAAGTACTATAAAAAAGGTTGAATCTGAGTTCGTAATTGTGTTTTGGTGGTACCGTTATTGGCATCATTGTGATCCTTTTCGTTTGATTGGCCTTAAAGAGATGGTTATTTGTTCCACAACTCTTTTGGATATACTTTTATGAATTCTTCTTAGTAAGTTGTCTTGCTGGGCATTCGAGCTCACCCCTCCCTCCTCACAGGTTAATCAGAATTGAAGCGCAAAGCTGGAAGAGGACCAAGTATCTTTTGCTTGTGTTGATAGTTGCTTGTGAAGCTTTTGAGATTTATATAGCTACTCAAGTTCGTTGTTGAACCTTGTAGTTTTTTTTTTTTAAAAAAAGTATGCTAGCAGCATGGTTTGTAATATATAACAAAATGAGATAGAAGGGGTAAGACAAATTATCTATATGTAATATGTCAAGGATAACTCCAGTGTACATGTTGGTAATAAGTATTAGGTGACATATTTATATCAAGTATATGGTATGTAGCTCTGAAGCTGGGGTTGTCACAGTTTGGTATCAGAGCTATAGGTTATGATTCATCAGACTTGTAAACTTATAGAATTGGAGAATTTATATGTATAGGTTAACTGGTTGCCTTAATATTAAGTTTACAGTTGATGAGATATATTTCTTGGCAGTATGCAACACTAAAGTCACTCCTTTGCTGTTGTAGGTTAATGGAGAGTGGCAAGGAACGTGTTCATACTGATGATATTGTTGGAGGGCATGACATAGAGTTGGGTAGAGATGATCAGCCACAAGCTGCTAATGAGGAAGCTAGGGCGGGTACTTCACACCAAGCTAGTACTTCAAAACAGGCTCGTACTGATAATGTAACATTGTTAAACATGTTAGTTCAACTTCTATCGGATGGAAAGGGTAGTACTGTGAGTTCCGAGGTAAAAGATACCCCATTGAGACAATTTGAGCACCTTAAGCCAACCACTTTTGCCGGGCGAGCAGATCCTTTAGTGGCTGAGGCATGGATCAATAGGCTTGAAAAGATATTTGATGTTATGAGATGTAGTGATGAAGATAAGGTGTCTTTTGCTGTGTTTAAAATGGAACGTGAAGCAGATGAGTGGTGGAAGAGGATTAAGAGGACACACTATATAACCACAGAAGAGCCAATGACTTGGGAAAGATTTAAGGGTTTATTTTATGATCAATATTTTCCTGAGAGCGTCAGGACAAGGAAGGAAAAAGAGTTTCTAGAATTTAATCAATGTGGTCTATCTGTTAGTGAATATGAGGCTAAGTTCACAGAGTTATCAAGGTTCATTGAGCATATAGTTAACACTGATAGGTGTAGAGCACGAAGGTTTACACAAGGTTTACGTGATGGTCTTAGGCATCAAGTGGTAGCTCAAGATCTCCCTACGTATGCTGCAACAGTTAAAAGGGCCCTAATCATTGAAGAAGATTATGAGGACACCAAAAAGTCTAGGACTGATAATAAGCGTAAGTGGCATGATGATGTACAAAAAAGGAAGGAACACAGGTTATAACAATAATATGAAGGCTAGTACTTCATCGAAGTTAAATGAAAGGGATCGTCGAAACCTCGGGGGTGGTAAAGGTGAGGATATGTGTTACAACTGTAGGAAACCAGGGCATATTTCGCCTAATTGTCCTCGCCCAAAGGGAGCATGTTATAATTATGGTGAAACAAGCCATCAGAAAAAGGACTGCCCTCATCTTAAGAGGCAAAACCAAGGGAACAATAACCAACAGACTCGAGCTCCTGGGAGAGCATTTGCAATGTCGCTGGGTGATGCGAAGGCTTCTAATGACGTAGTTTCAGGTATGATTTGGGTTTGTTTACGTAATGCTTATACCCTTATAGATCCTGGTTCTACATATTCCTTCATATCTCTCTCGTTTGCTAGATGCATACCTAAAAACCCCGTGTCCTTAAATACTAGAATCATGATTGATACACCATCTGGGCATATATTAGACTCTTCACTTGTGTATAGATCGTGTGTAATCATCATTGAAGGTAGAGAGTTACTTGCAGATCTTATTCCCTTGGATATCCACCACTTTGATGTTATCTTGGGTATGGATTGGTTATCTTCTTGTTGCGCTACGGTAGATTGTGTTAAGAAAATTGTGACGTTAAGTATTTCTGAACAACCAAAAATTCGATTTTGTGGTGATAAGAAAAGTAAACTCCCAAATTTGGTGTCTGCCATGGGTGCTTGCCGCTTACTTAAAAAGGGATGTTTAGGTATTTTGGCTTATGTGATCGATACACGTAAGAATGAGAAACCTTTAGTTGATTTGTCTGTGGTGAATGAATTCTCTGATGTATTTCCAGAAGACTTACCTGGCCTACCTCCGAATCGAGAGATAGAATTTACAATTGATCTCTTACCTAATGTGACCCCAATTTCTAAGGCTCCATATCGAATGTCATCGATTGAACTAGAGGAGCTAAAGAAACAAATTCAAGAACTATTAGATAAAGGTTTCATACGACCTAGTGTATCTCCATGGGGTGCTCCAGTTTTGTTTGTTAAAAAGAAGGATGGATCAATGCGCTTCTGCATAGATTATCGAGAGTTGAACAAGGTAACCATATCCATTGCCACGAATAGATGATTTGTTTGACCAATTACAAGGTGCTAAGTTATTTTCTAAGATTGATCTGCGCTCGGGTTATCATCAGTTGAAGGTAAAAGAAAGGGATATACCTAAGACAGCATTTCGAACTCGGTATGGACACTATGAGTTTCTGGTTATGTCATTTGGGCTGACTAATGCTCCAGCAGCATTTATGGATTTGATGAATAGGGTTTTTAAGAAGTACCTTGACCAGTGTGTCATCGTGTTTATTGATGATATTTTGATATACTCTAAGACCAAGGAAGATCATGAAGGACACCTAAGAGTTGTCTTAGAAGTTTAAACAAAAGAAAAACTTTATGCGAAATTGTCAAAGTGTGAGTTTTGGTTAGGGGAAGTGAAATTTTTGGGTCATGTGGTTTCTGGGAAAGGAATTGAGGTCGATCCATCTAAAATTGAGGCGATTGTAAGTTGGGATAAACCGATAAATGTTTCAGAGGTGAGATGCTTCTTAGGCTTAGCAGGATATTATCGGAGGTTTATTGAGGGATTTTCGCGTATTGCTGTGCCATTAACTAGATTAACTCAGAAGAATGTGAAGTTTGTATGGACTGATGATTGTGAAAAGTGTTTTAAAGAGCTTAAGAGTCGATTAGTTTCAGCTCCAGTTTTATCATTGCCAGACGGACGTGGGGGGTTTGTGATATACAGTGATGCCTCAAGTAAGGGTTTAGGTTGTGTTCTAATGCAATGTGGAAAAGTGATTGCTTATGCTTCCCGTCAGTTGAAGAATTATGAGAAAAACTATCCGACCCATGATTTGGAGTTAGCAGCTGTTGTGTTTGCTTTAAAAATCTGGAGGCATTATCTTTATGGTGAGAAATGTGAAATATTCACGGATCATAAAAGTTTGAAGTATTTGTTCACACAAAAAGAGATCAATATGAGACAACGTTGATGGTTAGAGTTGCTTAAGGACTATGATTGTGTTTTTCATTACCATCCAGGTAAAGCAAATGTTGTCGTAGATGCATTGAGTAGGAAAAATGTTGGGGGTTTGGCAGCAATGTTAACAACCCAAGAACGTGTGATCAAGGATTTAGAATCTCTTCAGGTAGATATCGGGGTACACATTGTAGATGGATTCTTGGCAAATATGGTAATACAACCGTCATTGATAGAAAGAATCAAGTTAGCTCAACTTTGTGATCCACAATTAAAAACTATAGTCGAAGGTCTCAAAAATGGTGGTCAGGCTGATTTCTGTATCGACAAAGAGGGGATGTTAAGGTATGGTTCAAGGTTATGCGTTCCTTCTGATGTGGACTTGAAAGGAACTATCTTGAGTGATGCTCACAACTCAAAGTTTTCAGTTCACCCAAGTAGCACTAAAATGTATAGAGATATCTGGGGAAATTTCTGGTGGAATGGGATGAAGAGAGATATTGCAGAGTTCGTGCCAAAATGTTTGGTCTGTCAGCAAGTTAAAACCAAACATCAGAGACCTTCTGGATTACTTCAGCCCTTGCCCATTCCTGAATGGAAGTGGGAGTTCATAACAATGGATTTTGTGGTAGGTTTACCTAAGACTTCACAAGGCCATAATTCAATTTGGGTGATTGTTGATCGATTAACCAAATCAGCACATTTCCTTGCTATACGCAACAACTTTTCTATAGATCGATTGGCAAGCATGTATATCAAGGAGATTGTTAGGCTTCATGGGGTGCCAGTGTCCATTGTATCAAATAGAGATCCTAGATTTGTATCAAGATTTTGGAAGACTTTACAAGAAGCTATGGGCACACGACTTGACCTTAGTACATCCTTTCATCCACAAACAGACGGTCAGTCAGAAAGGACAATCCAGACCTTGGAGGATATGCTTAGGGCTTGTGTTTTAGATTTTAAAGGTAATTGGGATGACCATCTTCCACTCGTTGAGTTCGCTTACAATAATAGTTATCAAACAAGCATTCAAATGGCACCATTTGAGACACTGTATGGAAGAAAATGTCGATCTCCTCTATATTGGGATGAAGTTGGCGAAAGACAAATACTGGGACCAGAATTAGTGCAAATTACTGTCGAGAAGATTAGATTAATTAAGCAGCGGTTGGCTACCGCTCAAAGCAGGCAAAAAAGTTATGCAGACTTGAAAAGGAAAGATGTCGAATTTAAACAAGGAGATCATGTTTTTCTTAAAGTTTCACCGTGGAAGGGAGTAATGAGATTTGGTAAGAAAGGGAAGCTTAGTCCTCGATACATAGGCCCATTTGAGGTAGTAGAGCGGGTTGGGACATTAGATTATCGATTGGCGTTGCCACCGAACCTGTCACAAATTCATAATGTGTTCCATGTGTCGGCCTTGAGAAAGTATGTTTATGATCCATCTCATATCATTGACCATGAACCAATTACAGTCACTGACAACTTGACCTACAATGAGGTGCCAGTTCAAATACTGGATAGACGAGATCAAGTGTTGCGTACTAAAACCATATCGCTCGTTAAAGTGTTGTGGCGAAACCATTCCACAGAAGAAGCTACTTGGGAGCTGGAAGAAATCATGCGAAGTAAATACCCCCTGTTGTTCGTTGACCAAAGCGTATGAATTCCGGGATGGAATTCCTTTAACGGGAGAGGAATGTAAGGACTCGAATTTAGCAACTATTATATTTGTTGTGTTATAATTTTAATTTAGCATATTTAATAATATAAAACTGGTATTTTTGTAGGGAGTAAAGATAATTCTAACATTTCACATATAGTTAATAATTATAAGAAGATATGGAAGAAATAATAGTTGAGGGGGGTTAATTATAATTAAATGAAAGCTGTGACACCTTTAAAAGACACTTGTCTCTCCATATGATATCCTGGTCATGGTTGTGAGGAGGATAAACAAAAAGTCTTTCTTATTTTCTCCTTCCAGCGATTCTCATCTTCATCTGCAGAGAGAAAAGAAAAGGAAGATTTTCCCTCTTCTCTAGTCTTGTAAGGTCATTTCTAATTAATTCTTTAGTTATTTAAGTGATTAATTAGTTACTTAGTTACTAATTAGATATTATGATACTAATATAATATGATTCATGTTTTTAATTAACTACAAATATGTGAAATAATTTCGAATTTAAGAAGGAGAATAAAGTTGTAAGATGATCTTCAAGGACAGCTTTTCTAATATGGATTGAATTAATTATATCTCTATCACCCGTAAAGCTTTTAGTTTCATTATTTTTCGTGAAGTAAGATACATGAGTCTAGTTCATTACTGTTAAATTTCATGACCTGATGAATTTCCTAGAATTAGTATGAATTTTTGTGGTAAACATGTCCTGCTTCATTTTGTTTCGGAGCAGTCTTGAGAAAATGGTCATAACTTGCTCAAATCTCAGTGGTTTTAAGCCCAAAACCCCATTTCAGAAAGCTAATTCATAGAGATGTCCAATAAAGCTGAAATCATAGTAATATGGCCTATGGTTTGAAAGTTATGATGATTTTTAATCTGGGTTACAGAATCTGGAAAACAGAACTATGAGTTAAATACTAAGTTTTAAACACAAACTTTAACTCTTTAATATATTAAGATTCTAATCAAAAACTGTAAGTGGGATTATTTAGTACTATTCCTAATGGAGGTTCTTATCATTTTATCATAGGATAAAGAATAGTTTGACTTCCTTGAGGCGTGTAGAGTGAAAGGATTACTTTGTTAAGGTAAGGGAACTTACCTCCTTCATAGTTCAATCCCTTTTAAATTCTTGGAGCTTTAAGGTACCTATTGTTTCATATCATGGTATCTTGTTCATTCAATTGTATTGATTATTGTTGATCTCTATTCCTTGTTCATGAAGATCATTGTGGTGGTTGTTCTTGTTGTTGTTGAAATGATTCATACCTTTAGGCCCAACGGGTAGGCATGAATTTGTAACCCGGGATGCTATATCATAGATGTAGATTTCTCACTTAACTATGGTGAGTTGGCTGTTGCATGCAATAAGTCGGTGTAATTTGGGTAACGGATTGATCTGGTGATCATAAGATTCGCAAGTTACACATGTTGGGGCTGTTGTACAAGTACTATAAAAAAAGGTTGAATCTGAGTTCGTAATTGTGTTTTGGTGGTACCGTTATTGGCATCATTGTAATCCTTTTCGTTTGATTGGCCTTAAAGAGATGGTTATTTGTTCTACTACTCTTTTGGATATACTTTTATGAATTCTTCTTAGTAAGTTGTCTTGCTGGGCATTCGAGCTCACCCCTCCCTCCTCACAGGTTAATCAGAATTGAAGCGCAAAGCTGGAAGGGGACCAAGTATCTTTTGCTTGTGTTGATAGTTGCTTGTGAAGCTTTTGAGATGTATATAGCTACTCTAGTTCGTTGTTGAACCTTGTAGTTTTTTTTTTAAAAAAAAGTATGCTAGCAACATGGTTTGTAATATATAACAAAATGAGATAGAAGGGGTAAGACAAATGATCTATATGTAATATGTCAAGGATAACTCCCGTGTACATGTTGGTAATAAGTATTAGGTGACATATTTATATCAAGTATATGGTATGTAGCTCTGAAGCTGGGGTTGTCACATGTCTCATTTCAGATTTTATTTATAAATAGATAGCATATTGGTACCCTTAAGTTTCACGGGAGTTGCAATATGGTATATAATGTACTAATTTTGATAATTTAATTTTTAAAGTTCACACTGCGGCATTTTTAAATGGACATTAATAGTATGAACGAAAAACCTAACAAACATCATTAAAATTTACAATGAGCACCCTAAAGTTCAAAAATACTTCATTCCTTAATATCATGTTAACTATATCTACAAAATACATGAAATAACGTTAAATTCAGATATTAAATTCATTTCTAAGCAAAATAATAAATTTATTTATTACATAATATATTCAAAGACATAACATTCAATGTACAATGTTATTAAAGAGAATAAAGTTATTATCTTCCATTGTTTTTTTGCACCTTTCTACACAAATATATATATATATATAAATATATATATTTATATAAATATATATATATATATATATATATATATATATATATTAAAGTTGGTCAAAAGAGCTATGGTATTGACATGTGGACAAACAATGGAGAAAGCTTGCATTTGGAGAAGCCACTTCAACAATATACTAATAAATAAGTGACTTTTCATTTTCATTTCATTAGCTAATACTATTAGCTAATAATAAAAGTTACTATAAAGGGTAACTATAATAGTTAACTATTATAGTAACTATTACTATTATTAGTAATAGTTAACTATAATAGTTAACCATTATAGTTAACTATTACTCTTATTAGTAATAGTTACTATTATAGTTAACTATATTAGTTAACTATTACTATTATTAGTAATAGCTATTATAATAGTTACCTTATGTAATAACTAATAATATTAACTAATGGTATTAAGCAAATAACAGTTAACTATTAATAGTAAGAGTGTTAGTTAATTATAATAGTTATTATATAAGTTAAATATTAATTTTAATATTAATTAATCATAATAGTTACTATATCAATTAACTATTACTATTAATAATATTAGTTTATTATAATTATTATTATTCCCTCCGTCTCAGTTTAAAGTTCTTACTGTCCTTTTTGGTGTGTCCCAATTTATATTTAACTATTATAATTAACTATTAAATAAAATAAAAATTACTATTAATAGTATTAGTTAATCATAATAGTTACTATATATATTAATTATTACTATTAATAATATTATTAGTTAATCATAATAGTTACTATATAAGTTAACTATTATTATTAATAGTATATTAGTTAATCATTATACAATAAATGTTAATATTTAATATTAATAGTACTCGCTCCGTTCGAGAGTAAGAGTCCTACTTTCTATTTTTGTACGTCCCACTAAAAGTTTATTTCCTAAAATGACAAATGATGAGAAAGAATGAATAGTGTTTTGGACAACTATACCCCAACACATTTGCAATGTTTACCAATTTTGTATTGTGTATTTAATAAGTGTGCACAAACAAGGTAGGACTCTTACTCTATGTCTAGGGCGTAGGGAGTATTAATTAATTATAATAGTTAATATAGAGGTTAATTATAACTATTAGTATTATTAGTGAATAATAATAGTTATTATATATGTTAATAAGTACAATTAATAATATTAGTAAATTATAATAATTATTTTAATTATTACTAAAAAATTAACACAAAACCAATCAACTTATTATTCCCTCCCATTTATAGAGGTTAATTATAACTATTAGTATTATTAGTGAATAATAATAGTTATTATATATGTTAATAAGTACAATTAATAATATTAGTAAATTATAATAATTATTTTAATTATTACTAAAAAATTAACACAAAACCAATCAACTTATTATTCCCTCCCATTCATTTTCTCTCCTAATTTACTTTTACACTCACAACACTTACTTTACTTCCATCATTTCTTAATCTACGTGCAAATAGGAGGTAGGACTCTTACTCCGGGATGGAGAGAGTGATATTTAACCATTATAACTAACTAATACTATTAATAGTATTAGTTAATTATAATAGTTAAATATAATTGTTAAATATAATAGTTACTATATAAGTTAATTATTATTATTAATAGTATTAATTAATCATAATTGTTATAATATATATTAACTATTACTATTAATTATATTATTTAATCATAATAGTTAATATATATGTTAATAATACTATTAATACCATTAAGTTTTTAAATATGCATACAACAAACTTAAATATACTTCTAAATTAATTAAAAAACATATTTATTACAACTATGTACAACTAAAGCTATGAAAATGTTTTGATTAATTTAAAATATACATATATTTTCAAATAAAATTATTATGTTAATTTATCAATTAAAAACATCAAAAACTGAAAATATAAAAAAATTAACGGAATAGATTCCCGTGCAGAGCACGGGTTGCCTACTAGTCTATATATATTAAAATCAAGGTAGAATCCTTGGGGTGTGACACGTGGACAAATTTTGACGAACTCTTGCATTTCGTGAAGCCACGTAGGCGATGACTAATCAACATGGTGACTTTTCACATTTTTTGTATTAGCTAATAACACTAGATTATCATAATAGTTATTCTATGAGTTAACTTTTAATAGTTAACTTTTTGTTCTACTAATACTAGATAACTAGATAATCATAATAGTTATTCTATGAGTTAACTTTTAATAGTTAACTTTTTATTTTACTATACAAGTTAACTTGATGTTTCTACACATAGAAGAAGATATAAACTTCTTCTATTAGTGTCTTCTAATAGTTATCATACACTATATATACTACTAGACAAGAGTCTAAAATGCATTCAATTTATATCATAACTAGGGCTGTTATACGAACCGAGCTGGCTCGAGCTCGGCTCGTGAAAGCTCGAGCTTGAGTGAGCTCGAGGTGTAGCTCGAGTCGAGCTCGAACCGATTGTCAAGCTCGTTTTTGTTATCGAGCCGACCGTGTTCTGCTCGTTTAGCTTGTTAAAAGCTCCAGTTCGGCTCGATAAACTTATTAAAATTGAATTTTTGTTTTCTAACGGCTCGAACTCGGCTCGATAATCTCGCATTCAGCTCGATAAGCTCGTTAAGACCATATCTTTCTTAAAAAAATGTCTAAGCTCGAGCTCGGCTCATTAAAACTCGAGTTCGATATCGACTCGAGTTGTTCGCGAGCAGCTCGCGAGCTCGATTCGACTCGAGCTCGAACAAGAAAGTGGGCTTGAGCTCGAGCTTGATAAGTTTTAAACAAGCTCGAGCTCGACACCCCAAAGCTCGACTCGGCTCGGCTCGTTTACAGCCCTAATCATAACAATAAATAGCTATCAAATAATGATACAAATTTAATTTAATTCAAATTTAATATTAAAAATGTTACCATGATCATGATTAATGAAGAATAGGAAAAGTCATCAAATAATTATTTGTGAAAATTAATACAAATATAATGATAAATAAATTTAAACCAAGGAGAGTTGGTATTAGAGTGAATGGTAAGAAGAATACCGAAAGGTAAGAATTCATTGTCATCATCATGTATAAATCATTCTCCATTCTTATGAGGGGAAGTTTACCCTTATTGTGCCTATGTTTTAGAAACGTTTCCCACTTAAGCAAATTTTAGGTATTCACTTTGTAAGTGTATTTATTATATTTCTTATGAATTTAGTTTGAATTTGATAATTGATTAAAAATATTCAATCAGTATTTTCTTCTTCATTCCTGTTATGAATCTCAATTAGTGCCTAAGTAACACTATTTGTGTCCCTCTTTGTATATAAACCATATTTGTATTTTTTCCCTTATTCTTTTCATTTTTGCCTTTCTTATTTTATATTTTAACAATTATTTTTTATTGATAAAGATGAAATTTTATTTATGTTATTCTAAATTTATTTATGGGACATTTTCTTAAAAGCCCTTCATTCTAACTTTTATTTCTAAAGAAGACACAATATTTTTCTAATAGCTCAAAAACCGAAAGGACAAAAATAGCCAAGAATACCCCTAACTACCCCTTATAAGGGTGCTCCCCCTTTCCAAGCCATATTTTCAGGCCATATTTTCATCCCGCTCTGAGATTCATGTCTCAGACTCTTAGAAACACTGAGAATCATGTCTCAAACCTATAACAACAATAAAAGTCATATCATAAACGTATTAAAATACTGAGAGACATGTCGCATGCCTATAAAAACATTGAAAGTCATGTCACATACCTATAAAAACACTTAGAACCATGTCACAAACCAATAAAAACACTTAGAACCATATCACATACCTATAAAAACACTTGGAACCATGTCACATGCCAATTAAAACACTTAGAACCACGTCACATACCTATAAAAACACTGAGAGACATGCCACAGACCTATAAAACTCTAAGATACATGTCACAAACCTATAAAAACATTGAGAGTCATGTCTCCGACTTGTAAAAACACTAAGATACATGTCACATACATATAAAAACATTGAGAGCTATGTCACAGACCTATAAAAATACTGAGACAAGTGTCTCAGACCTATAAAAACACTGAGAGACATATCTCAAACCTATAAAAACACTGAGAGACGTATCTCAGACCTATAAAAACACTGAGAGGCATATCTCAGACCAATAGAAACACTGAGAGACGTGTCGCAGACCTATAGAAACACTGAGAGACATGTCGCAGACCTATAAAAATACTGAGACATGTCACACCTATAAAAACACTAAGAGACATGTTCTATACTTATAAAAATGCTAAGAAACATGTCGCATACCTTTAGACACACTGACCGTTATGTCACACACCTAAAAAAACACTGAGTGACATGTCGCAGACCTATAAAAACACTGAGAGACATGTCACATACCTATAAAAACACAAAGCCATGTCGCAAACCTATAAAAACACTGAGATATATGTCACAGACCTATAAAAACACTGCGACACGTGTCTCAGACCTATAAAACAGTGAGAGACATATCTCAAACCTATAGAAACACTGAGTGTCATGTCATAGACTTATAAAAACAATGAGAGACATGTCTCAGATCTATAAAAACACATGTCACATACCTATTAAAACATCGAGAGCCATGTCGTAGACCTAACAAAACACTGAGATTTATGTCACAGACCTATAAAAACACTGAGAGACATGTCTCAGACCTATAAAAATCCTAAGAGACATGTCTCAGACCTATAAAAACATTGAGAGCCATGTCACAAACATACAAAAACACTGAGAGCCATGTCACATACATATAAAATCACTGAGAGACGTGCCACGCACAAATAAAAACACTTAGAAACATATCACAAACCTATAAAAACACTGAGAGCCATATCCCAAATCCATAAAAATATTGAGAGTCATGTCACAGACCTACAAAAACACTAACAGTCATGTCGCATACCTATAAAAACACTGAGAGACATGTCCCATACCTATAAAACACTGAGAGCCATGTCACAGACCTATAAAAACACTGAGAGACATGTCACAAACCTATAAAAACACTGAGAGCCATGTCCCAAACCCATAAAAACATTGAGAGTTATGTCACAGGCCTACAAAAACACTAACAGTCATGTCACATACCTATGAAAACACTGAAAGACATGTCCCATACCTATAAAACACTGAGAGCCATGTCACAGACCTATAAAAACACTGAGAGACATGTCACACCTATAAAAACACTGAGAGACATGTCACATACCTATAAAAACACTAACAGTCATGTCACATACCTATAGAATTGTTCTTTACATATTATTCTAGCTTGTATTATTTACTTACCTAATATGTTTAATATTGTATTAATTACTTTCATAGAGATTGTATTTTTTACTTTCCTAATAGATTGTACTCCCTCCGTCCCAGTTTAAGGTTCTTACTTTCTATTTTGGTTTGTCCCAGTTTAAGGTTCTTAGTTGCTTTATTCCATAAATGGAAAAGAATGAATAGTGCTTTAGAGAATCTTGCCTTCAAAAAGTTCATTTAATTACAAAAAAACCATTACTTATCTAACTTATTTTTACCCACTTGCTTCATGAATAGTGTTTTTGGACATTTATATCCTTCACTCTCTACTTTTGGTTGACTCATTTCCTTTGTTTTTGCCTTGGTTTCTTAATAAGCGTGCATAGTCAAACTAAGAACATTAAATTGAGACGGAAGGAGTATAATTTATAGTTTCCTTATGTATCTAAAATAGATTGGGAAGTACTCCATCGTATGTATATAAAATTTATTCTTATACTCAATAATATTTGAATCTTTGATAGTACTATTTTTCGTCTCTCTCCCTCCCCATTATATTAGCGACTGTTGGGTATGCTTCTCGGTGTTCTACATATTTTTTCTTTGTTTTAAATGCTGAATAATATTTGGTTTTTGTGAAGTGGGGAGCATCTCCAATGGAGAACACCAAATTTGGTGTAAGTTTTACACCAAATGTTACACTAAATAAAAATCTTCTCCAATGTATCACACTATTTTTCACACTAAAAAGGAATATTCTCTATCCACCTCATTTTTCCACTAACACTTATTGTTACACAAACAATACTTGAAGTCTATGATTTTACATATAAACCCCTCTCTTTTAATTGAGATGATATAATATTATGTTTTTATAATTATTTTTATGCATTGTACTTTTATAATAGTAAAATATATTATATAATTTATTAACATATAAGTTAATTAACATAATTTACAATGTGTGAGTTTTTAAAATTTAGAGGGACTAAATGTGACAAGTGAAACTATTACACCAAATTTGGTGTAAATGAATAGTGTTACACCAAATTTGGTGTAACACTATTCATTTACACCAAATTTGGTGTAAAATATAGTGTCCATTGGAGGGATGAATAGTAGGCATTTTAGTGTTATAGTGTGAAATATAGTGTCCATTGGAGATGCCCTATGTCCAGTATCCTTTATGAAGGAAGGAAGTGATAATCGTCAAATACTATTCATGACTAGGGATTAACACATGCTTTGCATGGTTGTTTTCTTTTGTGCGTGGATATTTATAATTACATTATATAATATTAAATATTTTAAATAAATATAAATAAATTTAAAGATATATATAAATATACTTGTGATTTTTTAATAATAGTGGAAATAGTTATTATAGTATAAAATAGATATTAAGATTGGTTAATAGTATTGGTTATGAATAACTTTATAAATTTTAAAAAAAATTACTTCGTTTGTCCCAAAATAAAAAGTATGACTCCCTGAGACGGAATAAATTTTATCGTAAATAATAAGTTAAAAGTAATAGTTACTCTAGATAATAACTAATACTAATAATAGTTTTTTTTTTCCAAAAAGATACTAATAATAGTAATAGTTACAACATATTGTAACTATTCTAATTAGTTAATATTATTGTTAATAATAGTTACTTTATATAGTAACTATTACACTTAACTAATATTACTAATAGTAATAGTTATCTTATATAGTTAACTATTATAGTTAACTAATACTATTAATAGTAATAGTTATATTATATTATATAATAACTTTTACATTTAACTAATAAAAACACTAACAGTCATGTCACATACCTATAAAAACACTTAGAAACATATCACAAACCTATAAAAACACTGAGAGCCATGTCCCAAACCCATAAAAATATTGAGAGTCATGTCACAGACCTACAAAAACACTAATAGTCATGTCACATACCTATAAAAAAACTGAGAGACATGTCCCATACCTATAAAACACTAAGAGCCATGTCACATACTGTAGATACCCCGGGGGAACCACGGCTTGGCTAGAGCGCGTGAATTATCCTAGGATGTCTAACTTGTTTTTAGAGTCGCCACCTATGTTTTGAGGAACATAAGAAAAACCTATTGATAATAGCCTAATTTTGATTACGAAAACAGAGATTCTTTGTTTTGAGGTTCGGGGGTTAGGTTACGAGATGGGAAGTACCGAAACACCCATCTCGCCCAACTAAAGTTGGTCTTGCTTGATCAAAATCTACATGAATGATAAACGTTCTTCTTCTTCTTATTTAAATCATAAAAAGGGGTTTTAAAATAGAGTTTGGAATGTAGGAGATAACTCTTTAACCGACCTCAATGAGATGAGGTGATCATTAGAGTCATGTCTCAAAATGATTTGGGTGATTGCATTTTGATAAAACAAAAAGAAAGAGAAAAGTTAATGACAGTCAACGAAAAAGGCAGTTATGACTAAGGCAAGGAGAATATAAAAGGGACAGTAAGCGGTATACCTCCCACAGCAAGCTGAAGCCCGTAACAGAGCTGGTGGTCGAGCGGCTGGTCAAGTCCATGCCGTGGTAACAAGCAGCCAAGCCCACTGCGCCCCAGTTATACTGGCCGATCTGGTCCAAGTCCACTAACAAGTCAAGCAGAGCCAAAGAGGCCGAAGATCCCCCATTGGCAAACAGAGTGTGGGATAACAAGTACCAAATGAAGCAACGGGCCACAACATCAACCCGATCAGCAGTAACACCCCGAGCCTCAGCCATCAGGATGCTGAAATAAGCCCGGATTCTCCCCCATGTCACTCGAGAATTCTTAACCTCAAACCAACAGTCAACCAAGGCCAGTAACTCGTCCGGAGTCCGAGCAGCCCCTCTCAAACCAAAAGGGACAGGCACCCCCATGAACGGCAAGCCCGTCAAAGCTGTAAAATCAGTAGGCGTCATAGTCACCTCGCCCATGGGTAAATGGAAGGTATGGGTGGTATCCCACCATCTCTCCCTCATTGCCTGAACCACATCAGGGTCATTCTTCAAAGCTGGGAGGCTAGTGACAAAAAGACCAAAATGAGTCCCTGTGACTCAGGCCCGAACATTCTCGGGCAACCTCTTCCATATAGAGATGGGCCCATGAGCCCCACCGCGAATCTCTGTCAGACGGGTCCACTCCTGAAAGGAAAGAAGGAACAGCAAAATTTTCATCAGCATGACTGCTAGAAAACGGATGAACTCAACATAAAGATTTCAACGGCAGAACAATGTACAAGCAAGTGTGTGAACGTGAAAATGGACATCCCGAAATGTTTCTTACAACAAATCAGCAACAACAAACAACATGCAAAGAATGATCAATAAAGCTGCTGCAGCAATATCTCGGGTAAAGAAAACAGAACTTCATGAAGCCAGAAATCGACAAGAAAGGTGAGGCATTCTTACCAAACCCGAAGTCACGAAGTGAGAAATATGGGTATGAGGCCGGAAAGTAAGCAAGCTCGGGTCCATAGCTTCAACCCCAATTTCGGGCTCCTCGCCCTGTGGCATCTCAAACGGAGGTGATTGCTGACGATCCGACATCGTTTCCTTGACGGAATTGATCCTAGAGCAGCAAGAAAGTGTTTTGGGGTGATTTCTCTATGAAAATTAGGCTTGGAATTTGGAGGGTTCTTCAAATTTTTGAAAATTGGCCGAAAACAGCAAACAGCCTGTTTAAATATGCTGAACTTATGCGCCAGGCGCGCGCCTCCCGACATATTCAACTGAGGCGCGCGCGTCCCACAACGAGTCCCGGACGCGCGCTCTTCCCATCATCAGGCAGGTTCAAAAGCAGTCTCCCATGCAAGAATCCATGCATCGTATCAAAGTTTCCCCACGGATTCTGAACTCCCTAAGTTCTGTTACGGGTACCACGCCCCCCTCAAGAATCAATCTCAGCATTTCATCCCCAGCAGGAACATTTTTCTAGTCGCGGTCAACTGTGCCCGCACCCCACAATTCAAAAAGTCAAGTGTGACTCCAAATGGCACGAGACTTCAAAACAGATTCATCAAACGGATTCACCAACGGATTCGTCAACAAGGGTTCACCAACGGACTCATCCAAGGGATTCACTAACGGATTCATCAAACGGATTCACCAACGGATTCGTCAACAAGGGTTCACCAACGGACTCATCCAAGGGATTCACTAACGGATTCATCAAACGGATTCACCAACGGATTCGTCAACAAGGGTTCACCAACGGACTCATCCAAGGGATTCACTAACGGATTCATCAAACGGATTCACCAACGGATTCATCAACAAGGGTTCACCAATGGACTCATCCAAGGGATTCACTAACGGATTCATCAAACGGATTCACCAACGGATTCGTCAACAAGGGTTCACCAACGGACTCATCCAAGGGATTCACTAACGGATTCATCAAACGGATTCACCAACGGATTCGTCAACAAGGGTTCACCAACGGACTCATCCAAGGGATTCACTAACGGATTCATCAAACGGATTCACCAACGGATTCGTCAACAAGGGTTCACCAACGGACTCATCCAAGGGATTCACTAACGGATTCATCAAACGGATTCACCAACGGATTCGTCAACAAGGGTTCACCAACGGACTCATCCAGGGATTCACTAACGGATTCATCAGACGGATTCACCAACGGATTCGTCAACAAGGGTTCACCAACGGACTCATCCAAGGGATTCACTAACAGATTCATCAAACGGATTCACCAACGGATTCGTCAACAAGGGTTCACCAACGAACTCATCCAAGGGATTCACTAACGGATTCATCAGAAGGTTCACTAACGGCCTCATTCAAAACATTCAGCCGGCAGGTTCACCTAACGGATCATGCCACCCTCTCTATCAACAAAAACCGCTCACACAGGGAGCGCACCACTATCTCTCGCACTTTCAAATTCCTGCTTTCATCGAGTCTTTGCCTTTTTTGGTGATGTCCTCGGCGGGTGTTTTTAACTTTCGTCGACGCGTTTTGCTTTGCAATCCATGTCGCCGAGGGGCTCTGTAGACACCCCGCCTTGGACCGCTCACCCCGATTGGACATTTGATTTTGTGTTTCTCCCCATTTTAAGTGTTTCTCGTTAGTTTCTGTCACTTCCGTTAAGTTCCTGACTGACTTCGTTAAGTCCAGGGACTAAACTGAATGACAGGGCTGACTTTCTAGTCCATTCTGTCAAAATTGCCTTCTCTGAGTCGCGCGCCTCCGACACTAGGAGCCAGGCGCGCGCGCCTCCCGCCCCCAAAGCAGGAAGCGCGCGCCTCTGGGCGTCAGTTGCAGATTTCTGGCCAGGATTCCCTCCCTTGCTCAATTTACAGGATTTTGCCCGGGAAGGATTTCTTGGTGACTGAGTTTTGGCACCAAAAACACCCCTCTTTCACCTATAAAAACCTCTCTTTACCTCCATTTTCAAGGACCGAAAATGGAACTTACAAAAACTATACCAAAATCACTTTCTAAAGGTTCTCCAAGGATTTCATCAAGAAATATTTGAAGGTCTTCAAATTGTAGGTAAAAGTCCATCTTTTCCTTCCTTTTCTACTTCATCTCCCCTCTCTTTTTACTTTAATCAAATGTGCAATCACCCAAATCATTTTGGACATGACTCTCATGATCACCTCATCTCATTGAGGTTGGTTAAGGAGTTATCTCCTACATTCCAAATCATATTTTAAACCCCCTTTTTATGACTTAAAGAAGAAGAAGAAGAAGAACATTTTCATTTATGTAGATTTTGATCAAGCAAGACCAACTTAAGTTGGGAGAGATGGGTGTTTCGGTACTTCCCATCTCGTAATCTAACCCCCGGACCTCAAAACAAAGAATCTCTGTTTTCGTAACCAAAACTTAGGCTACAATCAATAGGTTTTTCTTATGTTCCTCAAAACATAGGTGGCGACTCTAAAACAATCTAAAATCAAGTTAGACATCCTAGGATAATACCACGCGCTCGAGCCTAAAGCCGTGGTGTTCCCACCCGGGGTATCTACAACTCTCCGAACAGTGCAGTCAATCTGTCTTTCTCTTCCCCTTTGAAGAAGCTTCCGATCTTGGTTTCTTTCGGCTCCTCATCGGTACCCAGATTAACAACATGCAATTCTTCGTCAACCCCTGGACCATTTTCACCACGACTACGGACCTGTTGAGCAAGTTCATTTAAGTATGTTTCATTTTCGTGGTCTACTTCATCATAGTTTGAATCGTTATTAACTAGTTCATTAAATTCATTATTAGTTAATTCATCATTTATGATGTTTGCAATCTCGGGGTACTCAGAAAGATCAAATTTTTCATTAGCAAAGAAAGGGAACAACCGCTCGGCTATTGCCTCGATATCCTCTTAGGTGAGGGAATCGGAAACACACTCGGACTCGAAAGTGAATGTTAACAAGTCTTTCTTTGTAACATTGCGCGGGATGCAACTGTAGATACCCCGGGAGATCCCACTACTTGGCTAGAGCGGTGGAAGGATCCTAAGATGTCTATTTGATTTTAATTATGAGAGTCGCCACCTATGTTTTAGAGGAACATAAGAAAAACCTAAAGAACTAGCCTATTTTAATATTACGAAACGAAATATTCGGGAGAGAAGGGTTCGGGGGTTAGGTGACGGAGTGGGAAGTACTTAAACACCCACTCTGCCCCGCTTACACGGGTCTTGCTATTATTGGTGTTCTAATGCTAAATGTCCTTGTTTTAATATAAGAAAAATGCTAACAATTATAATGTAAAGAAAAAGGGGAATTACAAAAGAGAAATAAAAAGAAACTTTTTTTATTGATTTTATGCTAATGATTACATGTAACAATTACATTAATAAGCAAATGGTAAATTAAAATGGAGTTTAGAATGTTGGAATGTAACCTTGACCAAACTTCAATAGTGAAGTGGCCTTTTGGTTGTATTCCTTTTTATGGAGATTGCATACACATTTTAGAAGAGATGAAAGATGAAGAAATCAAATAAAGAGATTTGATAAAGACGAGTAATAAATAAGACTAAGATTTTAGAAGAAGAGAATGAACATTGTACCTTGTGCTTGAATGGGGAATAGCCAATTTGTCTATAATAACCACTCTTGAAAATGAACCTTTTAGTTTAAGAGAGTTTTTGAGTCAATAATCCTTCCTCCCCTTTCCATGGTGGAATGAAGAGGTATTTATAGGTGTTAGGGAAGTTTTTGTGGTCACAAAGATGGCTCTTCCCCGGATCAAGCCAAGGCATAATGGCCTTGGGGGTTACAAATCAGAAAAGGAGGAAAATTTGGCAAAATCTGAAATTCTGGAGGTGGGAAGCGCGCACATCTCACCCCCCCTATGGGAGGCACACGCCTCTAACAAAGGAAGGCAAAGACGTGCACGTCCCGCCTTCAGAAAATCCATATTTTAGCCCAAAAGTTAACCCCGTTATGCAGATAAGCCCCAAAACTAACGAAATCAGTCAGAAACTTAATGAACACCACGAAAGTCAACAAAAACAAAGTAAACAAAGACTCAAGGTTTACTTTGTCACTTAGTCGAGTCCAAGACTAATGGAGTAATTCAAGAACTTAACGGAAAGTAATAAACGTTAACGAAAAGTAACAAAACTTAACAGAAAAGAGGAAGATAGAGAATGTGTATGCAATCGGGACATGAGAGGTCCAAGGCGGGGTGTCTACAGAGCCCCTCGGTGACATGGATTGTAAGCAAAATGCGTTGACAAAATAAAGACAACCGCTGAGGATATCGATAAAAGAAAATAAAGACTCGATAAAAAGCAGGAATTATTAAAATTACGAGACATAGGGGTGCGCTCCCTGTGTGAGCGTCTTTTGTTGATAGAGGAGGTGGAGTGATCCGTTTGTAAATCTGCCGGCCGAATCCGTTAGTGAACCCGTTTGATGAATCCGTTAGTGAATCCCATGAATGACTCCGTTAGTGAACCCTTGTTGACGAATCCATTAGTGAATCCGCTTGATGAATACGTTAGTGAATCCCTTGAATGAGTCCGTTAGTGAACCCTTATTGATGAATCCGTTAGTGAATCTTCTTGATGAATCTGTTAGTGAATCCCTTAAATGAGTCCGTTAGTGAACCCTTATTGACGTCCGTTAGTGAATCCGTTTGATGAATCCATTAATGAATCCCTTGAATGAGTCCGTTAGTGAACCCTTATTGACGAATCCGTTAGTGAATCCGTTTGATGAATCCATTAGTGAATCCCTTGAATGAGTCCGTTAGTGAACCCTTGTTGACGAATCCGTTAGTGAATCCGCTTGATGAATCCGTTAGTGAATCCCTTGAATGAATCCGTTAGTCAACCTTGTTGATGAATCTGTTAGTGAATTTGTTTGATGAATCTGTTAGTGAATCCCTTGAATGAGTCCGTTAGTGAACCCTTGCTGACGAATCCGTTAGTGAATTCGTTTGATGAATCCGTTAGTGAATCCCTTGAATGAGTCCGTTAGCGAACCCTTGTTGACGAATCCTTTAGTGAATCCGTTTGATGAATCCGTTTGATGAATCCGTTAGTGAATCCGTTTGATGAATCCGTTAGTGAATCCCTTGAATGAGTCCGTTAGTGAACCCTTGTTGATGAATCCGTTAGTGAATCCGTTAGTGAGTCCCTTGAATGAGTCCGTTAGTGAACCCTTGTTGACGAATCCATTACTGAATCCGTTTGATGAATCCGCTAGTGAATCCCTTAAATGAGTCTGTTAGTGAACCCTTATTGACGAATCCGTTAGTTAATCCGCTTGATGAATCCGTTAGTGAATCCCTTGAATGAGTCTGTTAGTGAACCCTTGTTGACGAATCCGTTAGTGAATCCGTTAGTGAATCCCTTGAATGAGTCCGTTAGTGAACCCTTGTTGACGAATCCGTTAGTGAATCCGCTTGATGAATCCGTTAGTGAATCCGTTTGATGAATCCGTTAGTGAATCCCTTAAATGAGTCCGTTAGTGAACCCGTTGCTGAATCCGTTTATGAATCTATTTGCCGAATGCTTGTACCTTTTTTATGTATGCTTTTGCAGATATACGTGCTTGTGTGAGATGTGAAATAGAAATTGCGAAAGACAATTGTGATTATGGTGTGATGTGATGTGATTTGGGAAGCAGAGATTTGCATGAGAGAGAGATTTTGCAAAGATGGAGAAATTGCTTTTGTGTGCGATGTGATTTGAAAGGAGCTTTGACGGATGATGTTCATACCTTCACTTACCATGGCCGCTTGATTCGGGATGGATTTCTGATGCTGTGGCTTTGATGAAGGATGTCGACACTTTTGATGAAGATGAGTCGCTTGTACTTCTGGTGGAGGTATGATCACTCTTGATGATGGGTTGGTCGTGCCAAAGGCTGCCTACGTATCCCTTGAAGGGAATCAGACCAGCGTAGTTCAAGGATGGTGGAGAACGCTGGGGAAGAAGCTCAAAGCAAAATGAACCACATACTTTTTATACAAGTAAGAAGAAAATAAAAAACTTTTTTTTTTTTTTTTAAGATTAGAAGGAAAAGAATATGTACACATGTGAGAAAAATATTTTTTTTTAGTTCCTTGGTAAACCATCTTAAGCATTGTGTGTTTGTAAAGACAACCCAAGATCAAGTCATGTTCGATGGAAGTCCGGATTGCCTTGTTGCTTGATTTCTGTCGTTGTCGCCGCTGTTCCCAACGAAGATTGATGTCTAGACCTAAGAGATTTGTTGATTATGGGGCTTTAAAAGACTTTTGATGCCGAGATAAGGGGTTGCTGATTGTAAAACCCCTCGAACGCCTTTGATGCCAAACTTTGAGTGACTCGTGAAGCCCCAAGATAAATCAGCTCTTGACCTGTTCAAATGAATCGTCTTTTGTTGTTGACGTGAGCAAGCCCCAAGAGAAGATTATTGATACCAAACTTCGAGAGGTTGCCAAGCCCCAAATGTCATGTACTTGTTGTTTGCGAGCTTCAAGAATGTGAAGACCTTTCGATGTGAAGCCCCAAATTATCTTGGAATCGGTTCGGCATTGAGAGCGGATGCACCGTCAGGTAGGATTCTTGATAGAGATCTCCTTCTTACTATCACTGGGAGATGAATAGCCTCATTGTGGTCGGTACCCAAATGGCAAAAAGCTTATGTCAAAAGATGTAGTAGTGTCTTGTGGTGTCGTCGAGGTTGCGGATGATAAGGTCTTTGTGTGATAAGGTCCCTAAATAGGTATGTTTGCTTGAGTCTTCATGAGTTGAACTAAAGACGGATCTTAGGATGCAACTAGTCCTTTAGGCATAAGAGCCACACTTTTTGCTTTTAATCTTGGAGAAGGGGGAGCTAAATTGCTGAAACATTGGGACTGGCCGAGGCATTTCCCGCTATAACCCTGTTTTGATAGAGTTTAGAATATTGAATCTTTTTCCTTTTCTCTGAGACTTTCTTACAATCTTGTCGTAAGTCACAACATAAGAATCATCAAATTCATTCATAACATCGGAGCCCTCCTTTCAAACCAGAAGACCTTTGACGTGAAGTACTAAGAGACCCTTGAAGCTTGATCGCTTTCATGAAGCCATAAGAATACTCCCAAATTGCAATGCTCGGGTATCATCCCCCACAAAGATTGTCAATTGCGAAGCCCCAATATTACCCTTTGCTTGGATTACTGTAATGCCGTAGCCCAAAAGATTGTAGATTGCGAAGCCCCTTGAGACCTTTGGTGCCAAAATAATTGAGGATGTCTCCACCGTTGCATATGGCTTTGCTAGGGCCATTGTTGGGAGGTGAAGTGAATTTCTTCTTGCTGAGGGAGCCTCTCAAACTCGAGTGTAGTCCCTAGAGTGCCACCATTGGTTACAAGTAGAACGAGAAAAGGCCTATCCTTGATTGGGGGAACAGGCACGAGCACACATGACAAGAAGGCTTTTTGTCATTCCCTTTGAGAAACTTTGAGGATAGTCTCACACATCTTTCTTGAGCGTAGCCCCTAGGGATCATTAACTGTCAAATGAAGCAGAAGAAGCTCTCATTCTTGAGTCGCATAGCCCCTAGGGTGTCATCATTTGTCGAGCAAAGCAAGAGACTCGTCCTCGTGTGGGGGAACAAGCATAAGAGGACATGGAAAGAGCTACTCCATTTCTCGGGAAGCCTTTCGACATACATGAGAGGCACATTGTCACGACCCGAAATATAGGCTCTATTTTATTAGTAATTAAATGATTTTTATTTAATTTTTTGCTTATTTATTTATTTAAGTTATTATTTATTTAAATAATTATGTGTGCAATTTATGTGTTATAATTATTTATGCCTAGCTTTGTATTCGAGTTATTTGGGCTAGTGTGGAAGTGTTGGGTCTTAATTGTTAGTAGGGAGTGTAGTGCTTGTGGGTAGTGTAGTGGAGGGGGCCTAAGTGCAAGTTTTTTTTGAATAATTCCCTTATTTCCCCCTACTCCCCTCACCTTCTCCCTCACCCTCCCCATTCTTTTCCTCCCAGCATCTCTCTCTCCAAGGTAGAAAAGGGTAAGTTTTCTTTCATTCCTTCTCTCTTCATTTACTCCTTCTTCCTCTCATCTTCTCTCATTTCTTCAAACGTAAACCTTGCTTAGATCGTCGATAGGATCGCGTAGAGCCAAAAAGAATCGAATTCTGTCGACTTTCATTATTTTCAAGTAAGTTACTTTTCCCCCATTTTGATGCTAAAATGTTCATATCATGTTTATATGATGATTAATGTGCCATATTTGAAGTTTGGTTGTATTTTGAATTTGTTTGGAATTTTATTTGAGTTTTGGGTAAAAATGGTGAAAACTTGAATGTTGGTTTTGATTCTTGGTTTTGGGTCTATTATGGTGTGTTTAGACTCCCATTCTAGTTATAAATGATGTTTGGATACCTTAGAAACCATCTTGGGAGTGTTGATTTTGGGTATTGTGAATTTGGTATGAAAATGGCAAGGAAATGTGAAGAACCCAGCTCTGGTTTTTCCCCAGTCCGTAGACCAGGCGCCCGCCTGTGTTGACCCAGGCGCCCGCCTACATGACCTTTTTAGTGGCCAGACCTTCTGGTCAATCAAGCGCCCGCCTGCCCCCTTTCCAGGCGCCCGCCCGCCCCTGTTCCAGGATTTTGACCTTTTGCTTGGTTTAAGACTTAAGGCTTAATTAGTTTAGGGTTGTTGCTTCTAATTAACTTAAGATAACACCGTGGAACACTTTATAGTGTGGATTTGATTCTTTTGTGAATAAATGTGATGTGAAATTTATTTAAGTACCATTTTGGTAATGTAGTTCACCTTTGTTGTGCGATTTGGATTGGTTTACCTTTGTGGTAATTTAATTGGATTGGTTCCCTACTTTGGAACCTTAAGTTGTTCATTCATGCTAAATTATTATTACTTAGCATTTATTTGAAAGTCCAGCTGGTATTTTGTGTGTGTTTGGGCGATGGGAAAGATTATAATGGCAAAGCCAAGTCCATTATAATGTTGACCATTGTTTTGCCCCCTTCTTTACTCCTTCTCCAGATTGGCCTTGGAAAGGATAAGTCAGCGTTCCTTTGTGAATGTATCTGGCTAGCGGGTATGACTTTGTGTCATGATCCTTGTCCCTTGTGACACTTTTATGTTATTGGTTCCGGTACCGGGGTTTTCTCTTCGGCTTTCATGCTAGTATGAAGATGATGATTGGTTGATTATTGAAGCTGCGCAGCGATCCTTTATTTGGATGTTCCGGTTTGGAAAACCTTGGCTATATCCTTTGTTATGTGTTTATTTCCGCTGCTATCTGTTATATGATAATTGCTATGTGCTATGTGATAATAATTATCGTTTATTGCTTATTGCATCATAGCATGTCATGTAGTTGCATTAGTAACTTATTGAGATTTATCTCACCCCTTTTCTCTTTTATCTTTGTTTTTCCTTAACCCCCCCCCCCAGGTGCTAAGGATTAGTCTCGCTGATCACGAGAACGAGGACGTCGAGGGTGGATACATTCTTTTGGGGAAAGTTGTATAGGTGGGTTTACATTATATAAATGTGTAACCTTTTGGGGTATTTGTACCAAATATTGACGTCATTAGGATTTGTATATTTTGTAACTTTGGTGTATGAACTTGTGGAGTTTGTACTAGTTTTACCTTGTTGTTCAAAATGTTTTGTAAACTTTGGATCATCACCTTTTGGTATTAAATGGAATTCTTAACTTCGGTATTTGTCAGTTTTGGTTCTAGAGTCGACGTCCAGATCGCGGTCCCGGGGCCCGCGGGGTCCGGGGTCGCGACAGTTGGTATGAGAGCTATGGCATTAGCTCTATGTATAAGTCTAGGTGGATTAGTATGACCTAGGTGGGTAGTAGTGTGCGGAGTGATTAACGGTTGATGTTTTATGCAGTTAATTGTTCTCAATGTCTGGAAGAAGAAACAGAGGAGGTACTAACGGGGCTCAGAATCAGAACGACACAAGGGATGAAGCACGTGCTATGTTTCAAGGCATGTTCGAGGCGGCCATGAAGGCCATACATGATCAAGGTCCGAGGGTAGAGCAAGCACCACCCCGTTATGGATTGGAGCAATTTCTGAAGTTGAAACCGGTTGAATTCAATGGGGAGCCCGATGTTCGGAAAGCTGAGTTATGGATTGAGTCTATGGAGAATATTTATGACGTATTTGGGTGTTCGCATGAGGACAAGGTCCGGTTTGCGGCTTACAAGCTTGTGGGAGCCGCCGAGCATTGGTGGAAAGGTGTCAAAGCTACTTGGGATGATACTCGCACGGTGTATCCGTGGGAGTTGTTTGTGCGCAAATTCAAGGAGCATTTCATTCCGGTTGTTGATCAAAACCGAAAAGAGATCGAGCTACTCAACTTGGAGCAAGGTGTGTTGTCTATAGCACAATACTCGGCTAAGTTCATAGAATTAGCCCGGTATTGCGACTATTTGGTGAGGACCGAAGAACAAAAGGCTATGAGATTTATTCGGGGATTGAAGACCTCCATCCGTACTCAACTTATTGCCCAACGGATTGTAACTTTCCAAGATGCGGTGGACTGAGCCTATTTGATAGAGCAAGATATTGGGGAGCATAAGAGGAAGACCGAGGTAGCCAACTCGAGTAAGCAAGGGGCGCAGAGCAAGCCGCAACCAAGGATTGATAATCGAGGTAACTTTGGGGGACAATCTCAGTTCCGAGGGCAACCGATCCCAAGGAACCCGGGTACCACTTCCGGGAACCAAGGGAGCCTAATTAGGAAGCCTTGTACCTTTTGTCAGAAGGTAGGCCATGCGGAGGATAGGTGTTGGAAAAAGCAAGGCAAGTGTACCAATTGTGGTGAAATGGGGCACTTTGCGAGAGAGTGCACGAGGTACCGAGGTCAAGCATCCGGGTCAGGAGTTGGTTTTAATCAAGGTCAGAAAAGGGATGCAGCTGGGAAGCCCAAAGTTCAAGGGAAGGTTTATGCTATGAATCAACAACAAGCTACCGATGATCCATCCGTTATTGGAGGTATTGTTTCTGTGTCTAATGTGAGCGCACGAGCGTTAGTAGATCCAGGATCATCTCATTCATACATTTCTGTGCAATTTGCTTCCATGCTAAATGCTGCATTCGAGTCTTTACCGTACGTGCTAGAGGTGTCGACCCCTATAGGAGAATGCTTGATGTCTGATCGAGTCTTTCGTGCTTGTGATGTGGTTATTTGTGGTCGAGTCCTTTGTGCGGATTTGGTAGTTCTTCCTATCCAAGACTTTGATGTCATTTTGGGTATGAATTGGTTGAGCAAGTTTCATGCTTCCGTTGATTGCCGTAAGAAAACTGTTACTTTTTCTATTCCCGATGTGCCTAAATTCGTGTTTGAGGCTTGTCCTCTGAGTAGGAAGGTTCGCTTAATTTCTTATTTGAAAGCGAGAAAATTATTGCATAGTGGTTGTGAGGGATATTTGGCTAGTGTTCTTGATACTAGGAAGGAATCCCCTAGTTTCGATAGTGTTCGGGTAGTTCGGGAATTTCCCGATGTTTTCTCTACCGAGTATGATATGCCTCCCGATCGTGAGATTAAGTTTTGTATAGATCTTTTGCCGGGTACGGCTCCATTTTCGAAAGCGCCTTATAGGTTAGCTCCCGCAGAGTTAAAAGAGTTAAAGGTTCAGTTGCAAGAGTTGCTGGATCGAGGGTTTATCCGCCCTAGTGTTTCCCCGTGGGGAGCACCGGTTTTGTTTGTGCGAAAGAAAGACGGTTCCTTGAGATTGTGTATTGATTACAGAAAGTTGAATCAGGTTACGGTGAAGAACAAGTATCCTCTACCGCATATTGATGATTTGTTTGATCAGCTTCAAGGGTCCGTGGTTTTCTCTAAGCTTGATTTGAGGAGTGGGTACCATCAGTTGAAGGTTCGATCGGAGGATTTTCCGAAGACTGCTTTTCGCACTCGGTATGGTCATTATGAGTTTTTGGTTATGCCGTTTGGGTTGACTAATGCGCCGGCCGTATTTATGGATTTGATGAACCGTGTTTTCCATCCTTATCTTGATTCTTTCGTGGTGGTTTTTATTGATGATATTCTCGTCTATTCTAAGTCTCGAGAGGAGCACGAGCAGCATTTGAGGACAGTTTTATCCGTTCTTGAGAGGGAGAAATTATTTGCGAAGTTCAGTAAATGTGAATTTTGGCTCGAGAAGGTTTCTTTTCTGGGTCATGTGATTTCTAAAGATGGGATTTCGGTGGATCCGTCAAAGATTGAAGCCATAGTGGATTGGAAGAGACCCGAGTCAGTGACCGAGATTCGTAGTTTTCTTGGTTTAGCCGGGTATTACCGAAGATTTATTGAAGGGTTTTCGAGGATTGCTACTCCGATGACTCAGTTGACTCGGAAGAATGTTCCGTTTGTGTGGACCGAGAAATGTGACAAGTGTTTCGAGGAATTGAAGAAGAAGTTGACCACAGCACCGATCTTGACTTTGCCTAATGGGAGCGATGGCCTAGTGATTTATAGTGATGCTTCGAAAGAGGGTTTGGGTTGTGTGTTGATGCAGAATGGGAAAGTAATTGCTTATGCTTCGAGGAAGTTGACCCCTAGTGAGCAGAATTACCCGACTCATGATATGGAGTTAGCGGCTATTGTATTTGCGTTGCACAAATGGAAGCACTACCTTTATGGAGCGAAGTTCGAGATTTTTACGGATCACAAGAGTTTGAAGTACCTTTTCTCCCAGAAAGAGTTGAATAACCGACAGCGACGATGGATGGAATTGTTGAAGGATTATGATTGCACGATTTCTTATCATCCGGGGAAGGCGAATGTGGTAGCCGATGCGATTAGTAGAAAATCTTATGTGGCTTCGATGATGGTTCGTGAATGGAAAATGCTTGAGGATGTTCGAGATTGGTCTCCTCGTGAATCGAGACATGGGGCTATTTTTGCGAATATTAGGGTGTCTCCGACCCTAAATCAAAGGATAAAGGAAGCTCAGAAAGAAGATCCCGAGTTGGTGAAGATATTGGGTAAACTGAAAGAAAAGAATTTCGAGGATTTTTCATTGAGCTCGAGTGGAGTGTTGACTTTTCGTGGTCGATTGTGTGTTCCGGATGTTGATGGAATTAAACAGAGGGTTCTTGATGAGGGTCAAAAATCGAGGTATACTATTCATCCGGGTAGTACGAAGATGTATCAGGATTTGAAGCAACAATTTTGGTGGATTAATATGAAAAGGGAAATAGCCGAGTACGTTTCGAAGTGTTTAACTTGTCAGCAGGTCAAAGCCGAGCATCAGAGACCCGCGGGATTACTTCAGCCGTTAGAGATTCCCGAGTGGAAATGGGAGCATGTGACTATGGATTTCGTTACGGGACTGCCTCGTACCCGTAGGAAGTATGACAGTGTTTGGGTAATAGTGGATAGATTGACCAAGAGCGCCCATTTCTTGCCTATTGATATCAGATATTCGATGGAGAAGCTTGCGACCCTTTATATTGATGAGATTGTTAGATTGCATGGAGTTCCGGTTAGTATTGTGTCAGATCGAGACCCGAGGTTTACTTCTAGATTCTGGAAGGCGTTTCAGGAAGCTTTGGGTACAGATTTGCGATTCAGCACAGCTTTTCATCCTCAGACCGACGGTCAGTCCGAGAGAACTATTCAGATTCTTGAGGATATGTTGCGAGCGTGTTCGATAGACTTTTCTGATTCTTGGGATTCGCACCTACCGTTAGTGGAATTCTCTTACAACAACAGTTATCAGGCTAGTATCGAGATGGCACCGTATGAGGCGTTGTATGGAAGAAAGTGTAGATCGCCTATTTGTTGGGATGAGGTTGGTGAAGCGAAAGTTTTGGGTATTGATTTGCTTCAGGATTCAGTTGAAAAGGTTAGAGTTATCCGGGATAGATTGAAGACAGCCCAGAGTCGACATAAGAGCTACGCAGACAACCGAAGGCGAGATCTTAGTTTTCAGGTTGGTGATTTTGTGTTCTTGAAAGTGTCTCCGAAGGTGGGTATCCGAAGGTTTGGGAAGAAAGGCAAATTGGCTCCGAGGTTTATTGGTCCGTTTGAGATTTTGGGAAAGGTTGGACTCCTAGCGTATCGTCTTGCGTTACCGCCATCTTTGGACCGGTTGCACAACGTCTTTCACGTTTCTATGCTTCGGAAGTATGTTCATGATCCGTCTCACGTGTTACCGAGGATACCGGAGGATATTGAGCCCGATATGTCTTATGAGGAACGACCGGTTCGGATTTTAGATTCTAAAGTCCAAGAGTTGAGGAGCAAGAGCATCGCGTTGGTTCGAGTCCTGTGGAGGAATCATAACATCGAGGAGTCGACTTGGGAGCTCCGAGGTGAGATCGAGAGGAAATTTCCGTGGCTTTTTGTTTAAGGTGAGTCTCGTTAAAATTCGGGTCGAATTTTCTTTAAGGGGGAGTGAATGTCACGACCCGAAATATAGGCTCTATTTTATTAGTAATTAAATGATTTTTATTTAATTATTTGCTTATTTATTTATTTAAGTTATTATTTATTTAAATAATTATGTGTGCAATTTATGTGTTATAATTATTTATGCCTAGCTTTGTATTCGAGTTATTTGGGCTAGTGTGGAAGTGTTGGGTCTTAATTGTTAGTAGGGAGTGTAGTGCTTGTGGGTAGTGTAGTGGAGGGGGCCTAAGTGCAAGTTTTTTTTGAATAATTCCCTTATTTCCCCCTACTCCCCTCACCTTCTCCCTCACCCTCCCCATTCTTTTCCTCCCAGCATCTCTCTCTCCAAGGTAGAAAAGGGTAAGTTTTCTTTCATTCCTTCTCTCTTCATTTACTCCTTCTTCCTCTCATCTTCTCTCATTTCTTCAAACGTAAACCTTGCTTAGATCGTCGATAGGATCGCGTAGAGCCAAAAAGAATCGAATTCTGTCGACTTTCATTATTTTCAAGTAAGTTACTTTTCCCCCATTTTGATGCTAAAATGTTCATATCATGTTTATATGATGATTAATGTGCCATATTTGAAGTTTGGTTGTATTTGAATTTGTTTGGAATTTTATTTGAGTTTTGGGTAAAAATGGTGAAAACTTGAATGTTGGTTTTGATTCTTGGTTTTGGGTCTATTATGGTGTGTTTAGACTCCCATTCTAGTTATAAATGATGTTTGGATACCTTAGAAACCATCTTGGGAGTGTTGATTTTGGGTATTGTGAATTTGGTATGAAAATGGCAAGGAAATGTGAAGAACCCAGCTCTGGTTTTTCCCCAGTCCGTAGACCAGGCGCCCGCCTGTGTTGACCCAGGCGCCCGCCTACATGACCTTTTTAGTGGCCAGACCTTCTGGTCAATCAAGCGCCCGCCTGCCCCCTTTCCAGGCGCCCGCCCGCCCCTGTTCCAGGATTTTGACCTTTTGCTTGGTTTAAGACTTAAGGCTTAATTAGTTTAGGGTTGTTGCTTCTAATTAACTTAAGATAACACCGTGGAACACTTTATAGTGTGGATTTGATTCTTTTGTGAATAAATGTGATGTGAAATTTATTTAAGTACCATTTTGGTAATGTAGTTCACCTTTGTTGTGCGATTTGGATTGGTTTACCTTTGTGGTAATTTAATTGGATTGGTTCCCTACTTTGGAACCTTAAGTTGTTCATTCATGCTAAATTATTATTACTTAGCATTTATTTGAAAGTCCAGCTGGTATTTTGTGTGTGTTTGGGCGATGGGAAAGATTATAATGGCAAAGCCAAGTCCATTATAATGTTGACCATTGTTTTGCCCCCTTCTTTACTCCTTCTCCAGATTGGCCTTGGAAAGGATAAGTCAGCGTTCCTTTGTGAATGTATCTGGCTAGCGGGTATGACTTTGTGTCATGATCCTTGTCCCTTGTGACACTTTTATGTTATTGGTTCCGGTACCGGGGTTTTCTCTTCGGCTTTCATGCTAGTATGAAGATGATGATTGGTTGATTATTGAAGCTGCGCAGCGATCCTTTATTTGGATGTTCCGGTTTGGAAAACCTTGGCTATATCCTTTGTTATGTGTTTATTTCCGCTGCTATCTGTTATATGATAATTGCTATGTGCTATGTGATAATAATTATCGTTTATTGCTTATTGCATCATAGCATGTCATGTAGTTGCATTAGTAACTTATTGAGATTTATCTCACCCCTTTTCTCTTTTATCTTTGTTTTTCCTTAACCCCCCCCCAGGTGCTAAGGATTAGTCTCGCTGATCACGAGAACGAGGACGTCGAGGGTGGATACATTCTTTTGGGGAAAGTTGTATAGGTGGGTTTACATTATATAAATGTGTAACCTTTTGGGTATTTGTACCAAATATTGACGTCATTAGGATTTGTATATTTTGTAACTTTGGTGTATGAACTTGTGGAGTTTGTACTAGTTTTACCTTGTTGTTCAAAATGTTTTGTAAACTTTGGATCATCACCTTTTGGTATTAAATGGAATTCTTAACTTCGGTATTTGTCAGTTTTAGTTCTAGAGTCGACGTCCAGATCGCGGTCCCGGGGCCCGCGGGGTCCGGGGTCGCGACACACATACTTGGAGAAGCTTGAAAACTGAGTTACCCACTGTTTCTACTCACTGCCCAAACCAATTGACTCATTGGGGACTATTTGTGAAACCTCGTACCCTTCAATGATGGGCTCGTTCTCGGATGGATCTTGGTTACCACGGGCTTCTTTCACACGAACCCGAAAATTGATATTGCACAAACAACCTGTCTTATGCCAATAGCCCAAAATTACTTTTGATTGTGCAGTATCTTGTCGAGCCCTTTGCGATTCTGAAGTTGACTCGGTGGGGAATTTCCTTGCTGAGGAGATTCAATGTAGAACTTGTGCAGTTGTCTTCTTTAGAGGCCGGGGATCTCCATTTCTCTTTCCCTTCTCTCTCTCACTCTCTCATTTTTTTTATGACGCACCCTGTTTTTTACCTAGACTGCCCTTTTGGGTTTTCGATCTAGCGGGCATCTCTTTTGCGTCTCCATTTTGACTCGATAAATGAGGAAGTGTGCATTGACTCTAGCTGAGGATGAGAGACATGTGATTTTGCGGTGGAGACCTTTTGTCACTAATGATGAGTGACATTGACTTGACTAGGGAAGTAGCCCCTAGTATTGACATGTATTTTTATTTATTGAATGACTCACGAAGGCAAGTAAGTCATTAAGAGAGAAGAGAAAGAAAGCCCCAATTTGATTGCAAGAAACTGGGAGTGTAGCTAAAAGAGAAGAAGCCCCTAGACTCGACAAAGAACGTGAAATGATTTCAATTCTAAGAAAGTTGTTCAATCTTGCAGTGATTAATTCATTGGCAAATGACTCGTACAAAGATGTCTTGACAAGTTCGAGATGAAGGCCAATCACCATAACGCACTAGGGCTAAACATATCTTCTTTCTTGCATGAGACCGGACCCGCGGGTTGTCTACGTTCCTCCAGTGTAGAGGCTCAGGTCACCGTAGTTCTTGTGGATTCTTCTTTCGTCGTGATGAATTGTTGCTTCGTCCTTCATTGGTTGTTGTGAACTTCTTTGAATGAGGGGGATTTCCCTTTTTTTTTTTTTTTTTTTTTTTGCTCTAACTTTTGCCTAGGTTGTTTTGAAGAGTCAACCTAGCGAGTTTTTTTTTTTTTTTTTTTAATCCCCCTTTGAAAACTTTGCTTGGTTTCTCCATGGTTGTTGCTCCACCTTTCTTTGGCACTTGATATCTTGGATTTATCGTTGATGTTGTCGCCTTCGTTACGATGTTTAGTCCCTAGGCGTTCAAGTGATGGCCTTCGTTCCAAAACTTGTTTAGACATCTTTTCATCATTTTGCCAAGAATTAAATTGAACAACTTGGAATAGTGTATGAGGACAAGAACGGCTTTTATTTGATAAGATCGACTCAAAATTTAACATGGGACGAGAGAAAAATTTAATAAACACTTAAGAGGACTTTGACTTTTTTTTTTTTTTATCCTATTACTAGGTAGAGAAAGAGAAACAGAGATTGTTGTTGTCGTCTTTGCCGTTGTAGTCCTTCTCGTTTCAAACCCAAGTCATTCCTTGCTTCACGGTTGCTCTTCACCCACGGTAAATTCCCCATTGTCGATCAAATATTGGATGATGTTTCGGAGAACGAAGCATTCCTCGGTAAGATGTCCACTGTGTTGATGATAGCCACAATATTTGTGATGGGCATGGTTGGCGTTGATCGTCTTGGGTTGGTACCCTTGTAAAGGCTTGATCTTTCCACTTGCCACCAAAGTTTCAAATGCTTCGGCTCAGGTCATTCCTAGGAGAGGAGTGAAAACTTGGTTGTTGGCGGTACTTTTATGGCTTTTGAGGGACGGGCCACTTGAGCATGCTTTACCATTGAACTTTGCTTTGTTGTCGGTGAGCTCTTGCAAACGGGCCTTAAGTTCGGAAACCTCTTCTTTGTGATTCTTCCTCTCTAGATCAAAACGGTCTTGCCACCAATCATCCTTGCAGCGGGCATTCTTGGTGAGTCTATCCATTTGTTCCCCCATGGTTCTCATTATGTTGAATAACTTTTCGTTGGACATGAAAGAATATCCACCATTGTTGTTGCCGTTGGAAACCATTGGACCTATTGAAAGAACACGGTTGATCTTAAGTTTGCCCCCACAAATACCTTTTGAGTAAAATGATATAACCCACAAACAAGAAAAAGACTCAACCACATAAGAAAAAAAAGTTTTTTTTTTTTTTAATTATTATTTACAAAAGTCGGAAGGACGTGGTTCTTTTTGGGTTTCTAGAAAAATAGTGGAATCGTCACACTAGTATATAGACCTTCTCGCGGTCCCATATACTCATCGGATTCCACCACGCTTGTGATACCTACATGTGACGGGATTAAACTAAATTAATATCATAAAGCATACATGCGGGGACGGAGTTTTATTTCGTCCATAATAACCACTTTGGGGACGGAGTTATATTTCGTCCATAATAACCACTTGTTTCTCTTGGAAACGGCATGTATGATTTGATGACATTAGTTTAGGGAAATCTCGACATATGAAAAACCGACTTAGTCTCGAAGTGTTAGAACCTAGACTAAGAATTGTGTTGGCTTGTGCTCGGTTAAAGAGAGACTTAAGGTCACCCCCGACATGTAGTCATGAACTACGCCACGGGTTGAGGTTTGCCGCTTCGAGAGAGTCAAGGTCGGGTGGAGCTTGAAACTCTCTAGGACGGGCCTCGACGGGTTTGGGGTTATGAACTTGTGCGACTTGATAGTGAGCAATTCATAAGAATATGTGCATGTGCAGCCCGGTGCCCACAAATAAGCACATAATTTACAACTTTCGAATCACCCGTGTGACCGATAAAATAAACAGAAAATAAAATATGTTCATGTGCAGCCCGGTGCCCACACACTGTTATTCTGCCCATTCTGTTCACTGTTCTGTTTCTGGGAAAATTGCCCAGAAGCGCGCGCATGGGAAAGTGAGAGTGGGAGGCGTGCGCCTCCGAGCGGGAGAGGCCGAGGCGCCCGATTCTGGACAGTACCTACAAATCAGTGGGTTCAAGGGATTGCCTTGACCCTAAATAAAAACTCTTTCCCCTGCAGAAACTTGTTAGCACAGAAACATGAAATACAAGGATAAGAAGGAAGGCGGGCGATTCTGGTAATTGGGGTCGGATGCGCGTGCTTTAGGCCGAGAAGACCAGAGGCGCGCGCTTCCAACCCTTTTTACCAGAATGCCTAGAAAACAGAATAAAAGAACACCAAAAGATGAAATCGCAAGTTTAACCCTCTAAGTTGTCCCCAGCGGAGTCGCCACCGTAGATATCCCGGGAGAGCCCACTACTTGGCTAGAGCGGTGGAAGGATCTTAGGATGTCTATTTGATTTTAATTGTGAGAGTCGCCACCTATGTTTTAGAGGAACATAAGAAAAACCTAAAGAAATAGCCTATTTTAATATTACGAAACCAAAGATTCGGGAGAGAAGGGTTCGTGGGTTAGGTGACGGAGTGGGAAGTACTTAAACACCCACTCCGCCTTACGCGGGTCTTGCTATTATTGGTGTTCTAATGCTAAATGTCCTTGTTTTAATATGAGAAAAGTGCTAACAATTATAATGTAAAGAAAAAGGGGAATTACAAAAGAGAAATAAAAAGAAACTTGTTTTATTGATTTTATGCTAAAGATTACTGTAGACACCCCGCCTTGGACCTCTCACCACGATTGCATACATAGTATTTTTATTTAACTTATTTTTTTTAATTTCTGTTACTTTGGTTAAGTTCCTAACTGATTCTGTTAGTTTTGGACTAAACTGCATAACAGAATTAGCTTTAGAGTCATTTCTGTCATTCTGTCCTTCTCAGATGCGGGCGCTTCCGACACTGTCAACGGGTCGCGCGCGCGTTTCGCCCCAAAAGCGGGACTCACGCGCCTCCCAGTTTGGCAGTTACGGACTGCAGTCTTTTCCCTCCATTTTCTTGATCACAAAAACCTCTTTTCACCACATGTTTTATTCTAGCATTAAACCATTTTTATTTGTAACCTCCCAATCCCATATTTCTATCCCTTTTCATAAAAAAACAAAATATTTCCTTTTTATGTTATTTGATTTGATTTTATTTATCTTATTTTTGATTGGTCAATTCCATTTCACATGGATTGATCATCCTTTCCCTCTTAATTTCACCTATAAAAACCTCTCATTTCTACCTTAGAAAGGGACTTGAAACTTCGACACAAATACACTATACACATTTCTCTCCAAGAGTTCTTGACAAAGAATTCTATTCAAGCAACAAAACTCTACACAAAACTCTTCTCAAGTTCTCATTTTAAGGTACAAATTTTATTCTCTTATTTTATTTATGTCTTACTAGTGTATGCAATCTCCATAAAAAGGAATACAACCAAAAGACCACTTCACTATTGAAGTTTGGTCAAGGTTACATTCCAACATTCTAAACTCTAGTTTAATTTACTATTCTTCTCTTAATGTAATCTTTAGCATAAATCAATCAATAAAACAATTCCCTTTTATTTCCCCTTTCTTTTCATTGTAATTATTAGCACTTTTATATTAATAAATTGAAGGACATTTAGCATTAGAACACAAATAGTAGCAAGACCCACGTAAGCGGGGTGGAGTGGGTGTTTAAGTACTTCTCACTCCGTCACCCAACCCCCGAACCCTTCTCTTCCCGGATCTCTAGTTTCGTAATATTAAAATAGGCTATTTCTTTAGGTTTTTCTTATGTTTCCTCAATAACATAGGTGGCGACTCTACAATTAAAACAAGTTAGACATCCTAGGATCCTTCCACCTCTCTAGCCAAGTAGTGGGCTCTCCTGGGGTATCTACAGTGGCGACTCCGCTGGGGATAATTTAGAAGGTTAAACTTGCGTTTCTGCTTTTGGTGTTCTTTATTCTGTTTTCTGGGCATTTTGGTAAAAAGGGTTGGAAGCGCGCGCCTCTGGCCTTCTTGGCCTAAAGCGCGTGCGCCCGACCCCAATTACCAGAATCGTCCTCCTTCCTTATTGTCCTTCCATTCCATGTTTCTGTGCTAACAATTACTGCAGGGGAAAGTTTTATTATTTAGGGTCAAGACAATCCCTTGAACCCACTGATTTGCAGGTTTTCACCCAGAAGCGGGCGCCTCTTGCCCACTTCCTCTAATGCGCGCGCCTCCCGAGTAGGTAGCCCAATGTGCGCGCTTCTGGGCGCATTTCCAGAACAGAACAGTGCACAGAAACAGAACAGTTTGGACAGTGTGTGGGCACCGGGCCTGCACATAAATTCTTTTACTTTCTGATTATTTTATCGGTCACACGGGTGATTCGAAAGTTGTAAATATGTGCTTATTTGTTTTTTTTTTAATTTTCTTAAAATATATATATATATATATATATATATATATATATATATATATATATATATATATATATATATATTTTGCCACTTGTCTTGACCTCACACTACGTGCATAAATTCCTATAAATTGCTCACTATCGAGTCGCACAAGTTCATAACCCCAAACCCGTCGAGGCCCGTCCTAGGAAGTTTCAAGCTCCACCCGACCTTGACTCTTTCGAAGCGGCAAACCTCAACCCGTGGCGTAGTTCATGACTACATGCCGGGGGTGACCTTAAGCCTCTCTTTAACCGAGCACAAGCCAACACAATTCTTAGTCTAGGTTCTAACACTTCGAGACTAAGTCGGTTTTTCATATGTCGAGATTTCCCTAAACTAATGTCATCAAATCATACAAGCCGTTTCCAAAAGAAACAAGTGGTTATTACGGACGAAATAAAACTCCGTCCCCAAGTGGTTCTTATGGACGAAATAAAACTCCGTCCCCACATGTATGCTTTATGACATTAATTTAGTCTAATCCCGTCACATGTAGGTATCACAAGCATGGTGGAACCCGATGAGTATATGGGACCGCGAGAAGGTCTATATACTAGTGTGACGATTCCACTATTTTTCTAGAAACCCCAAAAAGGACTACGTCCTTCCGACTTTTGTAAATAAATAAAAGAGACATTTTTCCTTATGTGGTCGAGTATTTTCTCTTGTTCGTGGGTTAATTTACTTTACTCAAAAGGTGTTTGTGGGCCATCCTAAGATCAACCGTGTTCTTCAAATAGGTCCAATGGCTTTCGACAGCAATAACAATGGTGACAATCTTTCCCGGTCCAACGAGGATATAGCCAACATGATCATAGCACTGAAAGGACAAATCGATGCACTCCTCGAGAATGCCCGACAAAAGGATGATTTGTGGCAAGCCCGTCTCAAGCATGAGAGAATGGCCCATAAGAAAGAACTTGCTAAGCTCGAGGATCAATTGAAGGAGCTCACAAATGAAAGAAAAATGGTCCAAAGCATTGATGACAGTTTGGTCAACACTGTCATGTCCTACATTGACCAAAAGCTCAGTGGGCTAAATTTGCACAAGGACCCGAGCACCGATCTTCATCAAGCTTCTCTTCTCATGAACACAATGGTGACCCTTCCCGAAAAATTCAAAATGCCCGATATTGGAAAGTTCAATGGCAACTCTTGTCCCGATGCTCATGTTGACTCCTACATTTGGGCCATGCTACCAAAGAAAGTGTCTCCTCAAATAATGGCACAGTGCTTCCCACTTACTCTCAATGGGGTCGCAAAAGATTGGTATATGGGTCTCCCGATTTCCACCCGCCTCAATTGGGATGCCGCTATGTTTGCCTTCAAGAAGCAATACTGTTAGGTTTATTCCGCAAGTGCTCGGGTGTATGTAGTATAGATAGTGCAAGAGCGAGTCGATCCCACGAGGACAACTTTACTTACAAAATATCTTTGCTTAGAATAAGAAAATAACGAAAAGAAAATGATTGGGGGTTATAAAATTGTTTGTCACTAAACTAGAAATGAAATTGCAATTACTATAACTTAGATAAAAACTCTTATATTTTAAGGAATCCTCGGGATTGGAACATCAACAACATATATTCATCAACTATCCATGCTCTATTTAGATTAAAGTTTCATTTTAAAACAAGGATGGTATGCTTGGCCTACACTACTTCTCACGATCAAGCAAATAGCGTTTGTATTCTCATACTAATTATGCCCTATCTCTCGATGGCCCATAATTAGTAAGAATCCATTAAGTTTTCTTTTATGAAAATCAGCATACTTTCCACTCAAGGAGCATCCCTAAGCCATTACACTACTCTCGTGAGTAATGAACTTAGTTCTGACTATATGGATCCGCTAATCAAGGTTCTCCGATCAGTACTTCCCTTGATTAACTAAGATTCATACAAATCATGGACGTCATCATGGTTGTAGGCGTTAGAGTTTGATATAGTAGAATTGTTTAAGATGAAGAGAAGAATTTCAGAGCATGACTACTTAATAAACATGAATGTTATTGAGTTTCCAACCCAAGAAAATGGGGGATTACTCACAAGCCATATAAATAACAACAAGAATAAGATAAAGAAGAAAAGATAGAAGAAGAGATACTTATTCTGAATTGAAATGAAGATGAAAGACTTGAAAAGAACCTCTGAATATTATTGATGAAGAACTCAGAATATTGCTTAAGAAAAGTTGAATATCTTTCACAAATTCTGAGAATTTATTGATGTTTGAGAGTATAAATTTTACTATAGTAAGTTTACAATATTTCTAGATATCTCAATCACTGATTTCTACTTCTATATATAAGTCTTGGAGGAGGGGAGGCAATCTTTCCCGGATGGGTGCTTGGAGAGGTCTTCATTTGAAAAGGCACCTTTTGCTGATTCAGGGGGTGCTCGGCCGAGTCAAGGAAAAGTGCTCGGCCGAGCAAGCCTTTGAAAATAAATCTGCCTTTCTGATTCCTTATGCTCGGCCGAGTCAAGGGTACTGCTCGGCCGAGCAGACCTTGCTTTGACTGGACTTTTGACTTTTAATGGACTAGCTTATTTCCTTCTTTTCCAAGCGTTCTTCCTTCACAAAGATGATGCCTTAGCTCCCTTTTTCCTCAAGAATGTACTAAAAACCTGTTTGCATCATAAAAACATTCTCCAAGTGCATTATATCAAATAAAGAGTAGAAAATAAGTAATTTAAGTGGAATAAAAGCTAATAAACTATATTTCTAGACCTTAAATGACTATAAAATAGTCATTTATCAAACTCCCCCACACTAGAATCTTTGCTTGTCCTCGAGCAAGTTAAATGTTCAAAAAGAGAGGAGTGCAAATGACACTAGTAGAAAAACAAGAAAGGTCTTCAATGCTCCCTCAGAATATTGTTATATAATATTACCTGTATAAAATTTCTTCGTTTTAAGTTTTTCATCTCAAAGAGATTTGTAAAGAAGAAGGTAGGATGATATTGAAGTGCAAATAGAAAAGTTTGAATGTTAATATAACATGAATAAATACCATTGAATAAGAGCATATAGAGATAACCAAATGAATTTGTGGGGCATAAGTATGAATTAAGAATTATATTCACTCTTTCAGAATGCTTTGTGAATAAATTTTTCATGCTTGAATATACATTTCTTAAACTATGATCTTTATTCTTTAACAAACATGTCCATATGTCGTTATGCATTTTGAATCACAAAAATTGATGAAAGGCGAAGGATGATAGTGGAATAAGGTTCGAGATTTGATTAGTTAGACGTGGCAATTGAGTTTCTTGCTTCTAAATTGTCACACTCTATAATGATATCTTCATTTAGATATTTGAATGGACAATCAAAAGAAGAATAAATTGATTAATTAGACTCTTAAAAGTGGGAATGGAAAGATGGATTAAAGCGAAATTTTTTGTGATTCATAAGCATAACAAGGATGAAAAACCTTTGAAAAAGAGTAGAAATGAAAGTTTTTGAGATGCATATACAAAAATGTTTTAAAAGTTTCACAAGTATGTTGGATTAAAGCGAAAGTTTTTGTGATTCACGAGCGTTAGTAGATCCAGGATCATCTCATTCATACATTTCTGTGCAATTTGCTTCCATGTTAAATGTTGCATTCGAGTCTTTACCGTACGTGCTAGAGGTGTCGACCCCTATAGGAGAATGCTTGATTTCTGATCGAGTCTTTCGTGCTTGTGACGTGGTTATTTGTGGTCGAGTCCTTTGTGCGGATTTGGTAGTTCTTCCTATCCAAGACTTTGATGTCATTCTGGGTATGGATTGGTTGAGCAAGTTTCATGCGTCTGTTGATTGCCGTAAGAAAACTGTTACTTTTTCTATTCCCGATGTGCCTAAGTTTGTTTTTGAGGCTTGTCCTCTTAGTAGAAAGGTTCGCTTAATTTCTTTTATGAAAGCGAGAAAGTTATTGCATAGTGGTTGTGAGGGGTATTTGGCTAGTGTTCTTGATACTAGGAAAGAATCCCCTAGTTTTGATAGCGTTCGGGTAGTTCGGGAATTTCCCGATGTTTTCTCTACCGAGTACGATATGCCTCCCGATCGTGAGATTGAGTTTTGTATAGATCTTTTGCCGGGTACGGCTCCGATTTCGAAAGCACCTTATAGGTTAGCTCCCGCAGAGTTGAAGGAATTGAAGGTTCAATTGCAAGAGTTGCTTGATCGAGGGTTTATCCGCCCTAGTGTTTCCCCGTGGGGAGCACCGGTTTTGTTTGTGCGGAAGAAAGATGGTTCGTTGAGGTTGTGTATCGATTACCGAAAGTTGAATCAGGTTACGGTGAAGAATAAGTATCCTCTACCGCATATTGATGATTTATTTGATCAGCTACAAGGGTCCGTGGTTTTCTCTAAACTCGATTTGAGAAGTGGGTACCATCAATTGAAGGTTCGATCGGAGGATATTCCGAAGACTGCTTTTCGCACTCGCTATGGTCATTATGAGTTCTTGGTTATGCCGTTTGGGTTGACTAACGCGCCGGCCGTATTTATGGATTTGATGAACCGAATCTTCCATCCTTATCTTGATTCGTTCGTGGTGGTTTTCATCGACGACATTCTTGTTTATTCGAAATCTCGAGAAGAGCACGAGCAACATTTGAGGACAGTTTTATCCGTTCTTGCGAGGGAGAAATTATTTGCGAAGTTCAGTAAATGCGAATTTTGGCTCGAGAAGGTGTCATTTCTGGGCCATGTTATTTCGAAAGATGGGATTTCTGTAGATCCTTCAAAGATAGAGGCGATAGTGGATTGGAAGAGACCCGAGTCAGTGACCGAGATTCGTAGTTTTCTGGGTTTAGCCGGTTATTACAGAAGGTTTATTGAGGGGTTTTCGAGGATTGCTACTCCGATGACTCAGTTGACCCGGAAGAATGTTCCATTTGTGTGGACCGAGAACTGCGACAAGAGTTTCGAAGAATTGAAGAAGAGGTTGACTACCGCACCGATCTTGACCTTGCCTAATGGGAGCGATGGGTTAGTGATTTATAGTGATGCTTCGAAAGAGGGTTTGGGTTGTGTGTTGATGCAGAATGGGAAAGTAATTGCGTATGCTTCGAGGAAGTTGACCCCTAGTGAGCAGAATTACCCGACTCATGATATGGAGTTAGCGGCGATAGTATTTGCGTTGCACAAGTGGAAGCACTACCTTTATGGGGCGAAGTTTGAGATTTTTACCGATCACAAGAGTTTGAAGTACCTTTTCTCCCAGAAAGAGTTGAACAACCGACAGCGTCGATGGATGGAATTGTTGAAGGATTATGATTGCACGATTTCTTATCACCCGGGAAAGGCGAATGTGGTAGCCGATGCGATTAGTAGAAAGTCTTATGTGGCTTCGATGATGGTCCGTGAATGGAAAATGCTTGAGGATGTTCGAGATTGGTCTCCTCGTGAATCGAGACATGGGGCTATTTTTGCGAATATTAGGGTATCTCCGTCCCTAATTCAGAGGATAAAGGAAGCTCAGAAAGAAGATCCCGAGTTGCTGAAGATATTGGGTAAATTGAAAGAAAAGAACTTCGAGGATTTTTCATTGAGTTCGAGTGGAGTCTTGACTTTCCGTGGTCGTTTGTGTGTTCCGGATGTCGATGGAATTAAACAGAGAGTTCTTGATGAGGGCCACAAATCGAGGTATACTATTCATCCGGGTAGTACGAAGATGTATCAGGACTTGAAGCAACAATTTTGGTGGATTAATATGAAAAGGGAAATAGCCGAGTACGTATCGAGGTGTTTAACGTGTCAGCAGGTCAAAGCCGAGCATCAGAGACCCGCGGGACTACTTCAGCCATTAGAGATTCCCGAGTGGAAATGGGAGCATGTGACTATGGATTTCGTTACGGGACTGCCTCGTACCCGTAGGAAGTACGACAGTGTTTGGGTAATAGTGGATAGATTGACCAAGAGCGCCCATTTCTTGCCTATTGACATCAGATATTCGATGGAGAAGCTTGCGACCCTTTATATTGATGAGATCGTTAGATTGCATGGGGTTCCGGTTAGCATTGTGTCAGATCGAGACCCGAGGTTTACTTCTAGATTCTGGAAGGCGTTTCAGGAAGCTTTGGGTACAGATTTGCGATTCAGTACAGCTTTTCATCCTCAGACCGATGGTCAGTCCGAGAGGACTATTCAGATTTTGGAGGATATGTTGCGAGCTTGTGCGATAGACTTTTCCGATTCTTGGGATTCGCACCTACCGTTAGTGGAATTTTCTTACAACAACAGTTATCAGGCTAGTATCGAGATGGCACCGTTTGAGGCCTTGTATGGAAGGAAGTGTAGATTGCCTATTTGTTGGGATGAGGTCGGTGAAGCGAAAGTTTTGGGTATTGATTTGCTTCGGGATTCGGTTGAGAAGGTTAGAGTTATCCGAGATAGATTGAAGACAGCCCAGAGTCGACATAAGAGCTACGCAGATAACCGAAGGCGAGACCTTAGTTTTCAAACCGGTGATTTGGTGTTCTTGAAGGTATCTCCGAAGGTGGGTATTCGTAGATTTGGGAAGAAAGGCAAATTGGCTCCGAGGTTTATTGGTCCGTTTGAGATTTTGGGAAAGGTTGGACTTCTTGCGTATCGTCTTGCGTTACCGCCATCTTTGGACCGGTTGCACAACGTTTTTCATGTTTCTATGCTTCGTAAGTATGTTCATGATCCGTCTCACGTGTTACCGAGGGTACCGAAGGATATTGAGCCCGATATGAGTTATGAGGAACGACCGGTTCGGATCCTAGATTCTAAAGTTCAAGAGTTGAGGAGCAAGAGTATTTCCTTGGTTAGAGTTCTTTGGAGGAATCATAACATCGAGGAGTCAACGTGGGAGCTCCGAGATGAGATCGAGAGGAAATTTCCGTGGCTTTTTGTTTAAGGTGAGTCTCGTTAAAATTCGGGTCGAATTTTCTTTAAGGGGGAGTGAATGTCACGACCCGAAATATAGGCTCTATTTTATTAGTAATTAAAGGATTTTTATTTAATTATTTGCTTATTTATTTATTTAAATTATTATTTATTTAAATAATTATGTGTGCAATTTATGTGTTATAATAATTATGCCTAGCATTTTATTTGGGTCTTAATTGTTAGTAGGGAGTGTAGCAATAGTGTTAGTAGTGTAGTGTGGGGGGCCTAAGTGTAATCTTTTGAAAACATCTCCCTACTCCCCTCACCTCCCTCACCATCTCCCTCACTCATCTCATTTTCCCAGCAACAACTCCCTCTCTCCCCTCCATTGGTAAGCATTTTCTCTTCTTTATCTTCTCTCTTCATTTTCTCTATCTTCCCATCATCTTCTCTCATTTCTTAAAACGTAAACCATGTTTAGATCGTCGATAGCATAGTAGGAAGCCAAAAAGAATTGAAATCCATCAACTTTGAGAATTTGCAAGTAAGTTACTTTTCCCCCATTTTTATGCTAATATGTTCATATCATGTTTATATGATGTTGGATGAGTTATAATTGAAGTTTGATTGAGTTTTGAATTTGTTTAGAATTTATTTCGAATTTATTTGAGTTTTGGGTAAAAATGGTGGATTGATGAATGTAGGATTTTGATTCTTGGTTTGGGTTGATAAATGTGTGGTTAAGGTCCCCTCTTGGGTTGAATGATGTTTGGGTACCTTGGAAATCTAGTGGGGAGTGTTGATTTTGAGTGTTTATGGTTTGGGTATGAATTTGGTAAGAAATGGTAAGAAAACATGAAGAACCCAGCTGCAGAATTTCCCCAACCCGTAGACCAGGCGCCCGCCTGGGTTGGACCAGGCGCCCGCCTACATACCCGTTTCAATTGGCCAGACCTTCTGGTCATTCAGGCGCCCGCCTGCCCCAGGCGCCCGCCCGCCCCTGTTCCAGGAATTTTACCTTTTTGCTTGGTTTAAGACTTAAGGCTTAACTAGTTTAGGTTTAATCCTTCTAATTAACTCAAGATAACACCGTGGAACACTTTAATGTGTGGATTTGATTCTTTTGTGAATAAATATGATGTGTAATTTATTTAAGTACCGTTTTGGTAATGTTGAGCATTTTGATGTGCGGTTTGGATTGGTTTACCTTGGTGGTAATTTAATTGGATTGGTTCCCTACTTTGGAACCTTAAGTTGTTTATTTAAGCCAGTATTTATTACTTAGCATTTAATTGAAAGTCCAGCTGGTATTTTGTGTGTGTTTGGGCGATGGGAAAGATTATAATGGCAAAGCCAAGTCCATTATAATGTTGACCATTGTTTTGCCCCCTTCTTTACCCCTTCTCCAGATTGGCCTTGGAAAGGATAAGTCAGCGTTCCTTTGTGAATGTATCTGGCTAGCGGGTATGACTTTGTGTCATGATCCTTGTCCCTTGTGACACTGTTATGTTATTGGTTCCGGTACCGGGGTTTTCTCTTCGGCTTTCATGCTATTATGAAGATGTTGATTGGTTGATTATTGAAGCTGCGCAGCGATCCTTTATTTGGATGTTCCGGTTTGGAAAACCTTGGCTATATCCTTTGTTATGTGTTTATTTCCGCTGCTATCTGATACATGATAAATGCTATATGCTATGTGATATTTATTGTTGTTATTGTCTATTGCATCATAGCATGTCATGTAGTTGCATTAGTAACTTATTGAGATTTATCTCACCCCTTTCCTTTTATCTTTGTTTTTCCTTAACCCCCCCCAGGTGCTAAGGATTAGTCTCGCTGATCACGAGAGCGAGGACGTCGAGTGTGGATCCGTTCTTTTGGGGAAGGTTATTATAGGTTGGCTCCCATTATGTAAATGCGTAACCATTTTGGGGTATTTGTACCAAACATTGACGTCATTAGGATTTTGTATATTTGTAATTTGTTGGGCATAAACTTGTGGAAGTTTATGTTAGTTGTAATTGATTTTATTAAACTTGGTTTTATAAAACTTTGGGTTATTACCTTTTGGTGTTAAATGGAATTTTTAACTTCAGTATTTCTGAGTTTCGGTTTTAGAGTCGACGTCCAGATCGCGGTCCCGGGGCCCGTGGGGTCCGGGGTCGCGACAGTTGGTATCAGAGCTATGGCATTGGCTCTAAGTATAAGTCTAGGTGGATTAGTATGACCTAGGTGGGTAGTAGTGCGCGGAGTGATTAACGGTTGATGTTTTATGCAGGTACTTGTTGACAATGGTTCGTAGAAGGAGTGGTGAAAGTAGTTCCGGTAATGCAAACCAGAATGATACAAGGGAAGAAGCCCGTGCCATGTTTCAAGGCATGTTTGAGGCGGCCATGAAGGCCATACATGATCAAGGTCCGAGGGTAGAACAAGCACCACCCCGTTATGGTTTGGAGCAATTTCTGAAGTTGAAACCGGTTGAATTCAATGGGGAGCCCGATGTTCGGAAAGCTGAGTTATGGATTGAGTCAATGGAGAAGATTTACGATGTGTTTGGGTGTTCGAATGAGGACAAGGTCCGGTTCGCGGCTTATAAGCTTGTGGGTGCCGCCGAGCATTGGTGGAAAGGTATTAAAGCTACTTGGGATGATACTCACACGGTGTATGTGTGGGAGTTGTTCGTGCGCAAATTCAAGGAGCATTTCATTCCGGTTGTTGATCAAAACCGAAAGGAGATCGAGCTACTCAACTTGGAGCAAGGTGTGTTGTCTATAGCACAATACTCGGCTAAGTTCATAGAATTAGCCCGATATTGTGACTATTTGGTGAGGACCGAGGAACAAAAGGCTATGAGATTTATTCGGGGATTGAAGACCTCCATCCGCACTCAACTTATTGCCCAACGGATAGTGACATTCCAAGATGCGGTGGACCGAGCCTATCTTATAGAGCAAGATATTGGGGAACACAAAAGGAAGACCGAAATAGCCAACCCGAGTAAGCAAGGAGTGCATAGCAAGTCACAACCAAGGATCGATAACCGAGGTAACTTTGGGGGACAATCTCAGTTCCGAGGGCAACCGACCCCAAGGAACCCGGGTACCACTTCCGGGAACCAAGGGAGCCAAATTAGGAAGCCTTGTACCTTTTGACAAAAGGTAGGCCATGCGGAGGATAGGTGTTGGAAAAAGCAAGGCAAGTGCACCAATTGTGGTGAAATGGGGCACTTTGCGAGAGAGTGCACGAGGTACCGAGGTCAAGCATCCGGGTCCGGAGTTGGTATTAATCAGGGTCAGAAAAGGGATGCCGCCGGGAAGCCAAAAGTTCAAGGGAAGGTTTATGCCATGAATCAACAACAAGCTACCGATGATCCATCCGTTATTGGAGGTATTATTTCCGTGTCTAATGTGAGCGCACGAGCGTTAGTAGATCCAGGATCATCTCATTCATACATTTCTGTGCAATTTGCTTCCATGTTAAATGTTGCATTCGAGTCTTTACCGTACGTGCTAGAGGTGTCGACCCCTATAGGAGAATGCTTGATTTCTGATCGAGTCTTTCGTGCTTGTGACGTGGTTATTTGTGGTCGAGTCCTTTGTGCGGATTTGGTAGTTCTTCCTATCCAAGACTTTGATGTCATTCTGGGTATGGATTGGTTGAGCAAGTTTCATGCGTCTGTTGATTGCCGTAAGAAAACTGTTACTTTTTCTATTCCCGATGTGCCTAAGTTTGTTTTTGAGGCTTGTCCTCTTAGTAGAAAGGTTCGCTTAATTTCTTTTATGAAAGCGAGAAAGTTATTGCATAGTGGTTGTGAGGGGTATTTGGCTAGTGTTCTTGATACTAGGAAAGAATCCCCTAGTTTTGATAGCGTTCGGGTAGTTCGGGAATTTCCCGATGTTTTCTCTACCGAGTACGATATGCCTCCCGATCGTGAGATTGAGTTTTGTATAGATCTTTTGCCGGGTACGGCTCCGATTTCGAAAGCACCTTATAGGTTAGCTCCCGCAGAGTTGAAGGAATTGAAGGTTCAATTGCAAGAGTTGCTTGATCGAGGGTTTATCCGCCCTAGTGTTTCCCCGTGGGGAGCACCGGTTTTGTTTGTGCGGAAGAAAGATGGTTCGTTGAGGTTGTGTATCGATTACCGAAAGTTGAATCAGGTTACGGTGAAGAATAAGTATCCTCTACCGCATATTGATGATTTATTTGATCAGCTACAAGGGTCCGTGGTTTTCTCTAAACTCGATTTGAGAAGTGGGTACCATCAATTGAAGGTTCGATCGGAGGATATTCCGAAGACTGCTTTTCGCACTCGCTATGGTCATTATGAGTTCTTGGTTATGCCGTTTGGGTTGACTAACGCGCCGGCCGTATTTATGGATTTGATGAACCGAATCTTCCATCCTTATCTTGATTCGTTCGTGGTGGTTTTCATCGACGACATTCTTGTTTATTCGAAATCTCGAGAAGAGCACGAGCAACATTTGAGGACAGTTTTATCCGTTCTTGCGAGGGAGAAATTATTTGCGAAGTTCAGTAAATGCGAATTTTGGCTCGAGAAGGTGTCATTTCTGGGCCATGTTATTTCGAAAGATGGGATTTCTGTAGATCCTTCAAAGATAGAGGCGATAGTGGATTGGAAGAGACCCGAGTCAGTGACCGAGATTCGTAGTTTTCTGGGTTTAGCCGGTTATTACAGAAGGTTTATTGAGGGGTTTTCGAGGATTGCTACTCCGATGACTCAGTTGACCCGGAAGAATGTTCCATTTGTGTGGACCGAGAACTGCGACAAGAGTTTCGAAGAATTGAAGAAGAGGTTGACTACCGCACCGATCTTGACCTTGCCTAATGGGAGCGATGGGTTAGTGATTTATAGTGATGCTTCGAAAGAGGGTTTGGGTTGTGTGTTGATGCAGAATGGGAAAGTAATTGCGTATGCTTCGAGGAAGTTGACCCCTAGTGAGCAGAATTACCCGACTCATGATATGGAGTTAGCGGCGATAGTATTTGCGTTGCACAAGTGGAAGCACTACCTTTATGGGGCGAAGTTTGAGATTTTTACCGATCACAAGAGTTTGAAGTACCTTTTCTCCCAGAAAGAGTTGAACAACCGACAGCGTCGATGGATGGAATTGTTGAAGGATTATGATTGCACGATTTCTTATCACCCGGGAAAGGCGAATGTGGTAGCCGATGCGATTAGTAGAAAGTCTTATGTGGCTTCGATGATGGTCCGTGAATGGAAAATGCTTGAGGATGTTCGAGATTGGTCTCCTCGTGAATCGAGACATGGGGCTATTTTTGCGAATATTAGGGTATCTCCGTCCCTAATTCAGAGGATAAAGGAAGCTCAGAAAGAAGATCCCGAGTTGCTGAAGATATTGGGTAAATTGAAAGAAAAGAACTTCGAGGATTTTTCATTGAGTTCGAGTGGAGTCTTGACTTTCCGTGGTCGTTTGTGTGTTCCGGATGTCGATGGAATTAAACAGAGAGTTCTTGATGAGGGCCACAAATCGAGGTATACTATTCATCCGGGTAGTACGAAGATGTATCAGGACTTGAAGCAACAATTTTGGTGGATTAATATGAAAAGGGAAATAGCCGAGTACGTATCGAGGTGTTTAACGTGTCAGCAGGTCAAAGCCGAGCATCAGAGACCCGCGGGACTACTTCAGCCATTAGAGATTCCCGAGTGGAAATGGGAGCATGTGACTATGGATTTCGTTACGGGACTGCCTCGTACCCGTAGGAAGTACGACAGTGTTTGGGTAATAGTGGATAGATTGACCAAGAGCGCCCATTTCTTGCCTATTGACATCAGATATTCGATGGAGAAGCTTGCGACCCTTTATATTGATGAGATCGTTAGATTGCATGGGGTTCCGGTTAGCATTGTGTCAGATCGAGACCCGAGGTTTACTTCTAGATTCTGGAAGGCGTTTCAGGAAGCTTTGGGTACAGATTTGCGATTCAGTACAGCTTTTCATCCTCAGACCGATGGTCAGTCCGAGAGGACTATTCAGATTTTGGAGGATATGTTGCGAGCTTGTGCGATAGACTTTTCCGATTCTTGGGATTCGCACCTACCGTTAGTGGAATTTTCTTACAACAACAGTTATCAGGCTAGTATCGAGATGGCACCGTTTGAGGCCTTGTATGGAAGGAAGTGTAGATTGCCTATTTGTTGGGATGAGGTCGGTGAAGCGAAAGTTTTGGGTATTGATTTGCTTCGGGATTCGGTTGAGAAGGTTAGAGTTATCCGAGATAGATTGAAGACAGCCCAGAGTCGACATAAGAGCTACGCAGATAACCGAAGGCGAGACCTTAGTTTTCAAACCGGTGATTTGGTGTTCTTGAAGGTATCTCCGAAGGTGGGTATTCGTAGATTTGGGAAGAAAGGCAAATTGGCTCCGAGGTTTATTGGTCCGTTTGAGATTTTGGGAAAGGTTGGACTTCTTGCGTATCGTCTTGCGTTACCGCCATCTTTGGACCGGTTGCACAACGTTTTTCATGTTTCTATGCTTCGTAAGTATGTTCATGATCCGTCTCACGTGTTACCGAGGGTACCGAAGGATATTGAGCCCGATATGAGTTATGAGGAACGACCGGTTCGGATCCTAGATTCTAAAGTTCAAGAGTTGAGGAGCAAGAGTATTTCCTTGGTTAGAGTTCTTTGGAGGAATCATAACATCGAGGAGTCAACGTGGGAGCTCCGAGATGAGATCGAGAGGAAATTTCCGTGGCTTTTTGTTTAAGGTGAGTCTCGTTAAAATTCGGGTCGAATTTTCTTTAAGGGGGAGTGAATGTCACGACCCGAAATATAGGCTCTATTTTATTAGTAATTAAAGGATTTTTATTTAATTATTTGCTTATTTATTTATTTAAATTATTATTTATTTAAATAATTATGTGTGCAATTTATGTGTTATAATAATTATGCCTAGCATTTTATTTGGGTCTTAATTGTTAGTAGGGAGTGTAGCAATAGTGTTAGTAGTGTAGTGTGGGGGGCCTAAGTGTAATCTTTTGAAAACATCTCCCTACTCCCCTCACCTCCCTCACCATCTCCCTCACTCATCTCATTTTCCCAGCAACAACTCCCTCTCTCCCCTCCATTGGTAAGCATTTTCTCTTCTTTATCTTCTCTCTTCATTTTCTCTATCTTCCCATCATCTTCTCTCATTTCTTAAAACGTAAACCATGTTTAGATCGTCGATAGCATCGTAGGAAGCCAAAAAGAATTGAAATCCATCAACTTTGAGAATTTGCAAGTAAGTTACTTTTCCCCCATTTTTATGCTAATATGTTCATATCATGTTTATATGATGTTGGATGAGTTATAATTGAAGTTTGATTGAGTTTTGAATTTGTTTAGAATTTATTTCGAATTTATTTGAGTTTTGGGTAAAAATGGTGGATTGATGAATGTAGGATTTTGATTCTTGGTTTGGGTTGATAAATGTGTGGTTAAGGTCCCCTCTTGGGTTGAATGATGTTTGGGTACCTTGGAAATCTAGTGGGGAGTGTTGATTTTGAGTGTTTATGGTTTGGGTATGAATTTGGTAAGAAATGGTAAGAAAACATGAAGAACCCAGCTGCAGAATTTCCCCAACCCGTAGACCAGGCGCCCGCCTGGGTTGGACCAGGCGCCCGCCTACATACCCGTTTCAATTGGCCAGACCTTCTGGTCATTCAGGCGCCCGCCTGCCTATGACCAGGCGCCCGCCCGCCCCTGTTCCAGGAATTTTACCTTTTTGCTTGGTTTAAGACTTAAGGCTTAACTAGTTTAGGTTTAATCCTTCTAATTAACTCAAGATAACACCGTGGAACACTTTAATGTGTGGATTTGATTCTTTTGTGAATAAATATGATGTGTAATTTATTTAAGTACCGTTTTGGTAATGTTGAGCATTTTGATGTGCGGTTTGGATTGGTTTACCTTGGTGGTAATTTAATTGGATTGGTTCCCTACTTTGGAACCTTAAGTTGTTTATTTAAGCCAGTATTTATTACTTAGCATTTAATTGAAAGTCCAGCTGGTATTTTGTGTGTGTTTGGGCGATGGGAAAGATTATAATGGCAAAGCCAAGTCCATTATAATGTTGACCATTGTTTTGCCCCCTTCTTTACCCCTTCTCCAGATTGGCCTTGGAAAGGATAAGTCAGCGTTCCTTTGTGAATGTATCTGGCTAGCGGGTATGACTTTGTGTCATGATCCTTGTCCCTTGTGACACTGTTATGTTATTGGTTCCGGTACCGGGGTTTTCTCTTCGGCTTTCATGCTATTATGAAGATGTTGATTGGTTGATTATTGAAGCTGCGCAGCGATCCTTTATTTGGATGTTCCGGTTTGGAAAACCTTGGCTATATCCTTTGTTATGTGTTTATTTCCGCTGCTATCTGATACATGATAAATGCTATATGCTATGTGATATTTATTGTTGTTATTGTCTATTGCATCATAGCATGTCATGTAGTTGCATTAGTAACTTATTGAGATTTATCTCACCCCTTTCCTTTTATCTTTGTTTTTCCTTAACCCCCCCCAGGTGCTAAGGATTAGTCTCGCTGATCACGAGAGCGAGGACGTCGAGTGTGGATCCGTTCTTTTGGGGAAGGTTATTATAGGTTGGCTCCCATTATGTAAATGCGTAACCATTTTGGGGTATTTGTACCAAACATTGACGTCATTAGGATTTTGTATATTTGTAATTTGTTGGGCATAAACTTGTGGAAGTTTATGTTAGTTGTAATTGATTTTATTAAACTTGGTTTTATAAAACTTTGGGTTATTACCTTTTGGTGTTAAATGGAATTTTTAACTTCAGTATTTCTGAGTTTCGGTTTTAGAGTCGACGTCCAGATCGCGGTCCCGGGGCCCGCGGGGTCCGGGGTCGCGACATCTATAATTTCCCCAGCTGTGGCAAGGAATGGTCTACCTAATATAATAGGAATGTGATGGTCCTCTTCCATCTCGAGAACAACAAAATCAACCGGGATGATTAATTTCCCGATTTTACAAGGGACATCTTCCATAATCCCTATTGGATACTTGATTGAGCGATCCGCTAATTGTAATGATATGGTGGTGGGTTTGAGTTCCCCGACACCTATTTTCTTACTAACCGAAAGCGGAATGAGGCTTACACTAGCCCCAAGATCAAGCATAGCATTATCTACATCAAATTTCCCTATATTGCAAGGAATAGAAAAAGTGGTGGGATCTTTTAATTTGGGAGGCAATTTCCTTTGCAAAACAGCACTTACTTCTTCATTTAATGCAACTGTCTCATATTCCTCTAGTTTCCTTTTATTTGAAAGAATATCTTTTAAAAACTTAGCATAAGAGGGCATTTGTTGCAAAGCATCCGTAAAAGGGACATTGATGTAAATAGATTTTAAAACTTCTAAAAATTTTGCAAATTGTTTATCAAGTTTTGCCTTTACCAACCTTTAGGGGTAGGGTATTGGCGGGTCAAAATTTCTAGAAACTTTAGGGGATTCCATCCCCTTTTCTACTTCTTCATTAGTCTCAACCAACGGTGGGGTTGGACTAACGTTCTCCTCATTAGATTTGATGATTTCTTTAGGAGGGGGATCTATTAGTTCTTTTCCACTCCTAAGTACTACCGCCTTAGCATCAAAAACGTGTTGTTTCTCTAGCATTTTATTATGGGCGGCTAGACTATCAAACCTATTATTCAAAACTTTAAAGTTTTCCCTAAATTCATTATTAATCTTCTCCTGATTTTTATTATTTTCGACCATATAGTCTATAAGAAGATCTAATTTAGATTTAGGGGGAGGGAAAGAATTATTGTTGAAATTCTTGGGTACAAATCCCGGTGGTTGTGAGGAAGGTTGTGGGTTTAAAACATTATTACTTCTATAGGAAAAATTGGGGTGATTCTTCCATTCGGAATTGTATGTGTTAGAATACATACCCCCTCTTTGTCCATTAGAATTAACAAAATTGACTTGTTCACTAGAATTAGTGTCAAGCAAATCACAACTTTCGCTACTATGTGAGTTTGACCCACATAGTTCACAAATAACGTTAACGTTAGCCACGGAATTTGTATTCAAGTTATCAATCTTCTTAAAAAGCATATCAAATTTCGAAGAAAGAAGAGTAACAACATCAACATTAAACTTACCTGCTGTTCCTTGCGGTTGGTCCCTTTCATTAGACCATTGGTAGTGGTTCAAGGCGATGCTCTCGATCAAGTCATATGCCTCATCCACTCCTTTGTTCATTAATGCTCCTCCCGCGGCAGCATCGATGGTCTCTCTAGTCTTGAATGTGAGACCATTGTAGAAGGTGTGCACTATCAACCACTTTCAAGCCCGTGGTGTGGACACATCCTTAAAAGCTCCTTGAAGCGCTCCCAAGCATCATATAACGACTCATCTCCATTTTGACTGAAATTTGTTATCTTGGTCCGGATTTGAGCGGTCTTGGATGGTGGGAAGAAGCGTCCAAGAAAAGCTTCTTGAACTTGGTCCCATGTTGTTAATGAATTGTGGGGGACCGCGTTCAACCATTGTTTCGCCTTATCCCTTAGTGAGAATGGGAAAAGGCGCATCCGAATAGCTTCCGGAGTGACACCTATGATTCGGGTGGTGTCACAATATTCCAAGAAGGATTGGATGTGAAGGTGGGGATCTTCAAGTGCCGAGCCACCGAATTGGTTATTCATAACCATGTGCAAAAGTTGTGGCTTGATCTCAAAGTGGGCTGCGTCGGCATTTGGCACCATAATTGGTGTCCTAGTTCCCGGGGTACTTGGGTTAACAAACTCCCGAAGGGTTCTAGGTGGTGGCGTGGCAGGTATTCCGTCACCGTCTCCATTTTGGTCACCATTTTGTGCCATTTCTGCTTCTAGGAATTCTCTAAATCTTCTTAACCTTTCGTGAAAGGTCCTTTCTGGCTCCGGATCAAACTCTTCAAGAGGCTTCCGGGCTCCTTTCATATACTCCGAGAGTACCTAAATGAAAAAAAATTTAAAGACACAAATTCTTTGACGGGATGTTAGATAATCAAAAATAAAACTAAAAACTAAAAACAGAAAGCAAAAGAAAATTTTTGAAAGTAAACCGTTGTCCCCGGCAACGGCGCCAAAAACTTGTTAGGTTTATTCCGCAAGTGCACGGGTGTATGTAGTATAGATAGTGCAAGAGCGAGTCGATCCCACGAGGACAACTTTACTTACAAAATATCTTTGCTTAGAATAAGAAAATAACGAAAAGAAAATGATTGGGGGTTATAAAATTGTTTGTCACTAAACTAGAAATGAAATTGCAATTACTATAACTTAGATAAAAACTCTTATATTTTAAGGAATCCTCGGGATTGGAACATCAACAACATATATTCATCAACTATCCATGCTCTATTTAGATTAAAGTTTCATTTTAAAACAAGGATGGTATGCTTGGCCTACACTACTTCTCACGATCAAGCAAATAGCGTTTGTATTCTCATACTAATTATGCCCTATCTCTCGATGGCCCATAATTAGTAAGAATCCATTAAGTTTTCTTTTATGAAAATCAGCATACTTTCCACTCAAGGAGCATCCCTAAGCCATTACACTACTCTCGTGAGTAATGAACTTAGTTCTGACTATATGGATCTGCTAATCAAGGTTCTCCGATCAGTACTTCCCTTGATTAACTAAGATTCATACAAATCATGGACGTCATCATGGTTGTAGGCGTTAGAGTTTGATATAGTAGAATTGTTTAAGATGAAGAGAAGAATTTCAGAGCATGACTACTTAATAAACATGAATGTTATTGAGTTTCCAACCCCAAGAAAATGGGGGATTACTCACAAGCCATATAAATAACAACAAGAATAAGATAAAGAAGAAAAGATAGAAGAAGAGATACTTATTTTGAATTGAAATGAAGATAAAAGACTTGAAAAGAACCTCTGAATATTATTGATGAAGAACTCAGAATATTGCTTAAGAAAAGTTGAATATCTTTCACAAATTCTGAGAATTTATTGATGTTTGAGAGTATAAATTTTACTATAGTAAGTTTACAATATTTCTAGATATCTCAATCACTGATTTCTACTTCTATATATAAGTCTTGGAGGAGGGGAGGCAATCTTTCCCGGATGGGTGCTTGGAGAGGTCTTCATTTGAAAATGCACCTTTTGCTGATTCAGGGGGTGCTCGGTCGAGTCAAGGAAAAGTGCTCGGCTGAGCAAGCCTTTGAAAATAAATCTGCCTTTCTGTTTCCTTATGCTCGGCCGAGTCAAGGGTACTGCTCGGCCGAGCAGACCTTGCTTTGACTGGACTTTTGACTTTTAATGGACTAGCTTATTTCTTTCTTTTCCAAGCGTTCTTCCTTCACAAAGATGATGCCTTAGCTCCCTTTTTCCTCAAGAATGTACTAAAAACCTGTTTGCATCATAAAAACATTCTCCAAGTGCATTATATCAAATAAAGAGTAGAAAATAAGTAATTTAAGTGGAATAAAAGCTAATAAACTATATTTCTAGACCTTAAATGACTATAAATAGTCATTTATCAAATACCAAGGCAATTTCATGTACCGTCCCACGAAGAAATAATTGGAGAACACCATGCAAGAGGGCAATGAATCATTTGGGGACTTTTCTCGCCGTTGGAATGACAAGTTAGCCGAGATTGTGGATAGGCTCTCAATGAAGGAACAAATGGACATCTTCTTGAAATGTTTGACTTTGGACCACCGAACTCATCTTAGTGGGGCCTTTTATCCAGATTTTGCAACCATATATGATGCGGGAATTAGAGTTCACAACTTGCTCCGAGAAGTGGCTGAGTCCTCCTATAAGACAAGCTCCGACACCGAAAGGGTCCCGGACAGTTCAAGCAACGACATGGAAGGTTACAATGGTTTTGAAGACTACGATGATGGGGAGAATTACAACAACAAGGATGACGACAACAATCTCCGTTTCTCTTTCTCTACCTAGTAATAGGAATAATAAAAAGAGTCCAAAGTCCTCTTAAGTGTGCATTAAAGTTTTCTCTCGTCCCATGTTAAATATTGAGTCAAGTATCAAATAAAAGTCGTTCTTGTCCTCATACACTCTTCCAAGTTGTTCAATTTAATTCTTGGCAAAATGATGAAAAGATGTCTAAACAAGTTTTGGAACGAAGGCTATCACTTGAATGCCTAGGGGCTAAACATCGTGACGAAGGCGACAACATCAACGAAAAATCCAAGGCATCAAGTGCCAAAGCAAGATGGAGCAACAACCATGAAGAAATATCAAGCAATGTTTCAAAGGGGGATTTAAAAAAAAAATGCTCGTTAGGTTGAAAACCCGCAAGGGCGGCCTAGGCAAAAGTTAGAGCACAAAAAAAAAAAAAAAAAATCCCCCTCAATCAAAGAAGTATAAAATCAACATCATTCCATCAATGAAGGACGAAGCAACAATTCCTCACGACAAAAGGAGTATCCACAAGAACTACGGTGACCTGAGCCTCTACACTGGGGGAACGTAGGCAACCTGCGGGTTCGGTCTCATGCAATAAAGAAGATATGTTTAGCCCTAGTGCGTTATGGTGATCGGCCTTCATCGCGAACTTGTCAAGACATCTTTGTACGAGTCATTTGCCAATGAATTAATCACCTCAATGAACAACTTTCTTAGAATTGGAATCGCTTTGCGTTCCTTATCGAGTCTAGGGGCTTCTTATCTTTCAGCGATACTCCCAGTTTCTTGCAATCAAATTGGGGCTTTCCTTCTCTTCTATCTTAATGACTTACTTGCCTTCGTAAGTCATTCAATAAATAAAAATACATGTCAATACTAGGGGCTACTTCCCTAGTCAAGTCAATGTCACTCATCATTAGTGACAAAAAGGTCTCCACCGCAAAATTACATGTCTTTCATCCTCAGCTAGAGTCAATGCACACTTCCTCATTAATCGAGTCAAAATGAAGACACAAAAGAGATGCCCGCTAGATTGAAAACCCAAAAGGGCGGTCTAGACAAAAAACAGGGTGCATCATAAAAAAAAAAGAGAGTGAGAGAGAGAAGGGAAAGAGAAATGGAGATCCCCGGCCTCTAAGGGAGACAACTGCACAAGTTCTACATTGAATCTCCTCAGCAAGCCAGTTCCCCACCGAGTCAACTTTGGGAATTGCAAAAAGTTTGACAACACATGGCACGATCAAAGGTTGTTTGGGGTTATTGAAGTAATAGTTTTCTCCAACAATGTGCATTATTGGGTTCATAATAAAGAAGCCCCATGGTAACCAAGATCCATCCGAGAACGAGCCCATCATTGAGGGGTACGAGGTTGCACAAATGGTCCCCAATGAGTCAATTGTTTGGGCAGTAAATGGCAACAATGTGTGACTCAGTTTTCAAGCTTCTCCAAGCATGTGCCCTTACAGTATGCCGAAGGCTTCCCGAGAAATGGAATAGCTCTTGCCATGTCCTATTATGTTTGTTCCCTCGCACGAGGATGAGTCTCTTGCTTTGCTCAACAAATAATGATGCCCTAGGGGCTATGTGACTCAAGAACGAGAGCTTTTTCTGCTTCATTTGACAGTTAATGAGCCCTAGGGGCTATGCTCAAGAAAGATGTGTGAGACTATCCTCAAAGTCTCTCAAAGGTAATGACGAAAAGTCTTCTTGTCATGTGTGCCCGTGCCTGTTCCCCCAATCAAGGATAGGCTTTTCTCGTTCTACTTACAATCAATGGTGGCACTCTAGGGACTACACTCGAGTTTGAAAGGCTCCCTCAGCAAGAAGTAATTCACGTCACCTCCCAACAATGGCCCTACCAAAGTCATATGCAACATTGGAAGCTTCCTTAATTAGTTTGGCACCGAAGGTCTAAAGGGGCTTCACAATCCACGATCTTTTGGGCTACGGCATTACAGTAAGCAAAGGGCAATATTGGGGCTTCGCAATTGACAATCTTTTTGGGGGATGATACCCAAGCAATGCAATTTGAGAGTAGTCTTATGGCTTTATGAAAACGATCAAGCTTCAAGGGTCTCTTTGTACTTCACGTCAAAGGTCTTCTGGTTTGAAAGAAGGGCTCCGAAGTTATGAATGAATTTGTTGATTCTTTTTAGAACTTACAACGAGATTATGAAGAAAGTCTTAGAGAAAAGGAAAAAGATTCAATATGATAAACTCTATCAAAACAGGGTTATAGCAGGAAATGCCATGGCCAATCCCAATGTTTCTGCAATTCAGCACCCCCTTCTCCAAGATCAAAAGCAAAAAGTGTGGCTCTTGCGCCTCAAGCACTAGTTGCTTCCGAAGATCCATCTTTAGTTCAACTCAAGAAGACTCAAGAAAGCATACCCATTTGGGGACCTTATTATCCGCGACCTCGACGGCACCACAAGACATTACTGCATTTGGGTACCGACCACAATGAGGCCATTCATCTCCCCAGTAAGAGTAAGAATGAGATCTCTATCAAGAATCCTACCCGACGATGCATCTGCTCTCAAGGACGAGCCGATTCCAAGATAATTTGGAGCTTTACATCGACAGGTCTTCACAACCCACCATCTCCAAGCTCGCAAACAACAAGTACATGACATTTGGGGCTTGGCGATCTCTCAAAGTTTGGCATCAAAGGCGTTCTAGGGGATTTACAATCAACAACCCCTTGGTATCTCGACATCAAAAGTCTTTTGGAACCCCATAATCGACAAATCTCTTGGGGCTAGACATCCATCCTCGTTGGGCACAACAGCGACAACGACAGAATTCAACAAGGTAATCCGGACTTCGATCGAACATGACTTGATCTTGGGTTGGCTTTACAAACACACAATGGTTAAAATGGTTCACCCACGAACTAAAAAAAAAAAAAACGACAAAAAGATTTTTTCTTTATCTTTTTTCTTTTTCTTACTTGTGTAAAAAGTATGTGCTTTATTTTTCTCTTAGCTTCTTCCCCAGCGTTCTCCATCATCCTTGAACTACGCTGGTCTGATTCTCTTCAAGGGATACGTAGGCAGCCTTTTGGTACGACCAACCCATCATCCAGAATGTCATCTCACCGACACTCCACCAAAAGTACAAGCGACTCATCTTCATCAATAGTGTCGACATCCTTCATCAAAGCCACGGCATCAGAAATCCATCCCAAATCAAGCGGCCATGGTAAGTGAAGGTATGAACATCATTCACGCTTTCTGTAAATCACGTCACAAAACCAATTTCTCCATCTCTGCAAAATCTCTCTCTCAAGTAATCTCTGCTTTTCAAATCACATTTCACACCACAAGCATAATTTCACACTTCACACATCTCACACAAGCACATATATCTGCAAAGCATACGCATAACAGGTACAGGCAGACTTTCGAGTCCCTCCAAATCAGCAGGCAAACTTTTGAGTCCCTCTAAACCAGTAGGCCGACTTTCGAGTCCCTCTACATCAACATGCAGACTTTCGAGTCCCTCTAAAATTAGCAGGTAGACTTTCGAGTCCCTCTACATCAGCAGGCAGACTTTTGAGTCCCTCTAAAATCAGCAGGCACACTTTCGAGTCCCTCTACATCAGCAGGCAGACTTTCGAGTCCCTCTACACCAGTAGGCCGACTTTCGAGTCCCTCTACATTAGCAGGCAGACTTTCGAGCCCCTCTAAACCAGTAGGCCGACTTTCGAGTCCCTCTACATCAGCAGCCAGACTTTTGAGTCCCTCTAAAATCAGCAGGCAGACTTTCGAGTCCCTCTACATCAGTAGGCAGACTTTCGAGTCCCTCTAAACCAGCAGGCCGACTTTCGAGTCCCTCTACATCAGCAGGCAGACTTTCGAGTCCCTCTAAACCAGCAGGCCAACTTTTGAGTCCCTCTACATCAGCAGGCAGACTTTCGAGTCCCTCTACATCAGCAGGCAGACTTTCGAGTCCCTCTAAATCAGTAGGCAGGCAGACTCTCGAGTCCCTCCAGTCCTCTATACGGACTCTAAATTTTGGCCACGGTGGGCCGATTTCTATCACCGCACCCCTTCTATCAGCAAAAGTTGCTCACACAGGGAGCGCATTCCTATTCCTTGCAATTTCAATAATTCCTGCTTTTTATTTAGTCTTTATTTTCCCTTGTCGATGTCCTCGGTGGATATTTTGTTCTTTCGTCGACGCGTTTTTCTTTGCAATCTACATCGCCGAGGGGCTCTGTAGACACCCCGCATTAGACCTCTCACCCCGATTGCATACATAGTATTTTTTATTTAACTTATTTTTGTTAATTTCTGTTACTTCAGTTAAGTTCCTAACTGATTCCGTTAGTTTTGGACTAAAACTGCATAATAGAATTAACTTTAGAGTCATTTATGTCATTCTATCCTTCTCAGATGCGGGCACTTCCGACACTATCAACGGGTCGCGCGCGCGTTTCGCCCCAAAAGCGGGACTCGCGCGCCTCCCAGTTTGGTAGTTACGGACTGCAGTTTTTTCCCTCCATTTTCTTGATCACAAAAACCTCTTTTCACCACATGTTTTATTCTAGCATTAAACCATTTTTATTTGTAACCTCCCAATCCCATATTTCTAGCCCTTTTTATAAAAAAACAAAATATTTCCTTTTTATGTTATTTGATTTTATTTGATTTATCTTATTTTTGATTGGTCAATTCCATTTCACATGGATTGATCATCCTTTCCCTCCTAATTTCACCTATAAAAACCTCTTATTTCTACATTAGAAAGGGACTTGAAACTTCTTCACAAATACACTATACACGTTTCTCTCCAAGAGTTCTTGACAAAGAATTCTATTCAAGCAACAAAACTCTACACAAAACTCTTCTCAAGTGAAAGTTTGAAGTTCTCATTTTAAGGTACAAATTTTATTCTCTTATTTTATTTGTGTCTTACTAGTGTATGCAATCTCCATAAAAAGGAATACAACCAAAAGACCACTTCACTATTGAAGTTTGGTCAAGGTTACATTCCAACATTCTAAACTCTAGTTTAATTTACTATTATTCTCTTAATGTAATCTTTAGCATAAATCAATCAATAAAACAATTCCCGTTTATTTCCCCTTTCTTTTCATTGTAATTATTAGCACTTTTATATTAATAAATTGAAGGACATTTAGCATTAGAACACCAATAGTAGCAAGACCCGCGTAAGCGGGGCGGAGTGGGTGTTTAAGTACTTCCCACTCCGTCACCTAACCTCCGAACCCTTCTCTTCCCAAATCTTTAGTTACGTAATATTAAAATAGGCTATTTATTTAGGTTTTTCTTATAATAACATAGGTGGCGACTCTACAATTAAAACAAGTTAGACATCCTAGGATCCTTCCACCGCTCTAGCCAAGTAGTGGGGCCTCCCGAGGTATCTACAATTACATGTAACAATTACATTAATAAGCAAATGGTAAATTAAAATGGAGTTTAGAATGTTGGAATGTAACCTTGACCAAACTTCAATAGTGAAGTGGCCTTTTGGTTGTATTCCTTTTTATAGAGCTTGCATACACATTTTAGAAGAGATGAAAGATAAAGAAATCAAATAAAGAGCTTTGATGAAGAGGAGTAATAAATAAGACTAAGAGTTTAGAAGAAGAGAATGAACACTGTAGCTTGTGCTTGAGTGGGGAAAAGCCAATTTGTCTATAATAACCACTCTTGAAAATGAACCTTTTAGTTTAAGAGAGTGTTTGAGTCAAGAATCCTTCCTCCCCTTTACATGGTGGAGTGAAGAGTTATTTATAGGTGTTAGATAAGTGTTTGTGGTCACAAAGATGGCTTTTCCCCGGATCAAGCCAAGGCATAATGGCCTTGAGGGTTACAAATCAGAAAAGGAGGGAAATTTAGCAAAATATGGGATTCTGGAGGAGGGAAGCGCGCACATCCCACCCCCCTATGGGAGGCGTACGCCTCTCACAAAGGAGGGTAAAGGAGCGCAAGTCCCGCCTTCAGAAAATCCATATTTTAGCCCAAAAGTTAACCCCGTTATGCAGTTAAGCCCCGAAACTAACGAAATAAGTCAAAAACTTAACGAACACCACGAAAGTCAACAAAAAAAAAGTAAACAAAGTCTTAAGGTTGACTTTTTCACTTAGTCGAGTCCAAGACTAACGGTGTAAGTCAAGAACTTAATGGAAAGTAATAAAAGTTAACGAAAAGTAACAAAACTTAATAGAAAAGAGGAAGATAGAGAATGTGTATGCAATCAGGACATGAGAGGTCCAAAGAGGGGTGTCTACAGCAACCCATTTTCTTGACCAAGAATTCCTTGGATACCATGGGCCCCTTCGTTGAATACCAGTTGTTGATTGGCTCGGAGCTTGGCTTGATCTCACTGATAGGCCCACTTCCCGTGTCGGTGTCGTCAGAGTTGGCATTTACTTGGCATTCATCCATGATGGAAAATTCCTCGAACATGGAGGCTAGGTCAGTCAATTCCTCCCCCACAGTAATCTTTGTCTCAGACTCTATAATCACTTTCTTCCCCCACCATTCTCGGGGTGACATAGGAGTTGGTTCCTATTCGTGCTTCTGAATCTCACAATCGGAAAAGATTTCGAGACCGGGATTTCTGATGCCTTTACTGTTGATCCATGGCTCAGGAAATATTATGTATGGGATATATTCCCCTGGCGGACAAAGTAGCCATTTAATGTCTTGCGATAAGGCCACAAATTGGGAATTTCATAGTGACGGCCTTCCCTGCGAGCTTGAGCTTTCTCATTCTTGACGGCTTGCTCATATTCAATGTCATCCTCGGAAGGCTTGTATCCCAAACCGAAATTGTTCTTGACAAATGGTACCCCCACGGGTTGCATTCTGCCTTGTTGGTGCTTCCCTAGGCCTAAACCGGGGAAGTAGTTCATATTCCTCATCATGCGGAGGACTTTGTAATTGCCGAGGGTCCATGATTCGTTTCCCCCTTCTTTGTTGATGTCATTGATTGAGACGCTGGAGAGGGTGGAGTCTTCTAACCCATGATGAATTTGGTGGACATGTTCCCCATTTCTGTGGATAGTGACGTTTTCTGCCATGATGGTCACTATTTCATCTCCATTTCAGAACTTGACACACTGATGGAGAGTTGAAGGGATGGAATTATAACTGTGTATCCATGGTCGGCCCAAGAGTAAATTGAATGAGGAATGTACATCGAGCACTTGAAACGGGACGGACATAACCATGCTCCCAAATTCAATGTCCACTTCTACCATACCCATGACTGTGCAGGTAGTGCTGTCGTAACCTCAGATCACTTGAGTAGAAGGCTTTAGATCTGAACTCTTAAGCCCCAGTATGCCCATGATTCGGCCATGCATTAAGTTGAGTGCGGAGCCACCATCGACCAGGACTCTTGAAATAGGTCTCCCCTTTGCCCTTACTTCTAGGTAGATGGCCTCATTGTGATTGGACCTAAATGGTGGAAGGTCCATGTCAGAAAAAGTGATGACATTGCCAAAATGTATGTGGCCTATCATAGCAGTAAGGTCTTCGGGAGTTGTATTGGGAAAGACTGATGTGTCGTCGATATTGCTGATGACAAGATCTCGATGCTTCTTTGAAGATGCAATGAGGTCCCAAATGGATATATTAGCTTGAGTATTCTTGAGTTGTGTAAATAAAGGATCTTCGGGAGTGTCGCGAGCTTACGATCTTTGAGAAGAGGTGCTTGGCGCAGAAGTAGTGGGATTGTTTGCTATGACTGGTCCGGATCGAGTTAGCATGTTGACGTTCCCATTATTCTTCTTCCTATTCTGTAACACTTCCCCATTGCCTCATCATAAGTCACAACGTAGCAAGAATTATCAATTTCATTTATATCTTTGGACCCCTCATTCACAATGGGAATTGAATGAGTGGTATCGTTAAACTCTCCTAACTCTATTACATTGACATCACCCCCACTAGGAACTATGAATTCCTTCTTGTGTATGAGATCTTGGATGATGTTACAGAGGACGAAGAATTCCCCGGTAAGATGGCCACTATGTTGGTGGTAGCCACAATACTTGTGATGGGCATGGTTGGCGTTGATCGCCTTGGGTTGGTACCCTTGTAGAGGTGTGATTTGCCTCTTGGCTTTGAGAACTTTGAAGGCCTCGGTGTGACTTATGCCTTGAAGAGGGGTGTAGACACGATAATTTTGAGGTCTCTTGCCTTGTGGTAGAGGAATCCTTTTGTAATTCCCCTTGTCGGTTGTAACGGCATTGACTGAAGCCTCTTTTGTTGAGTTAGAGGCGGCCTTGTATCAGAAGCTAGGAGCATTTTTCTTGATCTCCTTGAGCAAGTCATCCATTCGGACCCCCGCCTCATACATTTGAGATAAATCTAGCAAGCCCCACTTAGGTGGGTGCAGAGATCAATCTTTAGACACTTGAGGAAGATGTCCATTTACTCCTTGGTGTTAGGCCTCTCGACAATTTCAGCAAGCTTGTCATTACACCTTCTTGTGAAGTCAATAAAGGACTCATTTTCCCTTTGGGTGGTGTTCTCGATCTCTTTCTTGGTCGGGCGATGAGTGGTGTTGCCTTGGTATTGACTTTTGAAAGCTAGCATGGCGGCGTCCCAATCAAGACGGACTGTGAGCAGGAGAGTTGCATACCAATCTTTTGCCTCCCCCTTGAGAGTAAGAGGGAAGTATTGTGCCATCACCTTGGGAGAGATCTTTTTCGGAACCATAGCCCATATGTAAGTCTCGATGTGTGCCATGGGGAAAAAGTTGCCCTTGAACTTGCTGATGTCGAGCATCTTAAACTTATCGGGGAGAGCGGCCATTGTGCTCATAAGGATGGATGACTGATAAAGGCTTATGTCGGATCCTTTCCCCAAGTTGAGACTGTTGAAATATTGATCTATGTAAGCCATAATTGAATCAACCATCTTGTGATCTTTGTTGTTGGTGCTTGGTTCCCCTATTTTCTTGGTACGGGCACTAACATAAGGGCTTTCAAACAAGCCTTTGGTCCACTCGGACTCTTCATTGTCCTTCTTGCCTTTACCATTGGAGAGCTTGGTGAGCTTGGCTTTCATTTGTTCCATCTCGGCTTCATGAGCCTCCCTTTGATTGTCAAGATGGGATTGCCAAAGGTCATCTTTGCTTTGGGATTCTTTGTTGAGAGTGGAGATTTGCTCTTGGAGCGTTTGGACCATAGCTGAGAGTTGTTCAAGATACTTGGTGTTGTTGCTATTGGAGTCACCGGCCATTGATGCAGTCGGAGCTGTTGGAGTGATCAATTCACGAACTAGCCGGTTTGATGAATCTCGGTAGACTCAGTAAGTACCAATTGGACCTAAATTGAAGAAGAGGCCCTTGTCAGTCTTGAGTAACATTTCCAGTCCATGAAGAGGTTTAGAACACAGAGTGGGCACACGAATCAAAACACATAAAGAAAAGACTTTTTTTTTTTTAAGTCGGAGGGACGGAATCCCTTTTGGGTTTCTAAGAAAAATAATGGAATCGTCACACTAGTATATAGACCTTCTCGCGGTCTCATATACTCATCGGAATTCCACCACGTTTGTGATACCTATATGTGTCGGGATTAAACTAAACCAATGTAGTAAAGCATACATGCTGGGACAGATTTTTTTATTTTCGTTCATAATAACCACTTGGGGACGGAGTTTTATTTCGTCCATGATAACCACTTGTTTCTCTTGGAAACGGCATGTATGATTTGAAAACATTAGTTTAGGGAAATCTCGGCACATGAAAACCGACTTGGTCACGGAGTGTTAGACTCTAACTAGAATTGTGTTGGCTTGTGCTCGGCTAAAGAGAGGTTTAAAGGTCACCCCTGGCATTTAGTCATGAACTACGCCACGGGCTGAGGTTTACCGCTTCGAGAGAGTCAAGGTCGGGTGGAGCTTGAAACTATCTAGGACGAGCCTTGACAGGTTTGGGGTTATGAACTTGTGCGACTCGATAGTGAGCAATTTATAAGAATTTGTGCACGTAGTGTGAGGTCCAACAAGTGACAAAACATTTTTTACTTTTTTTGTGAAAGAAAAGCAAATAAGCACGTAATTTACAACTCTCGAATCACCCGTGTGACCGATAAAAACACAAAATAAAACAGTCAAATGGTCCGAATCAGTCCTTGATGTAGGAAACTGTGCCCACACCCCATTATTCTGCTCTGTTCTGGAAACTGTTCCTGTTCTGGAAAACCACCCAAAAGCGCGCGCCTCTGGCCTGTGTTGTGGGATGCGTGCGCATGGCGCAGAGTCTCTGGGAGGCACCCGCTTCTGGGTAAACCTGTCAGACTGTCAGAGACTTTGGACTCAGTGGATTGCCCTGGTCCTGAATGTCTAATGGAACCCCTGCAAAGATGATTAGTGTAGAAGAAAGAAGAAGAATAGGAAGAACATTGAGAAGCGGGCGATTCTGGTCTCTGGTGTGGGATGCGCATGCCTTAGGCCAAGTAGGCCAGAGGCGCACGCTTCCCCCATCAGGAACCAGAATGCCCAGAAAAATGTAGACTTTGAACAAAAACGCAGGTTTAACCCTCAAACGTCCTTAGCGGAGTCGCCACTATAGATACCCCGGGAGGAGCCCACGTGCTTGGATAGAGCGGTGGAGGGATCCTAGAATGTCTAACTTGTTTTAATTTGTAAAGTCGCCACCTATGTTTTAGAGGAACATAAGAAAAACCTAATGATTTAGCCTGAGTTTTGATACGAAAACAGAGATTCTTGTTATGAGGTTCGGGGGTTAGGTTACGAGATGGGAAGTACTTAAACACCCATCTCGCCCAACTAATGTTGGTCTTGCTTTTTCAAAGTCTACATAAATAAAATGTTCTTCCTATTTTTGATGATAATGAAAGGGGGTTTAAAATAGATGTTTTGAATGTAGGGAGATAACTCCTTGACCAACTTCAATGGAATGAAGTGATCTTTGGTGTCATGTCCCAAAATGATATAGGTGATTGCACATTTTGATAAAATGAAAGAAGAAGAAAGGAGATGAAGTAGAGAGAAGGGAGGAAAGTAGAGTTTTACCTAAACTTTAAATGACCTTTAAACACTTCTTGGAGAATTGCCTTGAAATGCCTTGAAAATGTTTGTGTATAGTATTCTTAGTCACAAAAATTCCTCCTTTTTAATGGTGAATTAGAGGGGTTTATATAGTTGTAAAAGAGATGTTTTTGGTGCCAAAACAGAGTCACAAAGAAATCTTTCCCAGGCAAAATCATGAAAAATGAGCAAGGGAGGTGTAGACACCCCGCCTTGGACCGCTCACCCCGATTGCATATTTGATTTTGTGTTTGTCCTTATTTTAAGTGTTTCTCGTTAGTTTCTGTCACTTCCGTGAAGTTCCTGACTGACCCCGTTAAGTCCAGGGACCAAAGTGAATATTAGTGCTAACTTTCTAGTCCATTAGGTCAAAAAGGCTATTTCCAAGGCGCACGCCTCCACCCTTTGGAGTCAGAGGCGCGCGCATCCCGCCACCAAGGCAGGAGGCGCGCGTACCTGGGCATCAGTTACAAATTTCTGTCCAAGAATCTCTCCCTTGCTCCTTTTAACAGGATTTTCCTGGGAACTGATCTTTGTGACTTGGTTTTGGCACCAAAAACACACCTCTTTTACCTATATAAACCCCTCTAATTCACTATTGAAGAGGAGGAAGATTTTTAATCATTAAGCAAAAACTCTACACAAATACTTACAAGGCATTTCCCAAGAACCTCTTAAAGAAGTCTTTGAAGTTTTTTGAAGTATAGGTAAAAAGGGCTACTCTTTTCTCTCATTTTATACTTCATCTTTCCTCTCCTCATTTTACTTTAATCAAAAGTGCAATCACCCAAATATTTTGGGACGTGACGCTAAAGACCACTTCACTTCATTGAAGCTAGTCACGGAGTTATCTCCCTACATTCCAAAACTCTTTTTAAATCCCCCCTTTTATCATCAAGAACAAGAAGAACATTTTATCATTTATATAGACTTTTATCAAGAAAGACGGACCTTAGTTGGGCGATATGGGTGTTTAAGTACTTCCCATCTCGTAACCTAACCCCCGAATCTCATAACAAGAATCTCTGTTTTCGTAATAAAACTTAGGCTATAAAACTTAGGTTTTTCTTATGTTCCTCTAAAACATAGGTGGCGACTCTACAAATTAAAACAAGTTAGACATCCTAGGATAATTCACCGCTCTAGCCAAGTCATGGTTTTCCCGGGGTATCTACAGTGGCGACTCCGCTGGGGACATTTGAGGGTTAAATTTGCGTTTCTGATCAAAGACTTCATTTTTCTGGGCATTCTGATTCCTGATTGGTGAAGCGTGCGCCTCTGGCCTTATTGGCCTAAGGCGCGCGCGTCCCACATCAAGGATCAGAGTCGCCCGCTTCTTAATGTTCTACCTATTCTTCTTCTTTCTTCTACACTAATCATTTCTGCAGGGGTTACAATGTACATTCAGGACCAGGCAATCCCCTGAGTCCAAAAGTCTGACAATCTGACAGGTTTGCTCAGAAGCGGGTGCCTCCCATAGATTCTGCGCCAGGCGCGCGCATCCCACAATACAAGCCAGAGGCGCGCGCTTCTGGGTGGTTTTCCAGAACAGGGACAGTTTCAGAACAGAGCAGAATGATTGGGGTGTGGGCACAGTTGCCTGCATCATGGACCGATTTGGACCTTTTCAACTGATTTGTTTTGTGTTTTTTATCAGTCACACGGGTGATTCGAGAGTTGTAATTACGTGCTTATTTTCTTTTCTTTCATTCATAAAAAAAAGTAAAAAAAAAAAAAAAAAACGTTTTGTCACATGTTGGACCTCACACTACGTGTACAAATTCCTATAAATTGCTCACTATCGAGTCGCACAAGTTCATAACCCCAAACCCGTCGAGGCCCGTCCTAGGAAGTTTCAAGCTCCACCCGACCTTGACTCTTTCAAAGCGGTAAACCTCAACCCGTGGCGTAGTTCATGACTACATGCCGGGGGTGACCTTAAGCCTCTCATTAGCCGAGCACAAGCCAACACAATTTTAGTTATGGTCTAACACTCCGTGACTAAGTCGGTTTATATGTGCCGAGATTTCCCTAAACTAATGTCTTCAACAGCTCCAACAACAACCATGACCGGCAGCAGCAACACCATGTCTCTCGAATAACTTTCAGCTATGGTCCAAGTGCTCCAAGATCAAGTCTCCACTCTTAATAAGGAGGCCCAAAATAAGGATGATATTTGGCAATCCCACCTCGACAATCAAAGGGAGGCCCACGAGGCTGAAATGGAGCAAATGAAAGAGAAGCTCACCAAGCTTGCCAAGGGTAAAAACAAGAATGACGGTGATGAGTCCGAGTGGACCAAGGGTTTATTCGAGAGCCCTTATGTTAGTGCCCATACCAAGAAAGTGGAGGAATCGAGCACCGATAACAATGAGCACAAAATGGTTGATTCAATTATGACCTACATAGATCAATGTTTCAACGGCCTCAACTTGGGGAAAAGCCCCAACACGAGCCTCTATCAGTCCTCCGTTCTCATGAGCACCATGGCCGCTCTCCCTGACAAGTTCAAGATGCCCGACATCAGCAAGTTCAAAGGCCACTCTTGTCCCATGGCACACATTGAGACTTACATTTGGGCTATGGTTCCGAAGAAGGTCTCTCCCAAGGTTATGGCACAATGCTTCCCTCTTACTCTCGAGGGGGAGGCAAAGTATTGGTATGCCACTCTCCCACTCACAGTCCGTCTTGATTGGGACGCCGCCATGCTTGCCTTCAAGAGTCAATACCAAGGCAACACCACCCACCGGCCAACCAAGAAAGAACTCGAGAACACTACTCAAAGGGACAATGAGTCCTTCTGTCACGACCCGAAATCTAGGCTCTATTTTATTAGTAATAAATAATTATTATTTGTTTAGTTGCTTAATTATTTATTTAAATTATTATTTATTTAAATATTTATGTATGCATTTTATGTGTTATAATAATTATGCCTAGCATTTTGTTTGGGTCATTTGGGTTAGTGTAGTATTGTTGGGTCTTAATTGTTAGTAGGGAGTGTAAGCATTTGTGTGTTGTGTAGTGGAGGGGGCCTAAGTGTAAAATCTTTTAAATCATTTCCCCTACTCCCTCCCTACTCCTCCTCTTCTCCCTCACTCTTCCCATTTCCCAGCCCATTTCTCTCTCTCTCTCCAAAGAAGAAAAAGGGGTAAGTTTCTCTCTTCATCTCTCTTCATTTACTTCCTCTTCCTCTCATAATCTCTCATTTCTTAAAACGTGAAATGTGTTTAGATCGTCGATAGGATCGCGTAGAACCAAAAAGAATTGAATTCCGTCAACTTTCATTATTTTCAAGTAAGTTACTTTTCCCCCATTTTGATGTTAAAATGTTCATATCATGTTCATATAATGCTTTTGTTGTTATATTTGAAGTTTGGATGAGGTTGGAATTTATTTGAGTTTTGGTCAAACATGGTGATTTTATGAATGTTGGGTTTGATTCTTGATTTTGGTTGTTATATGAGTCTTTTTGGACTTATAAGTTGTTTTGGTACATTAGTAAACTAGTTGGAAGGTTGGATTTTTGGTTGAATTGTGTTTTGGCATGAAAATGGAAGAACCCATTTCTTCCTCCCCGATTTCCAGCAATTCAGAAGATTGGGCGACCGCCCAAAAATGTCTGGGCGACCGCACATCTATCTGAAAGCTTTTGTTCTTGCTTGATGGCCTTTTTGGGCGACCGCACAGACCATATTGGGCGGCCGCACAGAACCCCTGAAAGTTTTCATTTGTTATTTGGTGTGGTTAAAGAATGTGTTTTGATCCAAATCTTGGGTGTCCTTCTAGTTGACCTTAGTGAACATTGTTGTACACTCTAGTGATAGAATTGGGTCCTTTGTTATTAAGTTTGTGTTGGAAATTAATTAAGTGTTAATTGAGATTGTTGTAACACTTTAATTGTGCGTGGTTGGTACATTTCACTTTCTTGGTGACTTCTTGGTATGGTTCCCTACTTTGGAACCTTAAGTTGTTTATTCATGCTAAAATATTATTACTTAGCATTTAATTAGAAGCCCAGCTGGCATATTTGTTGCATCGGGCGATGGGAAAGATTATAATGGCAAAGCCAAGTCCATTATAATGTTGACCATTGTTTTGCCCCCTTCTATACCCCTTTTCCAGATTGGCCTTGGAAAAGACAAGTTAGCTTCCTTTGTGAATGTATCTAGCTACCGAGCATGACTTTGTGGCATGGCTCTTGTCCTTTGTGACACTCTTATGGTTATTGGTTCCGGTACCGGGGATTTCTCTTCTGCTTTAATGCTATTATGAAGATATTGATGGTTGATTATTGAAGCTGCGCAGCGATCCTTTATTTGGATGTACCGGTTTGAAAAACCTTGGCTATATCCTTTGTTATGTGTTTATTTCCGCTGCTATCTGTTATGTGATAACTGCTATGTGCTATCTCTGATTTATTATTGTATATTGCATTATAGCATGTCATGTAGTTGCATTAGTAACTTATTGAGATTTATCTCACCCCCTTTCTTTTATCTTTGTTTTTCCTTAACCCCCCCAGGTGCTAAGGATTAGTCTCGCTGATCACGAGAAAGAGGACGTCGAGTGTGGATACATTCTTTTGGGGAAGGTTGTTATAGGTTGGTTTATATTATATAAATGTGTAACCTTTTTGGGATAGTTGTACCAATCAATGACATCATTAAGAATTGTATATTTGTATTTTGTTGGGCATAAACTTGTGGAAGTTTATGACAGTTGTATTTGGTTTTTGTCAAACTTGGATTTGTAAAACTTTGGATCATCACCTTTTGGTATCAAATGGAATTTTTAACTTCAGTATTTCTTAGTTTTGGTCTTAAGTCGACGTCCGGCTCGCGGTCTCAGGCCCGCGGGGTCCGGGGTCGCGACACCTTCATTGACTTCACGAGAAGGTGGAATGACAAGCTTGCTGAGATTGTCGAGAGGCCTAACACCAAAGAGCAAATGGACATCTTCCTTAAGTGTCTAATGATTTATCTCCGCACCCACCTATGTGGGGCTTGCTATGCGGATTTCTCTCAAATGTATGAGGCGGGAATCCGAATGGATGAGTTGCTCAAGGAGATCAAGAAAAATTCTCCTAGCTTCCGTTACAAGGCCGCCTCTAACTCCACAAAAGAGGCTTCGGTTAATGCCGTCACCACCGACAAGGGGAATTACAAAAGGGTTCCTCCACCTCAAGGCAAGAACTTCCAAGATGATCGTGTCTACACTCCTCTCCATGGCATGACTATCACCGAGGTCTTCGAAGCTCTCAAGGCCAAAGGGAAAGTTGATCCTCTCCAAGGGTACTGTTGGTCCCAAAGGGCAACAAGGGTATAGAACCGCTAGAGGGGGGGTGAATAGCGGTTTAAAATCTTTTTCGAAATACCCTTGAAAATCAACCAAGTACTTATCAGTTTGGTCTATTGCGGTTTAAAGCACTAGAACCGCTCAGATAAAATGCACAGCGGAGTTTTGCGGTTTTGGCCAAACTGAATTATAAAGAGTAGGGAGGTTTAAGTGGTTGAAAAAGGAATGATGCAACTGACAAGGCACAACTGAAGTATCACAAAAGTATGCAAATCATTTATCAAGTCATTTCACATAAAAGTAAATAAAGCTCATAAACAGAAATGTAAATGACAAGATAGAAATTAAAGATCAAAGACACACAATTTGAAGAGGTTCATTCTTGAAAGAACTACGTCCTCTACCTAGGTGGTTAGCCTAGGATTTTCTAATAGCTACTAGACTTGTATTGATTTAGAGGAGTTTTTACAAGATTACAAACGAATCCAAACTCTAAATAAACAATCTAACCTAACAATGCTATTATAACAACCTGTGTTTTCGAGGTATATAATCTATAAGAAAATATACTCCGGGTGTGTAGTGTGGAAAGAAACCAAGAGCTCAAAATATCTAAGTGATGGTGAGCAAATGATTACTTTCTGTGAAAGGCTGAGTTGTGATGATTTGAAGGCTTGAAGCTTTGATGAAGAACTCTGGGTTTGCTAAGGAGATGATGAAGATATGAATATCTGGATTTTCAATCTTCAAAGCAAACTTGAATACTTGGGATATTCTCTTTGAAGCTCAGCAACCTTCATTGTTGAGAAATGAAGGCTATTTATAGTGAAGGCATTAATGACCGTTGGACAATGAGGTGAGTCATTGTATGGCGGTTTTATGCGCTGTCACAATCCCATTGGTTGACCTGTCACTGTCGTCCTTTGCTTTTGCTTTGTGGCAGGAAGTTGTTGGATCACTACCTGACATTGTCCTTTTAGTTGTTGGAAAAGTACAACGGTAACTTTTCAAAAAGCGAGACAAACCGACATTCCAAGAATAACTGAACCATGACTTGAAGTTTAAGGACAAGTCACCAGTCATTCATTTACGGTTGAAAAGCGAATGTTTTTCTTAAAGGAGTAAATGACAGCAATAACTTCTTCAATATCTTGGTCGGTGGTTCCACCAGATGCATGTGCGGTTTCATGAATGAACTTGAAATGCGGTTTCATCAGGACGGCTTTCAACAAGAATGTGAAGCCTCGAAATATCAAAGTGGGAGATTTGGTCCTAAGACAACATCCTCCCAACGCCATGAATCCCCTTGGGAAGTGGGGACCTCGATGGATCGGTCCTTACGTGGTCAAGAAGATATTGAGCGGCGGTGCAGTCCGACTCGTAGACTTGGATGGTGATCAATTGCCAAAGGAGGTCAACCTCGACAAGCTCAAGAAGTTCTACGCTTAACAAATAAAGACCATTTAAAAAAAAATCGCTCGCTAGGTTGAAAACCCGCAAGGGCGGCCTAGGCAAAAATTAAAGCAAGTGCAAAAAAGAAACCCGCTAGACTGAAAACCCGAAAGGGCGGTCTAGGCAAAAAATAGGGTGCACAAAAAAAAATGGTCTTCATTTGTTTGAACTACGGGGACCTGAGCCTCTCTACGAGAGGAACGTAGGCAACCTTCAGGTGTGGTCTAAAACATAAATTTTACCCAATCATGTCATAAAAAAATGCAATTTTTATTCATCTCTCAAATCATTTTGATCATTACAACGGATAATGTTGAGAAATAAAAGATATAAAAGCATTAAATCCTAATAAGTGGTGTATTAATTGCAATCTTGGGGTACAAAGAAAAATATAATCTTTCTTCGGTTTGGGAACCCATTGTTTCTTGCTTTGGCCTTTGACCTTCTTAGGTAGGGGCGGAACATTCTCGGAACCGCCTAGACGAGAGAAGACACTAGGACGGGACGGAGCTTCATCAACAACCTTCCCTTTGCCTTTGTCAAAAGAGGCCTTGACCGGAGCCTTGTATGGACACTTCCATACATGAGGAGAATTGCCCTTACCTTTGCCTTTCTTATTCTTTGAAAAATAGCGCGGCCTAGGGGATTCAACACGAACCGCCGGCCTCAAAGGTTCAACAACAACATCGTTAGGCCTCCCCAAATGATCAAAGACACTTAGGCGTGCCTTCACAACGTGGACGAACTTCACTTGTTCACCTTCGGGGACGGACACTTTTACCTCAAAAGAGAAGGTCATAGGAGCCATTCTTGACAAGAATTTGGGGCTTAGAGTGATAAGAAGTAGTGCAGAAAATTGCTGTATGACCAAACTGGTCGAAATGGGTTCAAATTTATAGCTGTTGGAGAATCTAGTTCAGAAAAGAAAGGGGCTGTAAATCAGCAGCCCAGACGCGTGCGCCTCCCCCTTTGGACCTGAAACGCGCGCGCTTCCTATTTCCATTGCCAGATGTGCACGCCGTTGACAGACGGACAGAACAGAACAGGCCTTGTCAGTTCAGCAACAACCCAGGCATTTCATCGCCTTCAATCTGCAAACAGTTCAGAATCTACAGCAACCAAACAACATTCACCAACAACAAAGGGAACACTTTGGACACACATTTGCTTGCAAAGTGTTGGCATTTAAGATCGAGTCTAGAAAAAACATAAAAATGTAGACAAAATAGCTAGGATTGTAAATATGTGCTAAATGTTATTACATGTTAAATAATAAATTGTTCAGGCACTCATCCTCCCCAGTCTGCTCTGAATCATCATCAGCGGAACTGTGCTTGCCCTCATCACCACTCTCGGTCTCCTCATCATTATTGGACTCTTCTTCGGACTCCTCAACCGTGATCTCATGACGGCGTCTCTTTGGCACTGGCGCCGAAGAACTAGCACCGCCACGGCTCAAGCTCCGACTCAGTGACCGCCTCATCGAGGTAATGGCATCATTGACAGCATCATCGACATCCTGGGCCGCATCTCTGCAACCTCGTCCTATACCACGGGCACCCCAAGCCATACTTCTAGCAGGTCCAGACACGGTCCCCGCAGTCTCCCTGGTCAGGTTCGCCATGTCCCTATAGAGCTCCAGGACTCTCTCCTCCAGACGGCGCAGCCTGCTCTTCATCCCTTTGTTCTGGCGGCCTATATACCTATAAGCAGCTACGGGTATATGTCATAACAGAAACAGGGAACTACATCAGTATACTGGGATAAAACAGACTGGGATAGAAAGCGGGACATAATCAGAAATGTGCAAGAAAAGCAAAAGTCATACCACAGCGGTCTGGGCAGGAGGCTCTATCTCCGGTGACATATCTTCAGGGACAATCTCCCTCTGCTCATTAACAACCCCAAAGTTGGAGTAGGTATAATACGAAGGAGGCAAGGGAGGATCAAAGCAATAACCTGCACCGGTGGGTAGAACTGGGCAGAAGTAGAAGGAGCAGGCTGTGTTCCCCGAGGGTCGGCATACATAAAGCCCGACATTAGATTGTTCGCCCGGAAGAGGCCGTAGTCTTGATAAAGAAGGATGAAGGGGGTAGCATCAACCCCTGCCATATACATGGCCCTATCGTCCTCAGACAATGCCCCCCAGTTACGAGGGCAGAAAGGAGGGAACTCCGGAACTGCCGGCCTAGGAGGGTTATGGTAATCCACCATCTGGCTCCCATGCTGCCAATACACCCTCTCTCCCAAGTACATGGCCATGCACTCCACGGAGCTCATCAGAAGTCTCGAGCGGGTATGGAACAGTGTGTGCTCTACGTCAACATAAATCGGCCTCCAGGGGAACAATGACTGAGACACAGACTCGGGCCTCAGACCATCCAGATATTGCCAGGGTGAAACCAAGCTGATGGGGGCGGTGCTAGTCTTCACGTTCCTAACCTTGTAAGACCACCTAGCACAGTCAGAATACAGGGGCTGACCCTCTCTCTCGATCCTGAAGTCCCTCATGCCCAGAACGGCAAAAGCCCACAGCTGCAAACAGAAACAAAGGCAAAAATTAACACAGTTGAAAGTGCAGAAAAGACAGAAATCTAAAAGGGCCAAAACGGTAAATGTACCTCCCAAGTGAGAGAAAAGCCCGTGACCGAGCTTCTAGTCGAATGACTAGTCAAGTCCATACCATGGTAGCAGGCAGCCAGACCCGCTGCACTCCAGTTATACTGAGCAGCTTGGTCCAAGTCAATCAGAAGGTCCAGCAGGGACAAAGCAGCAGAACTCCCCCCATTCGCAAAAAGGTTGTGAGAGAGAGAAAACCAAATAAAACATCGGGCCACCGCTTCGACCCTGTTAGCAGTAACTCCCCGAGACTCAGCCTCAAGGACTCTAAAGTAAGCCTAAATCCTCACCCAAGTCACTCGGGAGTTCTTCACTACAAACTCGCAGTCAACTAGAGCCAACAACTCAGCGGGCGTCCTAGCAGTCCCGATGGCACTGCAAGGGACAGGCACCCCATGAAAAAATAACCCAGTCAAGGCAGTAAAGTCAGTCGGGGTCATGGTCACCTCACCCATCGGTAGATGAAAAGTGTGAGTGGTATCCCACCATCTCTCTCTCAAAGCCTCATCAGGGTCGTTCTTCAGCGAAGGCAGTGTTGGGTATGAAAATTATAAACCACTCCTATTACCTAGATTTGATTGATCCCATAACATTATTTTACTTTTTGTGGACTTTAGGTTTAATTGTAAGAAATTTATAACTTCATTAGTTAAGTCCTGTAGATACCCCGGGGAACCACGGCTTGGCTAGAGCGCGTGAATTAACCTAGGATGTCTACTTGATTTTAAGAGTCGCCACCTATGTTTTAGAGGAACATAAGAAAAACCTAAAGAAAGCCAATTTTTGTACGAAAACCAGAGATTCGGGAGAGAAAGGGTTCGGGGGTTAGGTGACGGAGTGGGAAGTACTTAAACACCCACTCCGCCCCGCTTACGTGGGTCTTGCTACTTTTGGTGTTCTAATGTTAAATGTCCTTCAATTTAATAATAAGAGAAATGTGCTAACAATTATAATGAAAAGAAAGGGGAAATTTATAGAGGAAAAATAAAGGAGAATTGTTTGTTTATTGATTTATGCTAAAGATTACATGTCGAATTATCGCTAGGCAATTACATTAAGAAATGAGAATGTAAATTAAAGTGGAATTAAAATGTTGGGATGTAACCTTGACCAAACTTCAATAGTGAAGTGGCCTTTTGGTTGTACCCCTTTTTATGGATATTGCATACATTTAAGAAGAAGAAAAATGAAGTTGTACCTTAAGAAGAGGACTTCAAACGTGGACTTGAAAATGGTGTTTTGTTGTGGAGAAATTGTTGTAGAACAATTTTATGTAGAGTCTTGTTACGAAGAACTCTTGTTGGGAGAATTTGTGTAGAGAATTGTGTATAGTGTGTGTATAGAGAAAATTCAAGTCTAAAAATGAGGCCCAAGGTCCCTTTCTAAGGTAAAAGAAGATGGTTTTTATAGGTAAAATTAGGAGGGAAAGGTTGGAGGGAAATTGGTCAATCCATGTGAGATGGAATTGACCAATAAGATAAATAAAATAATAAATAAATAATAAAGAGAAAATCAAATAATAATAAAAAAGAATATTTTGTTTTTATGAAGAATGGCTAGAATAAAGGATTTGGGAGTTATGAAATAAGGGGGAATGAATGTGGATGTAAAAAGGAGGTGTTTGTGATCAAGAAGAGATTTTCTAAATAAGAAAAGGGAGGGAAAAATGGTGCTATCCGTTACTACCAAAGTGGGAAGCGCGCGGGTCCGGCCTATTGGACCAAACGCGCGCGCGCCCCATGACTATTACGGGAGGCGCCCGCGGGTGAGAATAACAGAATGACAGAATGACTCTAAAAGTTAACTCTGTTATGCAGTTTAGTCCAAAACTAACGGAATCAGTTAAGAACTTAACAGAAGTAACATAAATTAACAAAAACAAGTTAAATAAAAATACTATGTATGCAATCGGGGTGAGAGGTCCAAAGCGGGGTGTCTACAGATCCCCTCGGCGACGTGGATTGGGAAGCAAAACGCGTCGACGAAAGAAAAACAACCGCCGAGGACATCGAAAAGAGAAAACAAAGACTCGATAAAGCAGGAATTTGAAATTACAAAGGATAGGAGTGCGCTCCCTGTGTGAGCGGCTTTCGCGGATGGAAAGGGTGTGGTAGCTTGAGGCGGCCCACCACGGCCACAAAAATTTAAAAAGGTGTGGTGGCTTGAGGCGGCCCACCACGGCCACAAAATTTTAAAAAGGTGTGGTGGCTTGAGGCGGCCCACCACGGCCACAAAAATTTAAAAAGGTGTGGTGGCTTGAGGCGGCCCACCACGGCCACAAAAATTTAAAAAGGTGTTGTGGCTTGAGGCGGCCCACCACAGCCACAAAATTTTAAAAAGATGGGGGTGCGCTCCCTGTGTGAGCGGCTTTATTGATATAGAAAGGATATGGCGGGATCCGTCTTGCTGAAGCGGGATCCGTTTGCTGATGCGGGGTCCGTTTGCTAATTGCGGGATCCGTTTGCTGAAGCGGGATCCGTTTGCTGATACGGGGTCCGTTTGCTGGTGCGGGATCCATTTGCTGATTGCGGGATCCGTTTGCTGAAGTGGGATCCGTTTGCTGATTGCGGGATCCGTTTGCTAATTGCGGGTTCCGTTTGCTGAAGCGGGATCCGTTTGCTGATTGCGGGATCCGTTTGCTGATTGCGAGATCCGTTTGCTGGTACGGGATCCGTTTGCTGATTGTGGGATCCGTTTGCTGGTGCGGGATCCGTTTGCTGAAGCGGGATCCGTTTACTGATTGCGGGATCCGTTTTCTGAAGCGGGATCTGTTTGCTGATTGCGGGATCCATTTGCTGATTGCGAGATCCGTTTGCTGGTGTGGGATCCGTTTGCTGAAGCGGGATCCGTTTGCTGATTGCGGATCCGTTTGCTGGTGCGGGATCCGTTTGCTGAAGCGGGATCCGTTTGCTGATTGCGGGATCCGTTTGCTGGTGCGGGATCCGTTTGCTGGAATGCGAGATCACCGTGGACCAAATTTCTGTTACAGCTGCTGTTGACCTTATCGTGGGGATGCGGGCATGGTTGACTGTGGACCATTTTCTGTTGGGGATGAAGTGCCTTGAGTAGCGGATGCTGTTGACTTCGTGGTGGTACCTGTTATGTGTGTGCTTGGCAGGTATATGTGTTTGTGCAAGAAGATGCATGAAGTGTGAAATAAAGAGAGAAATAGTGCTCGTGGTGCAATGTGATTTGAAAGCAGTTTGTATGAGAGAGAAGTAAAGTGATTCTGTGTGTGAAGTGATTTTTGAAAGCAGAGATTGCTTGAGATGAATGATATTCATACCTTCACCTACCATTGCCGCTTGATTGGGGATGGATTGCTAAAGGATGTTGCTACTTTTGATGAAGAATGTCCATGCTTTGGATGGAGAATGATGATGTTGATGGTGATGAATTGTTCTTGCCTTTGAAGGAGTGTCGGCGAGATGGTATTCTGGATGATGGGTTGGTCGTGCCAAAAGGCTGCCTACGTATCCCTTGAAAGGAATCAGACCAGCGTAGTTCAAGGATGATGGAGATAGCTGGGGAGGAAGCTAGGAGCAAAGCAAAGTGGAGCACATACTTTTGCACATAGAAGGAGAAAAAGAAAAAGAAAAATCTTTTTTTTTTTTTTTTTAGATTAGAAGGTAAAGAATATGCACACATGTGACAAAAAGATTTTTTTTTAGTTCGTGGGTGAACCATTTTAACCATTGTGTGTTTGTAAAGCTAACCCAAGATCAAGTCATGTTCGATCGAAGTCCGGATTGCCTCGCTTGAATGTTGTCCCCGTGGTGTCCAACGATAATTGATGTCTAGCCCCAAGAGATTTGTCGATTATGGGGTTCCAAAAGGCATTTGATGCCGAGATTCCAAGGGGTTGTTGATTGTAAAGCCTCTCGAATGCTTGAACTTTGAGTGGCTTATGAAGCTCCAAGATGAATCAACTCTTAGCCCATTCAAATAAACTGTCTTTTGTTGTCGACGTGGGCAAGCCCCAAGAGAAGATCATTGATACCAAGCTTTGCGAGATTGCTAAGCCCCAAATGTCATGTGGGTTTCGAGATGGCGGGATGTGAAGACCTTTCGATGTGAAGCCCCAAATCGGCTTAGCTTTGTATTGAGAGCGGATGCCACATCGGGTAGGACTCTTGAAGGCGATCTCCTTCTTTCTCTTGCTTGGAGATGGATGGCTCTTTTGTGGTTGATACCCAAATGGCGGAAGGTCCATGTTGAAAATGTAGTACGGTCTTCGGGAGACGTCTCGTGGGAGATGGTGATGTTGTTGTAGATGATAAGGTCTTGGTGTGATAAAGTCTCGAACGGTATATTTGCTCGAGTCTTCTTGAGTTGAACCGACGGCGGATCTTCGGATGCAGCCTGTGCTTTTGATCTTGGAGAAGGGGGTGCTGTATTGCAGAAACATTGGGATTGTCCGTAACTCTGTCTCTAGAGTTAACATATTGGCATTGCCCGCCATAACTCAGCCGGGTGAGTCTAGCATATTGAATCTTTTTCCTTTTCTCTAAGACTTCCTTCAGAATCTCGCTGTGAGTTCTAACAAGAATCATCAAATTCATTCATATCATCGGAGCCTTCATTTAAAACCAAGAGGCCTTTTGACTGGAAGTGTTGAGGGACCATTGAAGTTTGATCCCTTTCATGGAGCCATAAGACTACTCCCAAATTGCATTGCTCGGGTACCACTGCCCAAAAGCTTGTTAATTGCGAAGCCCTAATATTGCCCTTTGCTTGTATCACTGTAATGCCGTGGCCCAAAAGATTTGTAGATTGCGAAGCCCCTTGAGACCTTTCGGTATAAAGCTTCAAATGTTGTCGGGGACATTGAAGTGAGTTGCTTCTTGCCGAGGGATCCTTTAAGACTTGACCGTAGCTCCTAGAGTGCCATCATTGATTGCGAGAAAGGTCCATCCTTGATTGGGGGAACGAGTACAGGCACACATGACAAGAGGGCTTTTTGACATCCCTTTTGAGAGACTTTGAGGATAGTCTCAGACATCTTTCTCGAGCATAGTCCCTAGGCCTTATTGATTGTCAAATGAAGCAAAAGAAGCCCTTGTTCTTGAGTCACATAACCCCTAAGGCGTCACCATTTATTGAGCAAATCAAGAGTGACTCATCCTCGTGCGAGGGAACAAACATGAGAGGACATGCCAAGAGCTACTCCATTTCTTGGGAGCCTTTCGGCGTACTTTAGAAGCACATACTTGCAGAAGCTTTGAAAACTGAGACACATGTTATTGCTATTTGCTTCCCAAGCCAATTGACTAGCTAGGGATTATTTGTGCAACCTCGTGCCCTTTTATGATGGGCTCATTCTCGGATGGGTCTTGGTTACCACGGGCCTTCTTTTCATGAACCCAAAAATGCACACTGCTGGAGAATGATGCCAATAACCCAAGACAACCTTTCATGGTGCCATATCTTGTCGAGCCTTTTGCAATCCCAAAGTTGACTCGGTGGGGAATTGATTTGTTGAGGAGATCCAATGTAGAACTTGCGCAGTTGTCTTCCTTAGAGGCCGGAGATCTCCATTTCTCTTTCCCTTCTCTCTCTCACTCTCTCATTTTTTTTTTATGACGCACCCTGTTTTTTGCCTAGACCGCCCTTTCGGGTTTTCAATCTAGCGGGCATCTCTTTTGCGTCTTTTTTTTTTTTTTTTTTTTTTTTTTGACTAGATTAATGAGGAAGTGTGCATTGACTCTGGATGAGGAGATAAGACATGTGATTTTGCGGTGAAGACCTCATGTCACTAAAGATGAGTGACATTGACTCGACTAGGGAAGTGGTCCCTAGTATTGACTTCATGTATGTATATTTTTTGAATGACTCACGAAGGCAAGTAAGTCATTAAGAGAGAAGAGAAAGAAAGACCCAATTTGATTGCAAGAAACTGGGAGTATCGCAAAAAGAAGAGAAACCCCTAGACTCGATAAGGAACGGAAAGCGATTCCAAATCTAAGAAAGTTGTTCAATCTTGAGGTGATTAATTCATTGGCAAATGACTCGTACAAAGATGTCTTGACAAGTTCGAGATGAAGGCCGATCACCATAACGTGCTAGGGCTAAAAATATCTTCTTTCTTGCATGAGACCGGACCCGAAGGTTGCCTACGTTCCTCCAGTGTAGAGGCTCAGGTCACCGTAGTTCTTGTGGATTCTCCATTCGCCGTGATGAATTGTTGTTTCGTCGTGATTGTTGTCGATGTTGCTTCGTCCTTCGTTTGGGGGAATGATGTTGTTGTTGTGAACTTCTTTGAATGAAGGGGGATTTTTTTTTTTTTTGTGCTCTAACTTTTTCCTAGGTTGATTTGAGCGTTTCAACCTAGCGAGCTTTTTTTTTTTTTTTTTTTTTTTTTATTTCCTTTTTGAAAATTTTGCTTCATGATCATTGCTCCACCTTTCTTTGTCTTGATTTCGTCGTTGTTGATGTCTTCGTTGTTGATGCCGTCGTCGATGTTTAGCCCCTAGGCGTTCAAGCGATGGCCTTCATTCCAAAACTTGTTTAGACACCTTTTCATCATTTTGCCACGAATTAGATTGAACAACTTGGAAGAGTGTATGAGGACAAGAACGACTTTAATTTGATGATTGACTCCAAATTTAACATTGGACGAGAGAAAACATTAATGCACACATTAGAGGACTTTTGACTCTCTTTTTTTTCATCCTATTTCTAGATAGAGAAAGAGAAACGGAGATTGTTGTCGTCATCCCCCATGTCGTTGTAGTCCTCATTGTCGTTGTAGTCTTCCATGTCACTACATTCTTCCATGTCATTTCTTGGGAACCCTTTGTCATTGAAGCTTGTGTCATAGGAGGACTTGGCCACTTCTCGGAGCAAATTGTCAATTCTAACCCCCGCATCATACATGCTTGAAAAATCGGAGTGAAAAGCCCCACTAAGATGAGTGCGGTAGTCCATTTTCAAACACTTCAAGAAGATGTCCATTTGTTCCTTCTTGGAAGGCCTATCAACCATCTCGGCTAGCTTGTCATTCCAACGGCGATAGAAGTCCCCAAATGATTCATCACCCATTTGCACGGTGCTTTCCAATTCCTTCTTGGTGGGGCGGAATATGGAGTTGCCTTGATATTGTGACTTGAAGGCAAGCATAGCGACATCCCAATTGAGGCGGGTGGAAACTGGAAGACCCATATACCAATCTTTTGCGACCCCCTCGAGAGTAAGCGGGAAGCATTGTGCCATTATTTGAGGAGACACTTTCTTTGGTAGCATGGCCCAAATGTAGGAGTCGACATGAGCATCGGGACAAGAGGTGCCTTTGAACTTGCCAATATCGGGCATCTTGAATTTTTCGGGAAGAGCCTCCATTGTGTTCATGAGGAGAGAAGCTTGATGAAGATCGGTGCTTGGGCCCTTGTGCAAATTTAGCCCACTAAGCCTTTGGTCAATGTAGGACATGAGAGTGTTGACCAAACCGGTATCAATGCTTTGGACCTTTCTTTCATTCGTGAGCCCTTTCAATTGGTCCTCGAGTTTGGATACTTCTTCCTTGTGAATTTTCCTCTCGAGATCAAGACGGTCTTGCCACAAATCATCCTTGCGGCGAACATCCTCGGCTAGTGTATCAATTTGCCCTTTCAATACTTTCACCATGCGGAATAACCCTTCGTTGGACACGGGAATGCCGTTGCCGTTTGAAGCCATTGGACCTATGGAGAGAACACGGTCGATCTTACGATGGCCCCACAAACACCTTTTGGATAAAATTATTTCACCCACAAACAAGAAAAGACTCAACCACATAAGAAAATGACTCTTTTTTTTTATTATTTACAAAAGTCGGAAGGATGTGGTCCTTTTTGGGGTTTCTAGAAAAATAGTGGAATCGTCACACTAGTATATAGACCTTCTCGCGGTCCCATATACTCATCGGATTCCACCACGCTTGTGAATCCTACATGCGTCGGGATTAAACTAAATTAATGTAGTAAGGCATACATGCGGGGACGGATTTTTATTTTCGTCCATAATAACCACTTTTGGGGACGGATTTTTATTGCGTCCGTTTCAACAAGTTGGCATGTATGATTTGAAGACATTAGTTTAGGGAAATCTCGGTACATGGAAACCGACTTGAGTCACAGAGTGTTAGACCCTAACTAGAATTGTGTGGTTTGTGCTCGGCTTAAATATGAGGCTTAAAGGTCACCCCCGGCATGTAGTCGTGAACTACGCCACGGGCTGAGGTTTACTGCTTCGGAAGAGTCAAGGTCGGGTGGAGCTTGAAACTTCCTAGGACGGGCCTCGACGGGTTTGGGGTTGGACTTGTACGACTCGATAGTGAGCAGTTGATAAGAATTGTGCGCGTAGTGTGAGGTCTAACAAGTGACAAAATATTTTTTTTTTCAAAGGAAATAAAAAAAACAAATAAGCATGTAATTTACAATTTTCGAATCACCCGTGTGACCGATAAAAATGAAACAGAAAATAAAAGTTGTTCTGTGCAGGCCCGGTGCTCACTCAATGTCAAAACAGTCCATTCTGTTCACTGTTTCTGTTTCTGGGAAATGCCCAGAAGCGCGCGCATTCAGATGCCTACTCGGGAGGCGCGCGCGTTAGACTGAGAGAAGTGGAGGCGCCCGCTTCTGGGCAGTACCTGCAAATTGTTAGTGTTTATTCCGCAAGTGCACAGGTGTATGTAGTATAGAAAGTGCAAGAGCGAGTCGATCCCACGAGGACAACTTTACTTACAAAATATCTTTGCTTAAAATAAGAAAATAAAGAAAAGAAAATGATTGGGGGTTATAAAATTGTTTTTCACTAAACTAGAAATGAAATTGCGATTACTATAACTTAGATAAAAACTCTTATATTTTAAGGAATCCTTGGGATTGGAACATCAACAACATATATTTATCAACTATCCATGCTCTATTTAGATTAAAGTTTCATTTTAAAACAAGGATGGTATGCTTGGCCTACACTACTTCTCACGATCAAGCAAGTAGCGTTTGTATTCTCATACTAATTATACCCTATCTCTCGATGGCCCATAATTAGTAAGAATCCATTAAGTTTTCTTTATGAAAATCAGCATACTTTCCACTCAAGGAGCATCCCTAAGCCATTACACTACTCTCGTGAGTAATGAACTTAGTTCTGACTATATGGATCCGCTAATCAAGGTTCTCCGATCAGTACTTCCCTTGATTAACTAAAATTCATACAAATCATGGACGTCATCATGGTCGTAGGCGTTAAAGTTTGATATAGTAGAATTGTTTAAGATGAAGAAAGTAAATTTAGAGCATGAATATTAGTAAATACAAGTGTTTGTTGAGTTTCCAATCCCAAGAAATAGGGGGATTACTCACAAGCCATTTGTGAAAAGAGAAGAATAAGATGAAGATGAGATAAAAGAGTAGAGATACTTATTCTGAACTTGAAATGGAGACAAAGACTTGAAAATAACCTCTTGATATTATTGCTTGAGAAACTCAGAAGTTTGTTCAAGAAATGATGAATATCTTTCACAAATTCTGAGAATTATTTGATGTTTAAGAGTACAAATTTCACTATAGTAAGTTTACAATGTTTCTAGATATCTAAACTACTGATTTTTACTTCTATTTATAAGCCTTGGAGGAGGGGAGGCAATCTTTCCCGGATGGGTGCTTGGAGAGGTCTTCATTTGAAAAGGCACCTTTTGCTGATTCAGGGGGTGCTCGGCCGAGTCAAGGAAAAGTGCTCGGCCGAGCAAGCCTTCGAAAATAAATCTGCCTTTCTGATTCCCTATGCTCGGCCGAGTCAAGGGTACTGCTCGGCCGAGCAGACCTTGCTTTGACTGGACTTTTGACTTTTAATGGACTAGCTTATTTCCTTCTTTTCCAAGCGTTCTTCCTTCACAAAGATGATGCCCTAGCTCCCTTTTTCCTCAAGAATGTACTAAAAACCTGTTTGCATCATAGAAACATTCTCCAAGTGCATTATATCAAATAAAGAGTATAAAATAAGTAATTTAAGTGGAATAAAAGCTAATAAACTATATTTTTAGACCTTAAATGACTATAAAATAGTCATTTATCAAACTCCCCCACACTAGAATCTTGCTTGTCCTCGAGCAAGTTAAATGTTCAAAAAGAGAGGAGTGCAAATGACACTAGTAGAAAAACAAGAAAGGTCTTCAATGCTCCCTCAGAATATTGTTATATAATATTACCTTTATAAAATTTCTTCCTTTTAAGTTTTTCATTTCAAGAGATTTGTAAAGAAGAAGGTAGGATGATATTGAAGTGCAAATAGAAAAGTTTGAATGTTAATATAACATGAATAAATACCATTGAATAAGAGCATATAGAGATAACCAAATGAATTTGTGGGGGTATAAGTATGAATTAAGAATTATATTCACTCTTTTAGAGTGCTTTGTGAATAAATTTTCCATGCTTGAATATACATTTCTTAAACTATGATTTTTATTCTTTAACAAAGATGTCCATATGTCGTTATGCATTTTGAATCACAAAAATTGATGAAAGGCGGAGGATGATAGTGGAATAAGGTTCGAGATTTGATTAATTAGACGTGGTAATTGAGTTTCTTGCTTCTAAATTGTCACACTCTATAATGATATATTCATTTAGATATTTGAATGGACAATCAAAAGAAGAATAAATTGATTAATTAGCCTCTTAAAAGTGGGAATGGAAAGATGGATTAAAGTGAAAATTTTTGTGATTCATAAGCATAACAAGGATGAAAAACCTTTGAAAAAGAGTAGAAATGAAAGTGTTTGAGATGCAAAATCAAAAAAATGTTTTAAAAGTTTCACAAGTATGTTGTATCCAAACTTAATGCCCACAAACTCATTAATAATGTAATGCTTCTATTCAATAGGATTTAAAAGTTCATATTAATTTTGAAAATTTTCCATTTATAATCCAATACAATCCTATGTTGTTATTATCAAATATCTTAAGAAGTAAAAGTTAGAAGGAAAAAGTTTTACTTAGGCAAATGATAATAAGGATAACATTCTCATCAACGGGAGCATTGGCTAAATATTTTTTTTTTTTTTTTTTTTTTTTTTTTTGAAAATCGGGAACATTGCCCTTACATTTTCTTTGAAAAAAAAAAAAACATAAAAAGAAGAAAAAGAAATTTAGAAAGAAAAGAAATAAATAAAAAAAAGATAGATACTACCCCCCCCCACACTTAAATGAAACATTGTCCCTAATGTTTGAAAAGTAGGAATGAAAAATTGGGACAAGAATAATTTTAAAGGAGAGGGAGAAAGTGGTACCGACTAGAATGGTGGCGGTGGTGGCGGTGGTTGCTGATTTGGAGGCCTCAAATTCATCCAAAGGAGATGGTTGATACTACCCCTATAGGGTTACCAACCATATAATGTTTTAGTCTTTGCCCGTTGACCTTAAATTCACCTTTTTGCTCGTTCCAAATATTGACGGCTCCGTAAGGATATACTTTCCGGACTTGGAACGGTCCTGACCACCTAGACTTCAATTTTCCCGGAAAAAGTTTTAACCGAGAATTGTAGAGTAAAACCATATCCCCTTCCTTGAAATCTTTCCGTATGATATGACTGTCGTGCCATTTCTTCGTTTTCTCCTTGTATAACTTGGCACTCTTGTATGCATCATAACGAAGTTCATCAAGTTCTTGCAATTGTAGTCTTCGCTTTTCACCGGCATTTACCAAATCGTAGTTCAGTGCTTTAATTGCCCAATATGCCTTGTGCTCAAGTTCTACGGGTAAATGACACGGCTTCCCATACACCAAACGGAAAGGTGTGGTTCCGATGGGTGTTTTGAAAGCGGTGCGATAAGCCCATAAAGCGTCATTCAACTTGATTGACCAATCCTTCCTTGAGCTTGTAACTGTCTTTTCAAGGATCCACTTAAGTTCCCGGTTCGACACTTCCACTTGACCGCTAGTTTGAGGGTGATATCCGGTGCCTGTTTTATGATGGACACCATATTTTTTTAAAAGAGCCTTAAATTGACGGTGTGAGAAGTGAGAACCGCCGTCGCTTATGACCACCCTTGGTACCCCAAACCTTGGAAAGATGATGTTTTTGAAGAGTTTCATGACAACCTTTGAGTCGTTAGTTGGAGATGCTATGGCTTCTACCCATTTGGACACATAGTCCACTGCTACAAGAATGTATTTGCTATTGTAGGATGATGGAAATGGTCCCATGAAATCTATGCCCCAAACATCAAAAATCTCGACCTCTAGGATATTGTTAAGAGGCATTTCATTCCTCCTTGAGATGTTGCCGGTACGTTGGCAACGATCACAAGTAAGAACAAAATTTCGAGAATCTTTAAATAGAGTCGGCCAATAGAAACCTGATTGAAGAACCTTGGTGGCGGTTTTGAACGAACTTGCATGCCCACCATAAGGAGAAGAATGACAATGATGAAGGATGTCATTTATCTCCTCATTAGGCACACATCGCCTAATGATTCCATCTGCGCAATGTTTGAAGAGGAGGGGGTCTTCCCAAAAATAGTTTTTGATTTCGGAAAAGAATTTCTTCCTTTGTTGGTAATTCATTTCCAGGGGAATAATTTTGCAAGCCAAATAATTAACAATGTCCGCAAACCAAGGGGTATCGACATTGTTAATGGCTAGTAAATATTCATCTGGGAATGAATCGTCAATAGGGAGATTTTCTTTATCGGAGTCAATAATATTTTTGGGGAGACGAGATAAATGATCTGCTACCAAGTTTTCCGTCCCCTTCTTATCACGGATCTCTCAGTCAAACTCTTGGAGGAGAAGGATCCATCTTATGAGTCTTGGTTTGGCATCCTTCTTTGCCAATAGATATCTTATTGCTGCGTGATCCGTGTATATAATCACTTTCGATCCCACCAAATACGACCGGAATTTGTCTATTGCAAATACTACGGCCAATAACTCTTTTTCTGTGGTGGCATAATTTACTTGTGCTTCATCTAGTGTCCGACTTGCATAATAAATGGCATGTAATTTCTTGTCCTTCCGCTGTCCCAAAACTGCTCCTACTGCATAATCACTTGCATCGCACATAATCTCGAAAGGGAGATCCCAATCGGGTGGTTGGACAATAGGAGCGGACACCAATTCCTTTTTTAACCTGTCAAAAGCCTCAAGACAAGAACTATCGAACAAAAATGGAGAATCTTTTAAAAGTAGATTGGTTAAAGGTTTAGAAATTTTAGAAAAATCTTTTATAAATCTCCGGTAAAAACCGGCATGGCCTAAAAAGCTTCTTACACCTTTAACATTGGTGGGTGGAGGTAATTTTTCAATGACTTCAACCTTTGCCCTATCTACTTCAATTCCTTTCTCGGACACCATGTGTCCAAGAACAATTCCTTCATTGACCATGAAATGGCACTTTTCCCAATTAAGAACAAGGTTTACCTCTTCACATCTTTGTAAAACTTTAGATAAGTTTTTTAAGCATTCATCGTACGAGGAACCATAAACTGAAAAATCGTCCATAAAGACTTCCATTATATTTTCTATAAAATCTTAAAATATTGCCATCATGCAACGTTGAAAGGTGGCGGGAGCATTACAAAGTCCAAATGGCATTCTCCTATAAGCGAAGGTACCATATGGACAAGTAAAAGTTGTTTTTTCTTGGTCATCCGGATGTATGGGAATTTGAAAAAATCCGGAGTAACCATCTAAGTAACAAAAATGCGAATGCTTCGCTAACCTTTCAAGCATTTGGTCAATGAAAGGTAAAGGAAAATGATCTTTTCGGGTGGCTTTGTTTAATTTTCTGTAATCTATACACATTCGCCATCCCGTGACGGTCCTAGTAGGGATTAATTTATCCTTATCATTTTTTATTACCGTCATTCCTCCCTTCTTAGGGACAACTTGCACGGGACTTACCCATTTACTATCCGAGATTGGATAAATAATGCCCGCATCAAGTAACTTAAGGACTTCTTTCTTCACGACCTCTTTCATATTAGGATTTAATCTTCTTTGATGTTCTATGGAGGGTTTATGGTCCTCCTCTAAATCAATCCTATGCATACAAATCTTAGGGTGAATCCCTTTTAAATCATCAATTGTATATCCAATAGCTTTTTGATGTATTCTAAGTTCTCTTAATAATTTTTCGGTCTCAAGAGGACTTAGACTTGCGTTAATAATTACTGGATAAGTAGAATTAGGTCCCAGAAATTCATACCTTAGATTCGAAGGGAGAGGTTTTAATTCAACTTGAGGTGCCTTATACCTCATTGTTAGAAGGCTCCGCTTTAGCTTCTAACTTTTCAAATGTAATGCTTCCTTTCTTTGCTGCAGTGTTAGCATCAAGATACATAGCATAATTTGAAGCATCAACATCGCTATCTAAGAATTTCTCATCTACAAGACATCTTTCAAGCGGGTCCTTAGATTGAGGTTTTTCAAACTCCTTGCTTAAGGATTCCAGCATGTTAATATTGGAGCACGGGTTCTCAAGATTAGGTTTTTTCATTAATTTTGTCAAATTAAATTCTACCTTCTCATTCTCTACGTTTAAAGAAAGGTTACCATTTCTAACATCTATAATTGCCCCAGCTGTGGCAAGGAATGGTCTACCTAATATAATAGGAATGTGATGGTCCTCTTCCATCTCAAGAACAACAAAATCAACCGGGATGATTAATTTCCCGATTTTACAAGGGACATCTTCCATAATCCCTATTGGATACTTGATTGAGCGATCCGCTAATTGTAATGAAATGGTGGTGGGTTTGAGTTCCCCGACACCTATTTTCTTACTAACCGAAAGCGGAATGAGGCTTACACTAGCCCCAAGATCAAGCATAGCATTATCTACATCAAATTTCCCTATATTGCAAGGAATAGAAAAAGTGCCGGGATCTTTTAATTTGGGAGGCAATTTCCTTTGCAAAACAGCACTTACTTCTTCATTTAATGCAACTGTCTCATATTCCTCTAGTTTCCTTTTATTTGAAAGAATATCTTTTAAAAACTTAGCATAAGAGGGCATTTGTTGCAAAGCATCCGTAAAAGGGACATTGATGTAAATAGATTTTAAAACTTCTAAAAATTTTGCAAATTGTTTATCAAGTTTTGCCTTTACCAACCTTTGGGGGTAGGGTATTGGCGGATCAAAATTTCTAGAAACTTTAGGGGATTCCGTCCCCTTTTCTACTTCTTCATTAGTCTCAACCAACGGTGGGGTTGGACTAACGTTCTCCTCATTAGATTTGATGATTTCTTTAGGAGGGGGATCTATTAGTTCTTTTCCACTCCTAAGTACTACCGCCTTAGCATCAAAAACGTGCTGTTTCTCTAGCATTTTATTATGGGCGGCTATACTATCAAACCTACTATTCAAAACTTTAAAGTTTTCCCTAAATTCATTATTAATCTTCTCCTGATTTTTATTATTTTCGACCATATAGTCTATAAGAAGATCTAATTTAGATTTAGGGGGAGGGAAAGAATTATTGTTGAAGTTCTTGGGTACAAATCCCGGGGGTTGTGAGGAAGGTTGCGGGTTTAAAACATTATTACTTCTATAGGAAAAATTGGGGTGATTCTTCCATTCGGAATTGTATGTGTTAGAATACATACCCCCTCTTTGTCCATTAGAATTAACAAAATTGACTTGCTCACTAGAATTAGTGTCAAGCAAATCACAACTTTCACTACTATGTGAGTTTGACCCACAAAGTTCACAAATAACGTTAATGTTAGCCACGGAATTTGTATTCAAGTTATCAATCTTCTTAAAAAGCATATCAAATTTCGAAGATAGAAGAGTAACAACATCAACATTAAACTTACCTGCTGTTCCTTGCGGTTGGTCCCTTTCATTAGACCATTGGTAGTGGTTCAAGGCGATGCTCTCGATCAAGTCATATGCCTCATCCACTCCTTTGTTCATTAATGCTCCTCCTGCGGCAGCATCGATGGTCTCTCTAGTCTTGAATGTGAGACCATTGTAGAAGGTGTGCACTATCAACCACTTTTCAAGCCCGTGGTGTGGACACATCCTTAAAAGCTCCTTGAAGCGCTCCCAAGCATCATATAACGACTCATCTCCATTTTGACTGAAATTTGTTATCTTGGTCCGGATCTGAGCGGTTTTGGATGGAGGGAAGAAGCGTCCAAGAAAGGCTTCTTGAACTTGGTCCCATGTTGTTAATGAATTGTGGGGGACCGCGTTCAACCATTGTTTCGCCTTATTTCTTAGTGAGAATGGGAAAAGGCGCATCCGAATAGCTTCCGGAGTGACACCTATGATTCGGGTGGTGTCACAATATTCCAAGAAGGATTGGATGTGAAGGTGGGGATCTTCAAGTGCCGAGCCACCGAATTGGTTATTCATAACCATGTGCAAAAGTTGTGGCTTGATCTCAAAGTGGGCTGCGTCGGCATTTGGCACCACGATTGGTGTCCTAGTTCCCGGGTACTTGGGTTAACAAACTCCCGAAGGGTTCTAGGTGGTGGCGTGGCAGGTATTCCGTCACCGTCTCCATTTTGGTCACCATTTTGTGCCATTTCTGCTTCTAGGAATTCTCTGAATTTTCTTAACCTTTCGTGAAAGGTCCTTTCTGGCTCCGGATCAAACTCTTCAAGAGGCTTCCGGGCTCTTTTCATATACTCCGAGAGTACCTAAATGAAAAAAAAATATAAAGACACAAATTCTTTGACGGGATGTTAGATAATCAATAAAAAAAATAAAAAATTAAACTAGAAACTAAAAACAGAAAGCAAAAGAATTTTTTTTGAAAGTAAACCGTTGTCCCCGGCAGCGGCGCCAAAAACTTGTTAGTGTTTATTCCGCAAGTGCACGGGTGTATGTAGTATAGAAAGTGCAAGAGCGAGTCGATCCCACGAGGACAACTTTACTTACAAAATATCTTTGCTTAAAATAAGAAAATAAAGAAAAGAAAAT